>CM035443.1:76860913-77150913 GCA_020310875.1 Ceratopteris richardii
AGCTTAATTGATTTTGTGGAGATTAAGCTACCAGTCACGTAGCGTCTATTTATCTAGAAGTCAAACTTGAACCAAGCAATGCTACATACATGCGCACATACATAACAATCAGATTTTTTTTTTTTTTTAAAAAACAAAACAAAAAACAAAAAACAAAAAAAAAATCGATTCAATGCACCTCATCATTTGGGAACTTGACCAACTGTGGACTATTTTGATCCAAATTATTGCCCACTCCAACCTGTCCAAACTGATAGTCCAAACACCAAAATCATCATCATCATTTAAGTTCAAAGAAAATTTAGAAGACAATGTCATCTGAGGTCTCACTAAAAACATAAGATGAGGGAAAAGTTTATCATGCTTCATCAAGCAAATATTAGTATTTCATAATTTTTCTTTCTAACATAGCACCTTGTTCCAGCCCCATCCATGAAGATTCCCTTGATCATCTAGAGCCATTGTGTGCCTCCAGCCTCCAGACACCTATAAAGCATTAGTTTGTTAAATTGATAGACTGAATCATCTTGAGTTATTCAGAAAAAAAGTGAAAAGCATGCAAGGTTTTCTACAAACTGCTGAGGATCCAAGCATTGATTCATATGGACTAATTTCAAACCTGGACGATCCGATGAGATTTAAGATAAGCCACATGATGTGGCACAAGATGGTCTTCATGGTCACCATGCCCTAGTTGCCCATATTTACTCCATCCAAATGTATACAGCATTCCTGAGTCTGAAACAGCTATAGTATGCCTCCATCCACAAGCAACTAAGTTCATATGCTCCCCCTAAAAGTATATCGGTACAAAATCTGCTCAATTCCTTAGATGTTGGCTTCATAAGAATAATTCTTAGATGAAAACTTACTGGAATCGATGCAACCTCCCCAGGAACTAAACGATCCTTTCTATCACCCAGACCAAGATTTCCATATCGGCCCCATCCCCAGCCATATAATTTACCATTCTCTGACACAGCAGCCGTATGCTCAGCTCCAGCAGCAATCATCTTCACAGAAATCCCCTGCATTCAAAGCTTCTCTCTTACAACAGCTAAAATGGGCATACATGTTTGCAAGTTCATTTTTTCTAACACCATGAGGAAAACACAATAAGCAAAAGTCCACAACTGAGTAAAACAAAGGTAATGCATAAGAATACAAAGGAGCCGCCCCGGGGGGGGGGGGGGGGGGGGGGGGGAGAGAGAGTTGTATATTTGGAAAATACGTATTAAACAAAAGGTGTACATCCATATATGTGTAAGAAACTGTGAAAAACAAAACAAACCAAATTCAAGTAAATAAAATAAGGATAAATAAATACAAACAACAACCACTTTTCAAACAATAAGACAACTGTCTACAACTTTCCACAAAACATAAACAGAAATTTTTTTATTATATTTTCTTTTACATCTATAACCTTTAAAACAATAACAACATACATATACAGCTTTGGAACAAATAAAAACACCCAACTACAGCTTTGGAACAAATAAAAACACCCAACTACAGCTTTTGAACAAATAAAGCAGAACTAAAGCTTTTAAATGAACAGAAATAAGTTGCACTGTCTCTTAAAACGAATGAAAATCATCATTTACAGTCATTTAATCCATAAAGGCAGAATCTTGTCATTCTCAAATAAACAATGACAAACAATTGAAAAAAATTTTCTTTAAACTAACAGCAAACAGATAAAATTCTCCAAAAAATAGAAGCAGTTCATTAAAACCCTTCAATAAACAAAGAGAGACTTCTACAACACAGTTAAATAAAATGAAACATTTACCACTTTTAAACAGCAGAAAACAAAAAATTCTAGTTATTACCCAAAAAAAGACAAGGCTTAGACAACTTATTTAGACTCAAGACAAAGATAGCCATTTAGGGGTTTATAATTCTTTTCTTCTTTAAGGATAACAAAGTAATGGTATGCAAGAAAAATAAAAAATTAAAAGAAGAGAAAAAGCTTTTACTCTAAAGTAGGTATGACATGCACTTATCTTTATCGATTTCATTATTGTTACTGTTATTCTTATTATTACGAATAAAATTCACAAAAATAATTTCCTCTTGCTTTTTTTCCTTTTCCCTACCCATATCAAGCATAGCATGGCAAAAGAGCTTTTATTCTTATTCACACCATCAATGCCCTAAAGTAGGTGAAAGCTTTAAAAGTGACTCTTCAAGTGAAGATTACTAACAATGCCAACAAGCTGAGTTTCCGTCCCTTGTTAATGTGTGGGGCAAACTCAGTCATGGAAAAAAAAACCTTGCATTGAACAAAGAAACAATGATGATAATGGATTTCTTTGGGTTTCTTCTTTTCTTTTTATGTGCGGTTTGTGGGTCCCTTTTTATTCTTCCTTGCTTTTTTTGTGTGTGTTTCCTTTTTTTTGGTTGGGGAGGGGGGAAATGATGGTGTGAAGGGGGGAAGCAACATGTATCTTTCTTGTCTATCCAGACAAGAAGGGCATAAATTTCAAACGTTATGAGATACTGCATGACAGAAGAGCTGTTATATATCTATCATAGTTGTCATGAGTTTCGGAAACGAAGAAACGGAAAGGCAGAAACGGAGTTTTGGCCTCCGAGAAGAAATATGAAATGCATACAGAAATCAAGCATTCATTTCTCTCTCCACAAAAGAGATTTTAACGAGCTTTTCACTTATTCTAGCTATATCTAGTTGTCGCCAAAGAGCGATGATATTTAAGTGACCTAGACCTCAGAGACACACTTTCCCCCACCCTTCCCTTCCTAATCAACTATTGGAACTCCACGAGCAATTTTGCAAGTCAAGCATGCGAGATCTACAAACTAGATGTAAAAAATGCTTTCCTCAAAGGAGGCTTGGAGGAGATAGTCTTCGTGAAAGAATCAAAAGGTTTTGTTGATTCCGAGTTTCCCAAGCATGTATGCAAATGGAAGAAGGCCTTGTATGGCCTAAAGCATCCTCCAAGAGCTTGGAATCAAAGGTTGATTGATTATCTCATGAAGTGTGTGACTATGTTCAAAGGAAGGCAAACACATCTTTGTTTACAAGAAAAAGCAGTAATAAGCTTGTGTTACATAATAGATTTGCATCTATGTCCATGATTTAATAATAGTAGGGAACAATGGAGTCATCAATGACATAAAGGGCAAGCTTAACAAAGGATTCAACATATTACATTCAGGAACAATCAAGTAGTTTTTGCGGATTAAAGATATTTACAAATCGAATTGCATATATTTGATTGAAAGTATACACTTGACATGTTGAAAAGGTGTGGACTCAAATTGTCAACCATTGGCAAATCAGTCAATGTAAACTTAGGTCCGCGAGACAAAGTTAATAGAGAAAATGTCACTTAAGTCATTATATATGCAAGAACCGAGAATTCCCCATCGTTAAGCAACCGGGAATGAAGGTATATAGTATCCGCACGGTGATGGTTTTCAAGCCAAGGCATGCTCAAATGTAGATTGTGGTGGATAAAAGGATGATAGGAGTAGTAAGTACCAATGTCTATATGGTGATCATGGGAAACAAGTTGATCTTGTGGACTTCCAAGAGGAAGCCCAAAATTCCTTAATCCTCCCCAAAACTTGAATATAAAGCCCTAGTTTCAAGTGACTTGTAAAAGACTAAGCAAATAGAGTTTATCCCTCTTCAAACCTTATGTTTCATGCAAGAAGAAAGCACTACTTTCAGAGAATGTACAAGTTTAGCACATAAGTGCAAAAGAGCAATAGGCATATATCTTTACCAAAGCATTGGAGTTTATCAAGTTATGATGGTTCAAAGAAGGCCTTGGGATTAGAGACCTTCGATAATGTGAATTGAAGCTTGAGAAAAAGTATAAAAATTGAAGCTTCAACCTTGGAAATTTTATAGAAATTATAGAGTTGACCTTGGAGCAATCAAATGTTACCACGAATCTATGAGTTTAGTCAACCTAATCGCTACAGAGATGAAATCAAATGTACTTTTGGTGAAATGTAAATGACACGTAAATCCTACCATCAAAGAGTTACTTTTCATCTAGAGTTTAAGAAGGTTTGATTAACTATCTAAACATATGCCCGCAAGCATTATGGGTTGATTCCTCATGCTATTTGATAGTATCTTGAGTGTTCTTACTCCAATGAGCAACCCACTACTTAAACAAGTCCCATGCTTTCTTAATTTAATCATTTTTGCTAGGTGTATCTCTCACACACACACATGAAATGGTAACACTTAAATAGTCTGTCTTGAAACAAAGTTTACTTGTTGTAGTGGTAACAATGAATGAGCTGTGAGAAAAGTCATCTCAAGTATGACTATGTTTGTCTACTACACTTCTCTATGAGGGCACACTGCTCTTATCGTTACAGTGGGATTGAGAATTCCCCTAACAATGGTATTAGAGTTATTCAACATGCCTTGGAGGTCCATCAAGGACCATTTGGAGCCTTGAAGTTGTTGCAACGAGCAAAGAAGGAATCAGAGATATCCAACAAGAAGACAAGGGGAAGCTACAAAAGGATAAAGCTAGATCTACATAGATCTATTCAGAGATTTTAACGCACTTCAACTTAGCACCATATCCACTTTAACAAACAAGATTATGGGTTATGAAATGTCTCCCAAGTGAAGAGATGGTTGAATATTGTACAGAAATTTAGAAACTAGATAAGGGAAACTATCAACCTTGGAAATTCAGAATCTCTAGTTTCCTAATGGGCAAGGGATTAAGGGGCTCATTCATAGAGCACATTCAAGGGACCAAGCCAATACTAAGAGATAACCCAACCATTGATCATCTTAAAGCTTTTAGGGGACGGAACGAAAAAGATTAAAGAGTTATATTCATAGTTTCACAGAATATTAACAACAATATGATAGGCCATCTCCATATTTGAATTCTTCAATGAAGCCCACTCAATTATAGATTGAGTAAGAAATCAAAAGCTATTGTAAAAGTTATCTTATAAAGCTTTTAGATACTCCTTCGACTTTTTGTTTAATCTCAATCAATGAGTCAGTTCATTTCATTCATTTGCACTAAAACATTCTTCATAACAAGATCATTTAATTTATACTCGGACATTCTTCCTAACTAGATCATACTGAATACATAATTGATATTAGATAATATGCAATACATTATTATAAAGTATTATCAACATTGTCAAGAGCTTAGAGCTGACTAGAACATAGTGTGGATAATAAACTGAATTAACATACTAATAATAAGTAATGTGTATACAAAAATAATATAAATACTTGAGTTTTCATTTGAAAGAAAAAGACCACGTCAGTAAACGTGAGAAACATTTTAGTGTACCCATCAGATGTCGGCTAAATGTCAGAAGTCAAAATCCCATCAGTAACAACTATGCCTAAACGGTTGCTCAATAACCCTAACACTCAAGATGAGAGCGGTCCAAGAACAACTTGAGACTTGAATGCAGCTCGCGAATGCGCAAGAAGTAAGTGAGACTTGTGCATAATATGAGAAGAGGCCCTTAATATAATCGAATGCAATTCGGCAGACTTTTAACTGGATGGATAGGACGATTTGGGACTGGACGGGACCAGACGGGCCTTATTGTACAGAAAGAGTCGTTCGACGTACGAGCGCAACACTGATTTGACATATGTACAAAGAGAACGTATTTCTACAATGCTCATCTAACATTCAGATGTCCAAGAGCTACTCACAAAAAACAATCATTCCAACATTTAGTTCAAAATTCTATATACATGAACTCCTAAAACAAGGAAGCTTAAAGATAAAAACTGTTGCCACCATGAGATGGCCTATGTCCTTCAGAATGATAGAGAGCAAAAAAATCTGACAAATGCCTCCCTCTATGAAAATAATCACAATCATAACTCAAAATCACTCAGATGGCAAGACAGTAAATGAGTCAAGTTATTTAAATCAAAAATCTCACATAAGTTTGTACTCCAAAAGTATATTAGGGATACCTAGAAAGCAATGTAATGACACATTTTCTGCTTGATAAACACACATCAGCCTTAAAGCAAATGCAGCAATGTGAAACAAGGATCATGTCCTGCAGTAATATGCCACTTCCTTTCATGCAGTCCCAGTTAACAGCTGTAAAAGGTGTCCAATATTCAAGGATAACCATCTAGAAGTGTGATAGAGCATGTTTTTATCCCCAATTTCCAGAGGCCAACAAGACCAGTGACTCACGATTGTGCTAGACTCCATAAATTTATCTTGAAAGGTTTTACTAACTGGTTATCTTTCAAGTACCTTACAAGAAAAGAAACAAAATATATCACCCAAACAACTCTCTTATTCACACAGCCAAGAGAAACAAATAGCTATACATCATTCAACAGGATATACAATGAAGAAGGGAAGGAAGGGAGGATATGAAAAAGACTTACTTGGAAAGCTTGAATAGTGCACGGGATCAAACAATCCTCTGTATGTCCAAGCCCAAGCTGCCCATTTTGATTCCTTCCCCAGCTGTGAACAAACATTTTAGCACATAGAACCTGACCACTCCTAAAGCTTCAAGGCAATATATATTTTTTACAAATGTCAAGGCATTGAATTAAATAGAGATACATGCATTAGCTATAAAAGCAAATGGAAGAAATTCTTTATTTTTGCTAGAAGGAGCATAGATATTTGTAAATGATACCCAGTCCTGTTATAAACACACTGTCAAAGAAAATAAATATGCAGCCTGAACCACTCTGAAATAAAAAGCTTTTCTTTACTGAAATATAAAAAAAACTGCACTGGAGAATCAAGCCCCAAGAAACAGAGTACAAGGTGCTTCCAGAGAGCCTCAAAGAACAGAGTTAGTAAGACTTAAGAAACAATTCCTTAGATTGCAAGTGAAAGAATCAGCAGGGTTAAAGAAGCTGCTTCTCAAGCTTCTAAAACATGAACATTGTAAAGCGAAGACCAGAAAACATTATGCAATCAATAATCAGTTAGTCATCATCAGATATAATGATGACAAGATTGGATTTTGGTATTTTCCAGCAAATATTATGGACCGTTTCAAACATTCAAAAGATCAACAGTGTTGCTTTTATCCTAAATAAATGCTCCTATGAGCTTGATCACCCATTCAATAAAACAATAAAGAAAGGTCCACCCGAAAAAAAAAAGAGAAGAAACAGATCCTCAGATCTGGTCACAACATGCAAAATAAAAAAGATTAATCTCAATACAGCACTACTTGTTAAAGAAACGCTTCGTTGATTCAAAAAATTACAGCATATGACAGTAAGTAAACATTAGGAGAAGCAAGACGTCTCAATGGGTATGAAAAGCTTTGAATTTTATTATAGCTTTAAAAGCAACAGGAATACCTTCATAATCACATAAAACTAATAATTTTACATCGTCTGGAACATCAAAACATTTCCAGCAATTTGAACGTTTCTGAAGCAGCACTTGAAGTTCAAGTATCGAAGCCTTAAGATCTTTTTGTTGGCTAAAACAGAACGGGCATCTCCCACTTTTATATCATTTATTCTGCACATTTGTAGCTCTCAACTGTGTGCATGAAGTCAACTAAAGACAGGTAACAAAGCTCCATATTCACACACACACACACGCACACAAAAAAACAAACCAAAAACAAAAAAACCAAAAAAAAGACATACAACATGAGCCACACCACTCAAGGTCTTACTACTTGTCTTTGGCAATTCTGCTTTGTAGCACTTGCAAAGTTCCTAACTTACAATAATGGTGAAGAGTGCTGTGTAATATGACACTAGGAAAGATGCATGTACAAGAGATAATCTTGTGAGTCTGCCTCATCAAGGCTTAGGGCCATGAAAGAATGTGCACATGTACATGAACGCAGATTATCAACTATTAAAAAAACAAACAAGAAAGAAAGGACGTCTCCTCTCATAATCAGAAAACAAATCTACAATAATAAGCAAGGCAAGTCCATCAACAAATTGAGGGACGAGACCATCTAAGAAAAGCAGAGAGCCCTTATATAAATACAGGAACTTCAATCAAAGCTCAATCTCAAAGCAAATCCATGATAGGATTTTCTAGAACCTCACTACCAATGTTGCCCATTTCCACTATTACAAGTGCAATTTATGGACCATGTAAAGCATGCCATAGGATGTCAATATGTATCCATGCATTTTGCATAGTATATGTCTTTGGAATGCTTCAGTTTGCATATGGAAGTCTACTATAAAATACCTTCTCATTACAAAACACACACACACACACACACACATGAGATACGAACATCAAACACCACCTTAGTATTACTACTTAGTACTGGCTCATCTATATTTGTACTTAGCAACTCTTGCACAATATCTAATCATTTACGATGTCAAAAGAAACCTCACCATCGTCCATTATTATAAAAACAAGGGTAGTTCCAAGAAATGGCAATGCAACTAATGTGAATCAAGAGTGAAGGGACAACCACAAGAATCACAATTTTGTAGTTGTGCATAATAAAGAGAGAGCACCACGTGTTGATGCATCCATGGATGTAGAGATACAAATTTCAAGGCTTGCCTCTACCCATTCAATCTAGTCTAGATAAAACAACAGATGTCAATGGTTTGGCTTCAATATACACAGAAGTGAAAGGCCATCAAAAAGAATGCAAGGAGCCACATATGGAGACAAGAATATCAATCAAATGTGAATCTCAAAATCAGTCCATGGTAGATGCTCATGTACCCCCAACCTCAAACCTTCCCATTCACATTGGTTCCGATGGTTGTGAATCACATAAAGTCGAGCCTTCAATTGCAATTCTTATGAAACGGTTCTTTTGGAAGAGTTGTATCCAGGTAAGTCTGCAAACTTAGACTTATACAAAAGGTTCTTGGAGATCACAATATTTTGCATGTTCAATGTGCCGTTCATACATAGTGGTTAGCAACGGGATGGCAACGTCGTAGGCAACGGGTTGCTAACGCGTTAGCAACGTGTTGAAGTTGCGAACCCCAAGTTGCGATAAAGTTGCGTACACTTCAATTTTTCTTTTATATATTTTTTTAAATTCTAGATATCCTAGGTATAAATATCCTCCTATAAATGCTAAGTATCATGAAAAAGGCATGAAAATAAGACATGTTTACATTTATGGAATGTACATATCAAATATATAGGTCGTCAATTTGTCTTGTCATGTACATACATACATATATGCATAGATTACATTATATTACATACATAGTAGTAAATATATGCTACATGCATATGTAATACATACATATTTACATACACATCTACATAGTATATATATATTATATATATGCATAGCACATAGATGCATACATATATACATACATGCATATATATCATGTATAAAGTAGGTACTACATACATACTACAAACGTACAAACATATATATTAAATACATACATAAGTAAATACACATGTTTTTCAATAAACATAGAGTAATAGACTATAGGAATTACATCATACATACAACATGCATATATAGATACATACATACAAAACTAAGTGAATAAACAAATTTTGGGTGAACATATAAAAATATGAATATGCATACATACATTACATATATAGTACATACAAACATATATACATAAGTAGACACACACACACACACACACACACACACATATATATATATATATATATATATATATATATATATATATATATATATGCATGATGTCATATGGTACATGATGTTGGAATGATCATATGGTAAGTGGGACATTTTATACTCTCTTTATCTCCCTCCTTTTCTTGGTGATCGTTGAGCCATTGACCTTTCTTGTATGATGATTCAGCTCATCAACATTATTGTTCATAAGTCATAAGGGTTAAAAGATAAAAGAACCTTCCTTGTGGACCATTTCTGGCTTGTTGGGAAAGATTCTATTTTTTTTATTTTTTAGCAACGTGTTACGAACGTGTACGCAACGTGGAGTTGTGTTGCGAAAGTTGCGAACGTTCGCAACGCATTGCGTATGCAACACTGCGTTCATATCCATGTAATGCACATTCTATGATGAGAATCGTAACACAAGGATATGAGCCATATTGGAGCAAAACAAGAAAACACTAAATATGATCATGTCTAAAACAAAAGAAGATGAAAAATAAGAAGACACCATAGAAACATATTGAAAGTTACATGCAACATGTTGTGTCACAGATAGTTTGATGCGACTTACAAAGCAATAGAAAGGGAGAATGAAACTTACCTGAAAGTTGCATAAAACTCCAAGAACACTCACAAAATTAGATGGGCTGAACTAGTGGTACAGGGATATACTGAGCAGTGGGCTACATTGGAGGTGCACCTTGAGGTAGAAGTGGAATTCATTTCGTATATAACTAACATGAGTGCATCTATGTGATCATTATATAGTGTTTGTACTTACTCTGAAAGAGTCAATAAATGGAGAAAGTTTCACCATTTCTCAACTTTGGACAAATTTTGACCACCCAAAATATCTCCTACTTTGGACGAATTTCGACCATCCAATTTCTATATTACAAACACGAGCACTCTTTACGACCCCAAAACAAAAGAATAAATAATAGAAAACGAATATAATTTAACTGCATTCAAATTACATTCTAAATTGAACTAATCAAACCCTGTAGCTAACCATGAAATCTAGAGCATAAGCTTTCCGAACTGATTGCATATTTAAAATTTTCTTTCCATATCCTTAAAAAGTAACATAATGTGATGCACCATAATTAAAACCATCTAAAAAGCAGCAGAAGTGCAGTCTATACAAAAGCATTCCTTCACTATATGGAAGGCATCTTTTGAACCACTTTTTGAAGCATATGCATTTTCAGTTTGCTCTTCAGCTATATCACCTAAGCTTCTCTATCCTTTTCCTTCTTCGCAATGCCCGGTCAATCATATAGTGTCGGAATATTTCACAATGAAAACACATATATGTTGGAAAACAATGCCCAAATAGCAAAATATTGCCAAAATTCCAGCAACCTTAATTTTGGAACTTAGTCAAATTCGGGTCAAAGATGGTCAAAAAATTATTATCTTATTGGAGAGTGCTCACTGACAGCTTTCCAATGGTATATAACATTGCACCACCTAGCATCAGAAAGTCAACCAAAAGTTAAACCCTACATTCTCCTTTTCATATGCTTTTCAACTTACTGTCAATCAATGGCTAGGATATAAATCCCAAAATGGAGTCCACCCAATGGTCTTGAATCAATTGACCTCAAAAGCATAAAAAGCAATTTTTTTTTACATCCCAATATTTGCACTGCAAATTTCGGGATTGCTTTTTCCAAGTGCTTTTCGATCTTTTTGTGTAGCTTTTCGTGGCTTTGCTCAACCTATATAAAGAGGGCCTTATGGCTTCATTCAACATCAAGTTTGAAAGCTCTCGAAATTTGTGCCACAAATTTCAGGATTGCTTTTCTAGGTGCGCTTTTCGCGTTTTCTGTGCAACTTTTCGTGGCTCAGTTCAACCTAAATAAAGAGGGCCTTATGGCCTCATTCAACCATCAAGTTTGAGAAATACTCTCACAAAGTTCCAAGGTTTTGACCTAAGAGGCTGCTTGCAGATGATAGTACAGATTTAGCCTACCCTTCATCTTCTTCACACTAAGCTACACCAAGTTTTTACCAACCTCTTCAACATTTGAAGCTTCCATACCTGCTGCTCAATATTCGAGAAGACCTAATTTCAGATTAGGGTTTGCTGCCATAACTATTTTTGAAAATTTTCACAACTTCATTGAACATATTCTCTCATATAATACCCCTTAGGCAGTCTTTCGATACATTTTGTATCTAAAACCCTTTTCATTCAGCCTAGATCCAATTTTGTATCATTACACACATTGTATATTGACATTTAGCATTTAATTAGTGTGTAGTAGAATTCAGCTGCTGTACTTCTAAAATTGCCTCTTGTCTATTCTCTTATCATTCATCTCATTTGATTTAGTCAACATGTGTTATGTGCTAAGGCTGTAAGTGTTGGAAAGATCTTGGAAATTACCTGTGATTATTATTTGAGCCTACCACACTTCCAACATTTGGTATCAGAGCATAGTACACATACACCCTTGTACTCAAGATGAGTGTCTATAGAGATAGATTGGAACAGGAAAACAAGCTTGATGGAATGTCTAATTATCCAATGTGGAGTATTATGATGATGAACTTGTTAGTTTCAACGGGAATATTATCAATGGCAAGTACCCTAGACCAACACAAGATACGGAGTATGTTGCTTCATCATCCAAGCAACTTGCTGCCCCAATTTTTGCTCAACAGGAGGTTGTTGATGAGGAAGAAGAAAAAGACGTCCTCTGATTGTTCAGAGCCAGAGATACTATCAAGTTACTTCCTACAAAAGAGTACATATCAGATTCTAGAGATGCACAACCACTCTCATTTATTGTTATAGGAGTCAAGAGGCATATTTTATTTCCTCAAATCAAGTCATGTGTAAACTCTCGTCAGGCTTGGTTGGAGTTAAAGAATCTCTATCAAAGCACAAATCCTCCAAGGAAAACTCATATCAGGAGATAGCTAGCCAACAGAAGGATGAAAGTTGATGAGTGAGTTCAATCTCATAGTCTAAAACTTAAAGATGTATGGGATCAACTTCTTAATGTGGGAGTTAGCATATCTCATGAAGAAATGGTGAATACTCTCATAAATTTACTTCCATTTACCTATCGTTCTTTTGTTACTTCTCTTAGTCTCTCTAAAAGAGAGAGAGAAATATCATTTGAAGAGTTGTAGTTTTTGTTACTTCAAGATGAAGACCAACAAAAGAGTATGGAAGAGATTGATGAAACCATGGTATCAGCATCCAAAGGAAAGAAGAAAAAGGAACTACAAAGAAGGAGGAGAAGAATCAACAAACTAAAAAGGAAAGTAAGTCATCTACTTCAAAGTCTTCCTCTACATCTTCTTCCACATCTACCTCACCTACTTCTTCCAAACTTAAAGACAAGTCTACTTTAACTGAATCCACTTCAAATAAGGATATATGTCATTATTGCAAGAAACCAGATCATTTTATAGCAAAATGCAAAAAGAGGATTTTTAATGAGAAGAAAAGAGCATCAGGTAATTATGTTAAAGATGGTTCAAAACCGAAGTCTTCAAATGAAGAATCTTATGCATGTGTCAATATTGAAAAAATACTTTTTGATCAAGTAACATTAAATGCAATCTCTGAAATTCCTTGGATTTTTTATTTTGGAGCTACTACGCACATGACATGTTGGAAGAAGGTGTTTTCTTCCCTTACTATTTCTATAGATAGAAGGGTGACCATAGCAGATGGTCATGACTTGGATGTTGTTGGTGTTGGAGAAGTTACTTTAACGTCAAGAGCGGATGGAAATTTCACTATTTCTAAAGTTCTCTGAGTTCCAATAATGAAGAAGAATTTGCTCACTCTCTTTCCACTATTTGATAGGCCTGGCCAACCTTGAGAGTTGAGGAAGTATGTTTAAGTCTTTACTCGATAGTTTGCTTTCCCTTATCTCTGTTCTTCAAAGCAAATAATTCATTGAGAAGAGTATGGGAAAAATTTCTAAGTTCTCCTTTTCTTTGTGGTATGGAGTGCTCTTCATGTTAAAGTCTTATCGTATTTTTATGGACAATGGCATGATCTTTTATAGGTACCTACAAGAATACTTTCGTCAACTAGCAACAACATTTTACATTTCTATCAGCCAACATAATATATACCATATTTCCCTTGTGTCGAGTTAGGAGGTGATCGTTGGAAATGCACCCTTCCATAAGACGGATCACACACATTTTTTAGATTTAATGAGTGGCAAAGTCAACAATGGTCAAACCAAGGTCAAAAGAGGTCAAAAGAGGTCAAAATTGCTCAAAATATGCCAAAAAAAAAATTTATTATGTATTTCGATAGTACATGCCAAGAGCTATCTTTTGATATATAACAGTTTGAATTCAAACCACATATGCGAAGTCAAAAGTCAAACCCTAATTTCTGAGAATTTATGTGAAAAGTAGTTTTTGTGCGTGAAAAGAACCATTGAAAAACGAAAAGCAATATACCATATCATTAAAAAATAATAAAAAACTCCAAAATTAAAATTTTCATAATTTTTGGAATTGGGATTTTTGAAAATCGCGGAACCTTCTATTTAAGTTTTTTTAAGCTTTTTTATCTATCTTTTCATCATGGATCAAAAACTATATAAGCATAAGATCAATAAAATGCATCTCATCACTTCTTGAAGAGCTCAAGCTTAGAGCTTGGCAATGGAGAGGTCTTCTTCACCTTGGAGGAGATCATTAGGGTTTTCCTCTTTTCGACAAGGAGGGATGCAGCTAGGGTTTGTTCTTCTTCAACATCAAGGACGACATGAGCTTGGAGCTTTTCTATACTTGGAGAAGATCTTCACTTTATGGAGATTGTGAAGTTATGAAGATATGCAACAGAGTGGTGCATTTACATGCAAACTTTGTGATTCTTTGTAGCATTCATGTACTTTATATTTTGCAATATATGGCATATATGTGGAGCTTTGCTCCATATCTTTATGGCTTGTCTATTCTCTCAAGTCTCTATTTCATTGAAGATCTTCGAGCGATGCTCTCAAAAGCCTATCCAGAACATTTCTTCGAATGTTTGCTAAGTAGGAAGGTACTTTAATCGACAGTGTTATGCGTGCAATGTAACGGACTTTGATCGATGGTGTTGTACTGATATCATAAACAAGATCTAGACTATCGTGCTCATAACCAGGCGTGGAGATGTGCAAGGCTTTGACTTTCCAGAAAACTTTAAAAGTGGTTTGTATGAAGTCAAAGATCTTGATCTTCATTAAAACCCAACATATTACAAAATGAAAACAGAAGTGGTATGTTTATGTTATCCAAAATTAATCATCCTAATGTTTCAAGGTCTTCTACATCAAGAGAATATGAAGTTATGGCATGCTAGATTTGGCCATATCAGTTACATAACTCTCAAGAGTATCAAAGATCAAGGCATGGTGGAGAGTTTACCCACTTGTGCTTTACCATATGATGCAGAATCTTGTAAAGGAGGTCTTGAAGGAAAGCTTCACAAGATACTTTTTAAGAAGTATGGATCAATCACTACTACAAGGAAGTTGTAGATCATACATTCAGATATTAATGGACCTATGAGTACAAGAAATTATCATTGTTTAGGTATATATCATATCTATGCTTCATGCAATTAAATAAATAAATATATTAGCATACATTCAATTTTGTATCATTACACATTGTAATTTGACATTCATATTAGATATCGTAGGTAAGCATTCAGCTTACTTTGACACTTTGACGAATTGTGTAATTTCTCTCTATTTCTCATTCATCTAATTTTGAGTCTTAAGGTGTGTATGCTAAGCTTCATGTGTTGGAAGGTCCTATAAACATGTGAATATTATTATTAGGGCACACCTCACTTTCAACATTTGGTATCAAAGCATAGTTGACATTACAAGATGAGTTATTATAGACTTGGGAATGAAGATAAGCTTGAAGGAATGTCTAACTATCCAATGTGGAGTTTTATGATGATGAATTTGTTAATATCTAAAGACTTGTGGAATATTGTCAATGGCAAGTATCCAAGGCCAAGACAAACGGGAGGGGATGTTGCTTCATCTTCCAAAAGACCTGTGTCCGAATTTCTGCTCAATAGGAGGTTATTGAATAAGAAGAAGAAACTCTTTCATCATCCGGAGTCTATGATACTACCAGATTACTTCCTACAGAAGAGCAATCCAGATGGGATTCAAGGGATGCACAAGCACTTTCATTCATTGCTATGGGAGTCAAGAGGCATATTATACCCCCGTCCCCAAATCAAGTCATGGAGAACCTCTCATCAAGCTTAGTTGGAGTTAGAAAATCTCTATCAAAGTAGAAATCATGCTAGGAAAGCACATTTAAGGAGACAGTTAGCCAACACAAGGATGAAAGTCGATGACTCAATTCAATCACATATTTTGAAGCTCAAAGACTTAGGTGATCAATTACTTAATGTTGGAGTCAGTATTTCAAATGAGGAAATGGTAAACACACTTTCAAATTCACTTCCATCTTCATTTCGTTCTTTTCTTACTTCTTTATCTCTCTCTACAAAAGATAGAGAAATTTCATTTGAAAAATTGAAGTTCCTATTACTTCAAGATAAAGATCAACAAAAGAGTATGGAGGAGAATGATGAAGCCATGCTATCATCATCAAAGGGTAAGAAGAAGAAGGGGACAACAAAGAAGGAGAAGAAGAGTCCGCAAAGTAAGAAGGAAAGTAAGTCTTTCACTTCGTCTTCTACCACGTCTACCTCTACTACTACTTCCACATCTAAAGAGAATATAAAGTCTTTCACTTCGTCTTCTACCACGTCTACCTCTACTACTACTTCCACACCTAAAGAGAATTATATTTCCACTACATTTGCTTAAAATAAAGGAATTTGCCACTACTGCAAGAAACCAGATCATTTCATAGCAAAATGCAAAAAAAAGAATTTATAATGAGAAGAAAAGAGAGTCAGGTAATAATATTGAAGATAATCCAAAACCTAAATCTTCAAAGGAAGAATCTTATAAATATATCCGTATTGAAGAATCAGCTTTTGATCAAGAAGCATTAAATGCAATCTCTGATAATCCTTGGATTTTTTATTCTAGAGCCACTAAGCAAATGAAAGGTTGCAACAAGGTATTTGCTTCACTTTCTAATTCTTATGGGAGAAGAGTGACCATTGCAGATGGTCATGATTTGGATATTGCAAGAGTTGGAGAAGTAAATCGAAAGTCAAGAGCAAGTGGAAATTTCACAATTTCTAATATTCTTTATGTTCCAAAAATGAAGAAGAATTTGCTCTCAGCATCTAATTTTTTGACAGACGGATATAAAGTTGTTTTTAAAAAACATTCATGTTAGATCCTCTCACCTAATGAGAGGCATTGTCTACTTCAAGGTGAAAATAGAAGTGGCAAGTTTGTAGTGTTCAAAATTTGTCAAGCTAATGTTGCAAGGTCTTCTACACTTGAGGAGACCATGAAGTTATGGCATGCTAAGTTTGATCATATCAGTTTACACAGCTCTCAAGCACATCAAAGATCAAGGTCCGGTGGAGAGTTTTCAGACGTGAATAGTCCTATGAGAACATATTCCATTCAAGATTACAAGTATTTTGTCACATTTGTTGATGATTTTTCGAGATATTCATGGATTTATGGTCTTAAAGCAAAGTCAAAGGTCTTTCCTACTTTTAAGAAGTTCTTAGTTATGGTTAAAAATGAAAGTCACACAAAAATTCAGATTTCAAGAAGTGATAGAGGAGGAGAGTACATCTCAAAGGACTTCAAATCTTTTCTTGAAGACAAAGGCATCTCTCATCTACTCACTATTGCAAATCATGCATTCAGATGTGAATGGTCCTATGAGAACAGATTCCGTTCAAGGTTATAGGTATTTTGTCGCATTTATCGATGATTATTCAAGAAATTCATGGATTTATGGTCTTAAGCAAAGTCAATGGTCTTTCCTACTTTCAAGAAGCTCTTCTCTATGGTTGAAAATGAAAGTCAAATAAAAAATCAGATTTTGAGAAGTGATAGAGGAGGAGAATACATCCCAAAGGACTTCAAATCTTTTCTTAAAGACAAAAGTATCTCTTTTCAACTTTGATGAGACAATCAAAGTGTTATACCTATTGCAAAGAATCCTATTTATCATGCAAGGACAAGGCATATAGAAGTACACTACCACTACATTCGAGAACGAATATCCAAGAAGCACATTGAACTAGTCTACATACCTACAAGTGGAAATGTTGGAGATATTTTTACCAAAGCATTATCCGGAGACAAACATCAAAAGTTAATCATATTATTAAATCTTATACCATAATCCATTATGACATTAAAGCATAGTTCAATAAGAGAGATTTAAATAACAATTAAAAATCGAGTTTTAAACGTTTTATTCGTTTTCATCATTAGGTTTAAAAATAAAAATCACAATTTACATTTTTTTGAGAATTCTTATGATTTTTTTTTTTTGTGCCAAATGCCTAAGAAACTCAAAAAGTAATAATGATAAAGCAGTATTGAAAAATAAGTAAAAATAATTTCCAGTGGTTTTCTTAATTTTATGACAAAATGAGATCAAAGATATTGAACCACAAACAAGTTAAAAATATGACTACAAACACGGAAGAAGTAAAACTTGATTGAATAAATTATCTGAGGATAAATAAACAAACGTCTACAGCATATTAAAAAGCATAACAAAAAAGACGTGAATCAAAGTGAAAAAGCCTTCTCCTCTAAAGAATGAAAGATCAAATACCAAAAATCTGTTCTTCCCCTTTCTTATCCTAAATTTCGTTCCCAAGAAAACAAAGATAGACGTCTATGCACTGAAAAGAAATGACAAACCTAATGAGATTCAACCTAACTTAAAATCAGAATGAATGCGAATACTAAATCTGACACATGCAATACCATAGTTAACACCAGAGCATGGCACTAGTCAAAGTTATGAAAGAAAGACTAAGTCAACATTTTAAGGTTGAAGATTCATGTAAAATGAGAAAGCGAAAATCTTATGGCTCTTTCATTTCTAAAGCTTACGTTAATCAAATATAGAATGACCACATCATGGATATCTTTATGAGATCAGATATAAGGCTAGCACATCTGAAAGAAGATAAATGAGAAAAATACAAAAGTGACAAATATAACCAGAGTATTGGATGAAGAAAGAAAAAAGATACATTCATGTCTTTCCAATTTGTTGTTAATTTATGCCACAAAAGCAGTCATGCAAATGACTATATACGATATACCTTCATACTAAAAGGAATACTCACACAAAAAGACACTCATCCACAAAGCACACAATAACACATTGCCAAAGAAGAGACTATTTTCTCCACTGATTCACATTATCCAATGCAGGATAATGTGAGAGCTTGGGGATCTACCTTTTCACATCGCCATCCACTGTCACGGCAAGACAATGGCTGTCACCACAAGCAATTTGTCTAATTTCGATTCCCTGTAGCCCTTTTATTGGTTGAGGAATGAAGAGATCACTAGAATTACCATGACCAAGTCGCCCAAAATCACCCCTACAAATGAATACAATCCATTAAAAAATAATTTGCAATGGGAGTAGCTAATTGGCTCCTTTTGGGAAAAGAAGCACATACAGGAGACATGATGATTCTTACCATCCCCAACTATAAACTGTTGTCCTACCATCAGATCGGGCAATTGTGTGATCAGCTCCACAGGTTATTGAAGTTATTTCACAATCCTCCAGTGACCTTATGATTGTCGGGGAATACCTTTCATCTGCATCACCATGACCTAGCTGGCCATCTTCCCCTCGGCCCCAAGAGCATACAACATCTCCGGCTGCCATATCACAATAGCAAATGCAAAAAACAAACGGACACGGCGTTATAAAATACAAGGGTATCAGAAGCAGCTCAATGCGCATCTCTAGACATAGATGTAAGGATTTCCAAAACTTTAGAAAAAGCATTCCCCATTGCTATTAAATCTCCAATCATCCCCTTTAATGCGACGCAACAGTAAGGGTACAGAAAAGATACCAAGACACAAAGGAATGAACTAAATAAATGAAACATATGCAGCGAAACTGCGATGCAAATAAAGTACGCTAGTTCGACAGGCATTGCTTTTGTCTAAAGATCCAATCCTTGCGAGCTCAGTTTCCTCTCTCTAGGACAATATGGTTCTGCACTGGGTAAAGTTAACGCAACATCGCAGACACACTGCAATTTTCTTTTAAATGTATCAACATATATAATACAACCAGAGATGTGAGCCAAATACGTACAAAGCAGCGCAACTGTATGACTTGCACCCGCAGAAATAGAATTCACTCTTCGTTCCATGAGCCTTGGAGGTGTAATTTCCATCTCTGTTGACTTCCGAGAGTCCTGAAACGATTCTAGGAAGTTAATTGATTTCGGTCAGACACAGCCGAGCCAACGTCTCGAGTTCTCCCTTTCTCAGACAAAACTTGTCCAGGGAGAAAGCATCCGTGGGATTCCGCAATATCCAGCTTTAACACAAAGCGATCATGGCAACTAAAATGTCCGTCATCCTGAAGATAATTGTCCCCTTACACCGCAACGGAGCGCTAAAACGGCTAGCATATGTTCAGAACTGTGTTTATAGACTTCGGGCATAAGCATTGCACGGGAGTTCAACTTAAGAAAGCCTACAATACAAGAGCGAACAGACAGCTATAGCCGTGGAAGCCAAGTGGAGAGCTCGAGGAGAGGTGAGCTGCGGAGGAGAGAGAGTGCGACGAGAGGAACGAGAGTGCACGAGCTAGGCGATGCCATAGTAGGAAGGCATCACTTCATCGATCGATGTGAAGCACCAGCCCGTCTTTACCCCAAGTTCCCAACCATCATCAGAGGGGACTTTCTAGAAAGGCTCGCGCGTTCGAAGCCCCAGGGATATTCATGTCGCATGTGCACAAAACAAACACCCAACTTCCAACTTCCAAGCTCGGCATATCCGCTCCGCAAGCTAGTTTTAGTTTGAAAATGCATGCTTTTCATTTCATGGCGTCAATGTGATATCAAAGAGCAAATAGGGGTCCCACATCTACCTCAAAATTCCAAATGTACTTCAAATCATGGAGAATTTCGGTAGTGCGAAATTTAACATGGTGTTCGTTCGTGTTAGCTTGGTTAGATGGGCCTTCCACTTTTTGAGGTGGGGGTGAAGGTTCGATTCTCATCTACAACAAGACACCTTGTGAGTTTAAGGCGAGTGTAACCACGTTGTATCTAGTTGAAACCAATTGCCTTTGGGCAATCCTCTTTTGAGTCACCTTCGGGCAATTTAGCCCTTGCTTTGTGGGATACGGGGAGTCTCATGGGTACTAAATCCATTCACTTCTACAGTTGTAATTTCAAAGTTAAAGCTCGAGAGAGTAGGCTTCGACTGAACCTCTATTTATAAAAAATTCAACATGGTGAAGTGTATACAAAAGGAAGTTAGAAGAAATGGAGCTCAAACACTTGAAAAATCTTTTCATGGAAAAGATGTTCTCAAACATGAAAATTATTTTCTATTTTGATCCTCAAAGTCAAATCTGATGTATGTGTTCTTCACATGATCCTCAAAGTCAAATTTGATGGAGTATCATGTGTTGTTCACATGCTTTTGAAATTATATTGGTTATTATTATTCCCTAAGTTAAAGTTAAGGTGCATTATTCGGTTTTAAGTTGCATGTGCATTCCCTATGGAATCATTCAAGTACGTTCAATCAAGTACTCCAAAAAGAAAAAGTGTGCCATGGATCTTCAAACCTTCTACAAGTAAATTGTCACTTCAATAGAAATGCATTAAATAATTGTCCACATCTGCAAACTTTGTACTAAAAATTTTTGAATTCCAAAAAGCAAAAATATAAGGCATGTAAAAGTATTGGATGGATCAGTGATCATGATCGAAATTCCTCATGTGTGGCTCCTATGAATTTGATTGATGGATTAATATGAGGTGGATATACGTTGCATGAGGTAACTATTTCCTCTTTTTTTCTTTACAAAAGGTAGTTCGGCAAGCATTCACTCCCCAGCTTTAACTTTGAAAGTATAACTATATAAGTGAATCTATGTAGTACTCGTGGGACCTTCATATCCCATAACGCAAGGGTTAAACTGAGTTATAATTGGTAGGCTAGGTTACAACTGGTTTAAACTCGCCAAAACTATTACATGTCGAGCTCAGGAGTTGAACTTTGGACCTCCACCTCAAGAGGCCAAAGCTATGAATTCTTTATCACCAAACACCAATAATTGGCATCAAATCGGTTCATTACTTCTTGAGGCACATTATCAGGACACCCCACTCTTTTTTTCATATTTTCATGAAACTTGATTAATATTATAATGGTGATATATTGGAAATGAACTTGACGAACTCAATGCAAAAAAAAAAAGGAAAAACAAGCTCATTTTAGCCTCCAAGTGCATAATCATAGGAGCTATGTATGTAGTTTTATCCTTTTGAGCTAATATTTTATTTAGGTTCTTGTTCACAAGTACAAGCACTCGAAAAATCTATATGGATAATGGAGCTCAACAAGGTATTTATGTTCAACTTTTTTCAAGAAACAATCAATTTTATACATCAAGGTATAGTTGATGGTCATGATTGAGAGTACTTTATGTTTATTGTTTAGGATAAGTTGGACAATTTCAATTACCCATTGTGGGCATACATTATGGACAATAGGTTGATTGTTAAGGAATTGTGAAATATTGTGTAGGATGTTGAAATACATCTTGTTAGTCCTACAAATGACCAAGATGTTGCATATTCTAGTTTTGGTGTGACCAAGATGTTGCATATTCTAGTTTTGGTGTAATTCTTATTTCTAGCTCTCTTGAAGATCCTAGTTTCACTATGAAGATATGCATAGTTCCAAGATGTTGCATATTCTAGTTTCTAGTTTCCTAGAGCCACTACAAAGAAAATTTGATGGGATGGTAGATATGCATAAGCACATGCCTTGATTGCTTTCTCTATGAAGTGCGCCATTATTCCTTACATTTACTTATGCAAAACAGCTAAGGATTCTTGGGATGGTCTTGCCACATAGATGCAACAAATGAGCAAAAATGTTGGAGAGTGAGCATATGAATAAAAGTGATTTTATGAACAATTTTCTTACAAAGACAAATATTTGAAAGAGCAATAGATTGTTGGGCTTTTATTATGGGTTATTTTATTTTTGTGAGAAAGTTCAATTATGCATATTTTTTTCGATGGGTTATTTGATTCCTATTAGAGTTTTGATTTTACTCTTTCATTGATGAAAGAAAATCAAAATGGCTTAACATTTGAAGATGTGGTTTCTCCTTTGTTGCAAATGGATTAACCTAGGAAAAGTAGGTCTATTATGTGTTTTCCATATCATACATATCAAGCTTTTGTTGCCAGTCAAAAGGGCAGGGGTAAAGGTAACTCCTCCTCTAACAAGAAAAAATTAATACATATTTCATAATAAAAGAAGGATTTGTACAATCAAAGCAACAAGATAAAGATGAGAAGAAAGTAGATAGTTAAAAGTAGATTTGGAGGTATTATTGAGCTAATTCCATGTCAGGAAGGATTACATGCCTAAGAAAGAAGTAGGAATCATTGTTTTAAACATGTGCTTCTAGAAATGATTCTGATAACCTTATGGAGAATAAAGAATGGGCATCTACTAAAGAATGTAACTATGATGCATGCCTTATATGAAATATTCTCATATGCACCAATAACTTCCTTTATCATAGCATAGGAGTTGTAAAAAATATCATTATTGTTGCCAATGATTACTTTTTTAAAAGAGAATTGTCATTATTAATTACAAAAGGTAAAATGGTCCACGAGGTTGGATCTCCCATGAAGGCACAACCTTAGGATTAGATACAAAAAATGACACCCTTTCAGGATTAGGGTTAAGGTTTAGGTTGAATTGATAAAATTTACAAATGTTTTAGATCTTTATCAAACGGAAATAGAGAGTACACATAATAACGTATACAAAGGTGATAATTAAGTGATAATAAGGTATGCTCCACTTCAAGTTGAGCATCTTTGAACCTAATGCCATAGAAGTTCAAATTTACTACGTAAAGCTTATATCACTCAAAGGTCCTAGAAAAAAAAATGATAAGAGGTTCTAGAGACCAAAGAATCCTTGTAGGTGATTGTTAGGTGGGTAGGGAGCATAACCCCCCTTTGTCCATCCATGAGTGTTCAAGTGGCCATACCTTGCGAGTTTTCCAAGGATGATGTTTGACTGTGGCATTGAAATCTTCGAGGGTTATGACTTTCTATATTTGAAACATGTACATGTAGTCTTTAGATTAGATCAATCAAAGAATTGTTGTAAAATTGATTATTGGATAAAATCTTTGTATTTATTTCAAGATAGATTATGCAGATTATCCTTGTTCTAACAAGATTCCATATTACAATGTCACGTCCTATACAAATACCTAGAAGTGCCTCTCTCCAAGTGTATCATAGAGGATGAAAGCAATTTTAAGTGATTTGTTAACCATCGCCAATAGTTTTATGCATTTCTAGACTCAAAGAAAAGATGTATGATGGTCTCTTGATGAGTGCAAAAAGAGCAATACTTTTTTTCTTTCATGATACAAGTTAGTCTATCTTTGTTCCCTAAAGAATTATCAATGATAAGTCGTGCCACAAAAAACATTGGCAAATTTGTACACCCATTGCTTCATGTTCCAGTAAACATACCAGAGTCTACTAAGCTCATTGACTATTTTAACTCTATTGAAAGTTCTCCGCTTTTCAATGCTTTTCTTCCGAGAGTATTGAATATTGTCTATCACATGTACCTGTGAGGTAAGTGATAAGACATGTTTAAGTATAGTCATGCAGACACCTCTATTGATATCATATATATCCATAAATTTTTGTAGACTAAGTATTTGACCCTAGTCATCTTAGATGTCTTTAAAGTCTCTTATTCCAGCCTTTAATAGTTTATGTACATTCTTGAAGTGGGATTAGGGGAGAGAATCAAGAAGATGTTTTATATGTGACAAGGAACAACGATAATATGTAATCAATGTTAGCACTAAGCAAGATTGGCTTGTTTTATTGATGATAGGTGCATAATTAATGATCTCTTTAATGATGAAAAATCCTTGTATATAGTGTCATGGGCTATATGATCTCACATATTATGGAAAATTTCTTCATGATTATGCATGTGCAATTTTAGGATTCACAAGGCATCAAAGATGAAAGCTTTGCATGTACCTTTTGGTCATCTAAATTTTGCTAGTTTGTAATGCCTCCACAAATATGATATTTTTCCTCTCTACCTAAACTTGAGATGCCTTTTAAACACATATATGAGGGTTGTATTTCGGGTAAGATGCAAAATTCTTCACCAAAGATGGTAAAATGAGAGCTAACCATAAATTGTAGCTTGTTTATAGTGATGATTTGTGGTCCTATGTAGACCCCATATTTTGGTAATTACCTATACTTCATCACTTTTATAGATGAATTTTATATGCTTTATTTAGTCTATTTGATAAAAATAAAGCCCAAAACTTTTATGTGCTTTAAATAATTCTTTACATGCCTAAAAATATATCAACATCTAAAGTGGTCACCCTCTATTATAATTGAGGGGGGAGTATCTAACTTCTAAATCTAATGCATTTATGATTAAGTGTGGGATAAAACATCAATATAGACCATTGCATACATTGCAATTGACTACCGTTTTTGAAAGAAAAGATAGACCTCTTGTGGAAATGGCAAGACGTATTGTCAAAAGTCATGCATCACGTCATAGTTTCTAGCTCAAGGTTGTGATGTGTGTTGCATATGTACTTGATAAGAATCTACTATATAATTGAATGGGTCTAAGGGGTAGAAACCTTGGGTAACCTTGGGATTTAATTCATATTTAGCCCTATTTGAAGAGACTTGAACCTTAGGCTAGATTTCTTTAACATTCAGTATGTTAGGCTTGATCAAAAGCTTCTCCTAGCCACTTGACATGTATGCAAGAGCTTTAAAGGTATTCTTTTAAAAGACATATGAATTCAAGTGATTTTCTAAGCTTGGAAACCCTGTGATCACCTTAAACATCCATGTGATGGAACCTACACATGTCCCTTGTAGATGAGATAACCCCTTAACCTTGGAGCTATATATTGGAGGGGTTGGTTGGGTGGATATGTGCATTTTTCTCCTTAGTTTGCTCTTGCTAGTTAGATTTGTAGTTCATATATCTATGGAGAATATGTTCCTTCCACAAGAATGACAGTAGATCTATTTTTTACATCCATGAGCAAGGCGATTCTATCATGAATCCGTGAGTCTTGTGTGAGTTTTACATAAAAAACCTTGTATATACTCCATTGAAGAACTCAAAAGTAGCTTTACTGTGACTCTCCCTCTATGGGAAGTCCAAGATGCCTAAGAATCCCCATCAACCAACTTGCATGCATTCAAGAAAGGCACTCCAGCCTATCGAGTGCCTTTCTTAGTGTGACGGAAGTCACACAACCACGTCTCTCTCTCTCTACCCTTCTTTATGATGCTCAAATGGAAGATAAAAGTGCCTTAAGAATGCTTTTCCACATCATCTTCCACTATATGTGGGATAAATTGTCTCGTGCTCAACTTTTCATGTGAATTCTCCATGAATCCTATTCGATCTCTACATATGATAGTGTTGACATATTTAGGTAGTGGTGTGTGTGAACACACTAGGACCACTGGGGCACTTTTTTCCCTCTTTAGGAGGTTTTTTCCAGTCTTGTGTATATGCCTATAGCCCTAACGGGTTACTTATCTTTGTACATTCTAGTGGTAATACATTCAGTATTGTGTGTTGTGCTCCAAGCTTCTTCTTCTTCTTCCTTCTGTTGTCCGTGTGCTTCCACAGACGTCTAACTCCAACAATTGGTATCAGAGCAAGTCGTAGCTTCATCTAGGGCGTCGTCGACATCCCTCTGGTCATAGTCTCAAAATCGCATGAAACTTGGTGAGCATACTCAGGATGATTAGGAGATCAAAACTTCTTCGCTCTATCATGTCAAAATCACGATATGAGCTCATTTCAGCCTCTGAATGCACTATCGCAGTGCTTGTGCAAGCTATTTCATCTTTTTGTGCCAAAGATATATACAGGCTTCGGTTCGCCTGTATAAGCATATGGAAGTTTTCCACAGGTTTAGCAGAACTTTTTAGGGTAGTTTTGTTCAACTTTTTCATATACAATCATTTTTCTGCATTAGTTTATTTTAGTCATTGGCCATGGCTGAAAGTAGTGATGTATTTCGTATGTTGGTTGTTGAGGATAAGTTGGACGGTACCCATTACCCATTGTGGGCTTATATGATGTGACATGTATTGGTTGCAAAAGGACTATGGAAAATTGTGCACGGTGTTGAAAAACGTCCTATTACACTTGCAAATACAGGTATTGAAGTTGATGCAGATGGCGTTGAAGATGTTGATATTCTTTAGATTCCTGTTTGCGTTATGGTTTTTGTTGCACCTACTGTAGAGCAAATTCGTTGGGATGGCAGAGATGCTCAGGCACATGCATTGATAGCTTTGTTTGTCAAACGTGCCATTATTCCTCACATTCGCTCTTGCAAAACAACTAAGGATGTTTGGGATACACTTACCACATTGTACCAGGCTAGGAATGAGGCTCGTGTTGCTTACCTCCGAAAACAGTTGGAGAGTGACACATGAATGAAGGTGATTCTATGGACAGTTTTTTGAGAAAGATCAAGGATTTGAAGGAACAATTGATTTCTGTTGATGATGTCCTTCTTGACAGTTCACTTGTGCAGACTGTTCTGAATGGTCTTCCCGACTCATATAAGAGTTTTGCTTCTACTCTTCATTTGATGATGAAAGGCAATCCAAATGCCTTAACATTTGAAGAGTTATTTTTTGTTATGTTGTAGGAAGATCAGTCCAGGAAGAACTGGTCTATTATGCACGTTGCAGATCAAGCTTTCTTGGCTAGTCAGAATGGCAAAGGAAAATGGAGCTCTTTTGTTAGTAAGCAGAAATCTGCTAATTCTGCACAATCGAAGAAGGAAGACAAAGATGAGAAGAAATCAGAAAAACAAAAATTGTTTTGCAAATACTGTAAAGCAAATGATCATGTCATTAAGAGTTGTCCAAAACTGGCTGCTAAAGAGGCAAAGAAGAAAGAGGCCAGAATGGTTGTTGTAGAGGCCTCTACACCAAAAACAGAGTGTGGTGATCTTGAGCAAGATGAAGAATGGGCATTTACTATTGTTTGTAGTTTTGACCCATCTTCTCATGAGCAATGCATGTTTGCAGTAGACTAAGATGTCTGGTATTTTGATAGTGGGGCAACCAAACATATTACCTTGCAGTGTAGTTTCTTCACTTCACTTGAGCTTGCCTCTACAGGGAATATTGTCACATGTGCTAACAACTCCTCTTATCTTGTCATGGGAGTTGGTAAGATCATTATGATTACTGCTGACGGTAGTTCTTTCACCTTATCAGATGCTTTATTTGTGCCAGGGATCAAGAAAAATTTGTTATCAGTTTCATCATTAACCAAGATTGGCTTGGTTGTGAAATTTGTTGATGATAGATGTACAGTTCATGATCTATCAAATGGTTACATGATTATTGATTCTAGCATTTTATGTCGTTGGATGTATAAGCTCATAGACTATGAAAAATCTAAGAATGATTCATCATGTGCAGTACATGATTCTCAGGCTATAGCTTTGACATGTATGCTTTGGTCATCTGAATTTTGCTAGTTTGCTACGCATGTAGAAATCTGAAATGGTGTCCTCTTTGGCCAAACTTGAGGCACCCGGAAAACATGTCTGCAAAGGCTGGATTTTGGGCAAAATGCAACATTCCTCCTTTCCAAATGATGGTTCAGTTCGGGCTACTAAGAAATTGTAGCTTGTACATAGTGATGTCTGTGGTCCTTTAGAGACACCTTCTTTAAGAAACTATCTTTACTTCGTGACTTTCATTGATGATTTTTCCAGGCATGCATGGGTATATCCACTCAAGGCAAAGCTCAAAGTGTTTATGTGCTTCAAACAGTTTTTGGTTTTGGCTGAAAATCTATCAACATGTAAAATGGGCACCCTCTATTCTGATCGAGGGGGGGAATATATGTCTTCTGACTTTAATGCATTTTTGGTTGAATGTGGGATAAAACATCAATATAGAGTGCCATATACACCTCAACAAAATGGAGTTGCTGAACGAATAGGTCACTCATGGAAATGGGGAGGTGTATGGTCAAGAGTCAGGCTTTACCACATAGTTTCTGGCTTGAGGCTATCATGTGTGCAACATATGTACTTAACAGGTGTCCCACTAAAGCACTATATAGTGTATCACTCCATATGAGGCTTGGCATGGTTGCAAGCCATCTGTTGCTCATCTATGTGTTTTTGGTTGTCTGACATATGCATTAGTGCCTGAACAAAATTGCAGGAAATTGGATGATAAAGCAGTAAAATGTATTTTTGTTGGGTACAATCCTGAAAGCAAAGGCTATGGTCTGTATCATCCATAGATTAAACACATTTTGGTTAGTCGTGATGGTTTTTTTGTGGAGGATGCTATTTGGAAAACATTTTTGTCCTCAAAATTAGAGCTATACAAATACTCTAGGTATCCCTCGGGCTTCATGTACAAATTGTACATGATCATCTCCATGTGTTGTTTCCCCATGTCGTTCCCCTTAAGAAGTCTCATAAAATATCATCTCAAAGGTGGGAAACCATCTGGGTGGTGCTTGCTATCTGCTATTTACACCTAGCATCCAAACTATCACTCCCATTACTTCAATATCATCCAAATGACCTAAGTCCATATGATGTATCCTCTATGGAATAATAGTATGAAAAGCAAGTGTAAAGTGCCAAGCTTATAGGCTTGATCATACCTCAATGGAGATAATGAACCATGAAATCCTCTTAATATAGAACAAAATCCCATAAGAAAAGTGGCTCCAAACCTGTCTAGAGCTAAGATGATAGACTTGTCCTCATGTCTCTCAAGGTATTCCTATCCTTGATTACAGTCACAAGTGATAGTTTTTGCCTAAACCATTCTTGTGATCTATACAAATCCATCATCCTATATCTCATAAAAGAGTTCCTTGGAAGTAAAATGAATCCTCTATATTTCACTAACCAAGAAATCCTTGGTTTTTCATCCATAAACTTGGACTAATGTTCTATTGGAAGAGCATCAAATAGCACTAATGCAAACTCTAATTTTTTCTCTTCGTTCTAATTTTCCATACAAATGCAAAAGCGTTCTTTTTGAGATATTGATAATCCCTAGATATTCTCTATTGACTTCTCCATTGGCTTCGGCTTTTGATCTGGCTTTAACATTTGATGGATGGGATTTTGAAGCATTATCATTTGGAGAACAACTTATTTTCCTTCCTCAAGGCAGAATGACCTCGCCCTCTGAAGCACCCACTTAGGCAAATCAAGATTGGGCATTGCCCTTCTCACCACCATATGGAGACTTCAAATGTATGCTTTGAGACTTGGGGACCTAACTCAGAGACATGAGCCACCTCCTATTAGCCTACTTTGCATGACAAGAATTGGGCGCCTCCCTTTTTATTTGGAAACTCCCCAATATGGGTGACTATTTTTTATGGCAATACAAAAAAAAGAGATGACTACCATTGGCATCACCTCCTCGCTAAGAATGGGGCGACCACCCATTAGCACTAACTCCTCCATTTCATGATGCAAACTCCCCAAAGGCAACACCTATGCCATATGTTTGATCACCAGGGTGACTCCTCTTATGAAGACCTCATCTCTGGGGGACTACCATTTTAAGAGTTTGGGTGCATACACTACTAGAAATAGGGGGCATAGCGACGCCCCCCAATGAAAAAAGCGGGTCACGTCGCTTATGCAATGCTAGCGTCGCATAAGCAACAAGACTTTTTTTATTAAAAAAAAGATGATTGGCCACATAAGTGATGCATAGTGTTGCTTATGTGACACCAAGAATACGTGTCCCAAAGAGCATCACTAGCCGGTGACACTTTTAACAACATTGGCAAACTACTTGCGACACTGGAGCGTCGCATACATGATGTCCTGGTATTCCAGAGCATCACATAAGCGATGCTCTGGAATGTTAAAAAAAAATCGATTTCTTCCAGCACATTTGTGCCAGGATTAGGATGCATGAGAGAGAGAAAGAGATCGACACGGTTTTAGCACACACATCTTTTGAAGCAAGGTACACACACACATACACACACATATTTACACACACATGTACATATGCATACACACACATATACACACATAGACACACTCACATAGACACACACACACATACACATAGACACACACACATACACACATACACACACATATATACACACACATACATATTAGACACATACACACTTACACACACACACAAACACACATGCACACACATTTCCACACACACATACACATGCATACACACATATATATATTTACACATACACATGTATATGCACACAGACACACATACACACACATAGACACATACACACAGATTTACACATACACATATACACACTAATTTACATACACACATACACATGCATACACACACACATATACACACTAATTTACATACACACATACACATGCATAGACACACACATATATACACACATAGACACATGCATACACACATATACACACTCACATACACACATAGACACACACATGCACATTTACACACAAACACATACACACTTACACACACACACACATCCACACACATTTACACACACACATACACATACATACAGATACATATATATAGATACACACGTATATACACACATAGACACACACACACACATACACACATAGACACACACACACATATAGACACATACACACACATATATGCATACACACACACGTAGAGAGACATACACACACACATACACATACATGCATACATAATGCATATGCACATACTTACATGCATACACACACATACACACATATGCATACACACACATGCATACATAATGCACATGCATATGCATACATACATGCTTACATGCATACACACACATACACACATATATGCATACACACATAGAGAGACATACACACATACACATACATGCATACATAATGCATATGCATATGCATACATACATACTTACATGCATACACACATACACACACATATGCATACATAATGCACATGCATAGATACATGCATACACATACACACTTATAGACACATACACACACATAGACACATACAAACACATACACACACATATACACACATATACACACAGATTTACACACACATACACATGCATACACACACATACACACATACACACATACACACACATACACACACACATACACACACATGCACACATAATGCATATGCATATGCATACATACATACTTACATGCATACACACACATACACACATATGCATACATAATGCACATGCATATGCATACATACATGCATACACATACACACATAGACACATACACACACAGACACATGCACACACAGACACATGCACACACAGACACATGCACACACAGACACATGCACACTTACACATAAATACATACACACTCATAGACACATACACACTTACACACAAACACATTCAAACACATTTACACACACACATACACATGCATACAAACACACACACACACACACACACACACACACACACACATATATATATATATATATATATATATATATATATATATATATATATATATATATATATATATATATATATATATATATATATATATATATATATATATATATATATATATATAGATACACACGTATATACACACATAGACACACACATAGACACATATACACACATATATGCATACACACACACACACGTAGAGAGACATACACACACATACACATACATGAATAAATATGCATACACACACATGTAGAGAGACATACACACACATACACATACATGCACACATAATGCGTATGCATACATACATACTTACATGCATCCACACACATACACACACATGCATACATAATGCACATGCATATGCATATATACATGCTTACATGCATACACACACATACACACACATACACACACATACATATACACACGTAGACACACACACACACACACATAGAGAGAGACACACACACATACACACATATATATGCACACACACACATACACATACATGCATACATAATGCATATGCATATACATACATACATACTTACATGCATACTCACACATACACACATACGTGCGTACATATGCATACATAATGCACATGCATATGCATAGATACATGCTTACATGCATACACATACACACATAGACACATACACACACATAGACACATACACACACAGTCACATACACACACATAGACACATACACACACATAAACACATACACACTCATAGACACATACACACTTACACACACACACATCCAGACACATTTACACACACATATAGACACATATATATAGATACACACGTATATGCACACATAGACACACACATAGACACACACATACACACACATACACAGACATACACACACATAGACACATACACACACATATATGCATGCACACACACACATAGAGAGAGACATACACACACATACACATACATGCATACACACACACACGTAGAGAGACATGCACACACATACACATACATGCATACATAATGCATATGCATATGCATACATACATACTTACATGCATACACACACATACACACACATACAAACACACATGCATACATATGCATACATACATGCTTACACACACATACACACAGATACATATACACACATAGACACACACACACACGTAGAGAGACACACACACACATACACACACATATATGCATACACACACACACGTAAAGAGACATACACACACATACACATACATGCATACATATGCATACATACATACTTACATGCATACACACACATGCATACATAATGCACATATGTGCATATGCATAGATACATGCTTACATGCATACACATACACATAGACACATACACACACATAGACACAATACACACACATAGACACATAGACACACACATACACAGACACACTTACACATGCATACACACAGAGATACACACATACATGCACACACACTTACACACATAGACACACACACACATAGACACATACAAACTTACACACACACAGATACACACACATATATAAACACACACATAGACACATAGACACATACACACACACATTCGCACACATTTACACACACACATACACATGTATATACACACATAGACACACACATACACATGTATATACACACATAGACACACACATACACACTTACACACACACATACACACATTTACACACATACATACACATGCATATAGACATATATACATATACACACATAGACACACACACACATGGAAACATACACACACATATATGCATAGACACACACATAGATACATACACACATATATGCATACATACACACTTACATGCATACACACACATACACACACATGCATACATTTGCATACATAATGCACATGCATATGCATACATACATGCTTACATGCATACACACACTCACATATACACCTACATACACATATACACACATACATATGTACACGTATATATATTGATTTCTAACCCATTTTGTTTTATACGTACAGCTATTATGGATCCTAGTAGAGAGAAAAAGGTGAAAACCACTCTCATAAAAAGTCTTATGAGAGCAAGAGTTCCGCCTGATACTCTAGGGATCATCATGCATGAGTACTCAGAGATGTCTGGAGATAAGCTAGATTTTATGATCCAGATGCTTACCCAGCGATCAGAGGAGGGCTCTTTTACGGCTCCACATGCAGGAAGATAGCTATGTGCTCATAGGTATGTTTTTTTTCACAAATTTTTTAAATGATATTATAACACATATTTTACCCCCGAGCTGCATGTTCTAACTTAAAAGAACATGATTTCATCTCTCTAGTAGGATTCATTGATATTCTAGTTGAATAAAGAAGAATCTATTATCTAATATCCACTCAGAAGCTTCAAGTTATTCATAGATAACTAAAGTAGAATATACTATCTAATGTGCTCATATGTTTTCATTATTGCCATCATTTTGGTAAGACATCAATATAGTTTCATCTTCATTATCCTTATTGATTTCATTTATTTCTTCTATTGTTAAATTTGTGTTCTCATGAGTCACATCATCTATTGATGGATTAATATCGATTTCTGGTAATTCCTCTTCATCATCAGTAGAATCAGCATGTTGAGCATTATCCTTTTCATAAAAAAGATTAGTATCATTATCTTGGATAATGATTCTAATTTCTCTTTCAGATGTTGATGTATCAATATCTGATGGTGAATCATCAACATGACTTTCTTCGATCTCTCTAATAATAAACTGTTCAAACAATGACCTACCTCTAGGTTGAACATGGATGACTTGCCACCAAGGATGAGCATCTACGTTTTTATAAAAAAATGATTGTTCAATATGCCTAGGAAGAATATATGGTTCTTTAGTAGATTGCATTACCTTGGAAGAATCAATTGCCCAAAACCTAGATAATTCCTTTCTTAATGTGGAATTACTACTGTTATACTCGGCTCGAAACCAGTCAGCCTTCAAAATGACCTATCAAAATATGTAAAAACAAAAACCCATTATTACGTACTTAAAAAAATAATAAACTCTATCATAAAAAATATAAACTTTTTTTGTACTTGTTTGAATGTACGAAATGATATTTCGTAGATACCAACAATAGTTCCCACGTAACCAAGTGCACCATCTATAGGTTCGTGTCTTTTGAGCTAGCACATGATAGTTGCTTGAAAGAAGCAACAATACTAGAATCCTCTGTTTTACGTAAAGAATCAATGGCTTTGATTCTAATATGTTGTCCAAAAGCCCACATATTAGTGAACATTCGAGCCTGCAAAAGAAATTAAATTAGTAAATAGAAACTAATATACATATATGAAAGAAAAATATTATTCAAATAAAATTATCTTTCATTCACAACCTATCATTATCTCTCTCTGCTCATCTAAGATTTCTTCATTATTTACGTTGGCGCATTGCAAATTTGTGAAAGAAGATATATTAGTAATCTCATTATTATCGAGATTACATCTATATCTTTTGTTTCTTTGTCTTTTACTTCAGAGATTTTAAAGTTCCTATTCGTACTCGCTAAGGAATGGTTGCATGCATTCGTTATTATATGCTACAAAAGTAGAAACATCATTTTTTTCTTGAAATGTAAATAAAAATGGAACTCTCCCTTACCTGATCATACCTCATCTATTATTTTTGAAAAAGACTCGTTGGTCCATGCATGTGGAGCTTCTTCATGAAATCTTTCAAGGTACTCACCAACATAATACATGCACTCTTCAAGCATCCAACCCTTTGTCATGGATCCTTCTAGTTTTGCTCTTTGTCGCACATAACCTTACTAGTAAATGAACCTGAGTATCAAAAAATGAAGTAGGAAGCTCTTTCTCCATCAAACATAGTAGCTCTTTGCATTCATATTTTTTTGTGGGATCGAGTTTTTGTCAATCTCTTTTGATGTAATCCACCTATACATATCATAAAAAAAAGTATAAAGAAGTTAATTCAAAATTAAAAGATATCAAATATTTATATATATTAAATATAAAAGTATCATAATTACCTTATAAGCAATCCAAGACGATAGATCACATCTCGTACTCCTTTCGTTGTACATCCATCGATAAGCAAAGGTAAAATATATTTCAAAAATTTATGCCAATCATGGGTCTTTAACCCAAATAAGCTCTTATCATCCATAATAAACATGTTTTGGAAAGATGCTCCATATCCTGTAGGAGTCCGAATCAATTGAATCCTATTGTTGATAGTCTGTATCTCTTTTGCTGTAAGTACCCAAGGAGCCGGTGCATAAGTCATTTCCTATCGATGTCTATCAAAAACTGGCCATAAATTTGGTTTTGAGTTTTGATATTTCAAATCATTCCTTGATGCTATGGTATCTTTTAGTCCAAGAAGATGCTCCCATAGTGAATAAGTAAGTAAGCTCGCACTTAGTCGTGTCAAATGACTTCCTTCATATACATGCTTTAGACATTCCTCTCAAAGATATTCTCATTTTTAGAAATATCAATGCTCTCATTGTCATTTTGATACCAATCCTCAATTAAATCTGCCATGCCATCATCTTCATCATTTCCCACAAATCTTGTACTTTATCTTGTTTTGAATATAGATCTTTCAACCTTGCATATTCCACAAGATGACTTTTGCATAGCCTCCTCATAGAAGCTTCTGATAAATGAGGTCTTATAGGTAATTGTGAATGGTGTGGAGGAATATCATCAATATCATACGTTGGAATCTACACACATGAATAAAAATCATTAGTATTCCATAAATGAATAAAAAGTAAAATCTAAACATAAAATTAAATATATAAGTTATTAAATATGGATAGAAAATTTTCATTCTCTCTCTAGCTAAAAGGTGCTCTTGGAGGTCTACACCATCCATAATTCACTAATAATTCATCACGAGCATGTAATGTAGTAATGGCATTGACAACTATGTATCTTGATACATCTCTACTCATGTATGGTGATTCATGAATATTTTCACGCTCCTCAAATGTGCAATTAGTCCTTGAACCATTATGTAACCCTCGACTACTATTTATTAAACCTGCTATATTTCCATGCGTGTTAGGTCTTCCATCAATATATAATATTTCATTTTCTGCATGCGAAATCCTTCTACTAGTAAGGGATGCTGCATTCAAGCATATTCCATAAGTACTCATGCTTTGAACATGATGTGAAAGTCAATGCCAATCTTCCCATCTATATATAGTACCACAAAATGACATAAGAGTGACTTCAGAGTTCGGAGGCACATACAAATCCTCTAGGATAAAGAGGCCACGACCAACATTAGTAATAGTGGATGGATCAATCATTTAGCAATTACCCCTAAAGTTGAAAACATCTCCATCTAAAGGAAGTGGTCCTCTATTCCATCCTCCATATCTTCTTTTATCATATGTTTGTACTAGAGAACGATCACGAGCTGGCAATGGATAATCTCCAACCGTTTCAGTCTCTAAACCAGGAGGTAGAGGATTTCTAGAAACCCCTACTTGCAATTGATGAACAACAAGTCCATGACATGTACGAGGTATATTAACATTATGAGTATGAGAATTATTATCATCATCATCATCATCATCGAGCAAGTATTCCTGTATATCAACAATAATTTGATTTTGTACATGGTTTTTAAATAAAATAATGACATTAATTTATAGAAAAAATACATACCCAAGCATTATCATGTTGACCAAGTGGTGGTGCATTCTCAAAAGTACCATACTCTACCTCATGTTCAATACATTCCAATCGTGGTCTTCGATACGTGCCGTACCAAGAGTTATACCAACATATAATATGCTCTTGATAGTAAAATTCATCATAATTACTATCGAAGGACACATGTGAAGTCGTTGCATGGGTAGGAGGTTGTGGAGTGCCCTCTGATTGATCAGAATATGATTATAACAATAAACAAAAAAAATAGTAGTTATGTATCTATCAAATATATTTAAAATTAAAAGTTTGATATACTTACATTATATAGTGATTAGGAGACGGTGGTGGAGTTCCATCTGATTGATTGGAATCTACAAATAATGGTATTTGATATTAATAATCTGATTATTTACATACATAAACATTCACATATACATATTTACACACACACATATTCACATATACACATTTACACATACACACATATTCACATATACACAAATACACATTATTGTGGGATAAATGCATGTATTTTGTATGAATGAGTGTATATGCATGCATGTGTATGTGTGTACGTATATATGTGGATATGTATATGTGTGTTTATGTTATATGTATGTATATGTGTATATGTATGCATAGTCTATATTTATAATTCTCATATATTTTATTATTTTTTTACATTTAATTTATGTATTTCTTTTTTCTTTAAATAAATAGGCTGCTGCAAAGAAGAGAGTTGAGTCGGGCCACACATCGCACCTAGGCCAAATGGGCCATCATGGTTTTGTATCTACATTTGTAAGTATATGTGTTATTGTGAGTATATTTTTTAGTTTAGTTAAAATGCAAGAAACTAATCTTTTTTATTTGTTTCAATGCAGCAAAAAGATTATGGCCAATTTCCTACGAAACATGAGATCGAGTATGCTACACATTTTGGATATCAACGTTTGAGCGAGTATATGCTAGATCATCTAGACGCATTTGTGAGTATTATTAAGTTTTATATAATTATTTTATTTTTATGGATGTTTTAATTGTTTTACTTATTTATGTTTGTTATATGTAATACAGGAGTATTATGGAGAGGCAGATATGGATGAGGTGGAGAGACAGACATAGGAGGGATGATCTCGATCATCACAAGATGCTCACACAGATACATCAAATCATGCGGATGATTGTGATGATGAGGATGAGGATGATCATGATGCTGATGATGATGATTAGAATTCTTGATTATGACATTGGATATGTATTTACATTGATATATATATATATATATATATATATACATATATATATATATATATATATATATATATATATATATATATATATATATATATATATATATATATATATATATATATATTATCTATATATTGTTCATTTCAGTTATGTTTTGAATTGTGTGCATGGCATTAAGAAATGAAAAGTTTTGTTCTATTGATTATTATTATTGTTTATATTAAGCATGTGATTTAGTACTTTAATTATATAATTCATTCATATTTATGTGTGCTTGTGTGTATATAAAATGTATATATGCAAATGTGTGTATATATCTATATGTGTAAGTATGTCTATATGCATGTATATGTGTAAGTATGTCTATATGCATGTATATGTGTAAGTATGTCTATATGCATGTATATGTATGTATCTATGTATATATGCACATGTAAGTATGTGCATATCTATATGTGTATATGCATGTATCTGCATGTGCATGTGTAAGTGTATATGCGTATGTACGTGTATGTGCATGTGTATGTGTGTATATGTATGTATGTATGTGCATGTATATATGTGTAATATATGTGTGTTTGTATGTGCATGTATATGTGTGTAATATGTGTGTGTATATGAATGTATGTACATATGTATATGTGTATATGCATGTGCATGTGTAAGTGTATATGTGTATGTATGTGTATGTGCATGTGCATGTGCATGTGTATGTGTGTGTATATGTATGTATGTGCATGTGCATGTGTAAGTGTATATGTGTATGTGCATGTGCATGTGTATGTGTGTGTATATGTATGTGCATGTATATGTGTAAGTGTATGCGTATATGTGTATGTGCATGTATATGTGTATATGTATGTATGTGCACATGTGTGTATGTGTATATGTGTGTGTATGTATGTGCATATATATGTGTATATATGTGTATGTGTGTGTATATATACATATGTGCATATGTATGTGTATGTGTATAAACATATACAAGTGTATGTATATGCATGTGTATATGTATGAAACATGCATGTGTGTGTGGATGCATTTCCATTTGCATCCATGTGCATGCATGTGGATGTGCATATACATGTATTTAAGTATATGTTAATGTGTGTATGTGTATGTATATATGCAATAATGCATGCATGCAAGTCTTTTTATGTGGTTGTAGAAATGTTTGTGCATATGCATGTGTATGTGTGTGTATGTGTAAGTGTATGTGCACATGTATATGTGTGTATGTGCATGTGTATATGTGTGAATGTGCATCTTCATCATGTATAAGTGTATATGTGCATATCAATAAGTGTGAGTATGCTAACTAATGAAAATAACACAATTCAAATGATATATAAAGAATGGAAATTGTATTTACAATAGTTAGCCATATTTTTTGCTTAGAGGGAATCTACAAGTGACGAAGATATGAAAAATTTAGAAACTCCAGGATTTCAAGCATCTAAACCAAGGAGGAGGAGATTCCTACCACCTAATGGTGAGGTAAGGTCATCCAATAGGGTTAAATGACCTGTTCAAATGTTAACTTATGATTCATTCATTGCAAGACACTATGCCTACATGAGTCAAGTTATAGCTTGTGAAGAACCTTACTTTTTTGAAGAAGAAAATAAGCATAGGGAATGGATTGAGGCCATGGAGGAGGAAGTCAAGGAACTTGAAGAAAATGAGGGTCAAAACTGCAAACAGTAGTGAACGCCCATTATTCTTCCTGCACAAGATTAGCAGACTCTGTTTTTGGTGTAGAGGCTGCCTCTTTCTTCTTTGCCTCTTTAGCAGCCAGTTTTGGACAGTTCTTTATGATATGATCATTCCCTTTACAGTACTTACAAAACAATTTCTGCTTTTTTGATTTCTTCTCATCTGTATCCTGGTTCTTCGAATGTGCAGCATTTGCAGATTTCTGCTTACTAGTAGAAGAGCTCCATTTTCCTTTGCCCTTCTGACTAGCCAGGAAAGCTTGTTCTGCAACACGCATAATGGACCTGTTCTGCCTGGACTGATCTTCCTGCAACAGAACAGAGACTAACTCCTCAAATGATAAGGCATTCGGATTGCCTTTCATCATCAACCGAAGAGTAGAAGCAAAACTTTGATATGAATCAGGAAGACCATTCAGAACGATCTGCACAAGTGAGCTATCTGGTATAACCTCATCAGCAGAAATCAACTGTTCCTTCAAATCTTTGATCTTTGTTATGAAACTGTCCATAGAATCACCTTCATTCATGTGCTCACTCTCCAACTATTTTCAGAGGTAAGCAACACGAGCCTCATTCTTAGCTTGGTACAATGTGGCAAGTGTATCCCAAGCATCCCTAGCTGTTCTGCAAGAGTGAATATGAGGAATAATGGCATGTTTGACAGACAAAGCTATCAATGCATGTGCCTGGGCATCTCTGCCATCCCAACGAATCTGCTCTGCAGTAGGTGCAGCAGAAACAACAGCACGAATAGGAATCTGCACAATATCATCTTCGACGCCATCTTCATCAGCTCTAGCACCTGTATTTGCAGTACCTGTTGTTACAGGTGTAACAGGACGTCTTTCAACACCCTGCACAATGTTCCACAATCCTTTTGCAACCAATACATGTCGCATCATATAAGCCCATAATGGGTAGTTGGTACCATCCAACTTATCCTCAATAACCAACATACGGAATACATCACTACTTTCAGCCATGGCCGATGACTAAAATACCTTGATGCAAAAAATTGACTGTATCTCAAAAAGTTGAACGGAATTGCCCAGACGAGTTCTGCTAAACCTATAGCAGACTTCGAGATGCTTATACTAGTGAATAGAAACAGGTATATACCTTTGGCACAAAAAGACGAAATAGCCTACACAAGCACTACGATAGTGCGTTTGGAGGTTGAAACGAGCTCAGATCGCGATTTCGGCACAATACAACGAAGTTGTTTTAATCTCGAAAACACTTTGAGTATGCTCACCAAAATTTGTACGATTCTGAGACTGCAAACAGAGGAGTGTCTACGGCGCCCTAGATGAAGTGAGGACCTGCTCTGATACCAATTGTAGGAGATAGACGTCTGCAGAAGCACGCGAACAACATAAGGAAGAAGAAGAAGCTTGGAGCCCAAACACACAATACTGAATGTATTACTAGAGAATGTACAAAGATAAGTAGCCCATTAGGGCGATAGGCGTATATGCAAGCCGGGGGAAGAAAACCTCCTAAAGAGGGAAAAAGGTGCCCCGGTGGTCCCAGTGTGTTCACACACATCACTACCTAAATATATCAACAATGCATTGATAGCTTTTTCTATCAAACATGCCATTATCCCTCACATTAGCTCATGCAAAACAACAAAAGATGCTTTGGATACTCTTATCACACTCTGAAAGAAATTGGAGAGTGAGCATATGTCAATGGAAAATGTTTTGACAAAGATTAAGGATGCAAAAGAAGAGTTGATTTCTACCAGTAAAACCTTACCAGATAGTTCACTTGTGAAAACTTTTCCTAATGGTCTTATGGATTTTTTATCATATTTTTGCATCTACTCTTTGTCTAATGATGAAACGCATTCCAAATGCCTTAAACTTTGAGGATCTAGTCTCTTTTTTATGTAGAAAGATCAATCTAAACAAAACAAGTCAACTATGTGTATTACATATCAAGCTTTCTTATCTAATCAGAAGGGCAAATGTGAACAAATCTTATTTACTAGTAATCATGAATCTCCGCATGTCGCAGAATCAAAAAAGGAATATAAAGATGACAAGAAAATAGAACACCAAAAATAAATTTGCAAGTTTTCTAATGAAAAAGATCATTTCATTAATTTTTATCCTAAACTGGTTGTAAAAGAGGAAAAGAAGAAAGAGGCTAGAATGGTTGTTGCAAAGGCCTCTGCACCTGAAATTGAGTTTTTTAACTTTGTTCAAAATGAAGAATGGGCATTTACTACTCATTGCACCTATAACTTATCTTCTCATGAATAGTGTATGTCTGTAATAGGATTGGATGTTTAGTATTTTGATAGTGGTGCAAGCAAACATATTACCTTGAAGTGTAGTTTCTTCTTTTCACTCAAGTTTGCCCCTACATGGAATACTATCACATGTGCAAACAAATTCTCTTATTCTATCATGAGAGTTGGAATATCTTTCTTACTAATACTACCAATGGTGGTAGTATTGTCACACTATTATATGCCTTATATGTGTCATGGATCAAGAAAATTTGTCATTGGTTTTAGCACTAGGCAGAATTGGATTAGTTGTTAAATTTGTCTATGATAGGTGCATAGTTCATGATCTCTCAAATGGTGATAATATCATTGCGTATGGAATGTTTCTTTGTGGTCTATATAAGCTCATAGATTATGCAAAATTTGAGAATGATTCAACATGTGTAGTTCATGATTGTGAAGCTATTTTAGATGCAAAATCTTTGGCATGCACGCTTTGATCACCTCGATCTTGCTAGATTGCTTTGCCTATAGAAGTTTGAAATGGTTTCTTCTTTGCCCAAACTTGAGGCATATTCTAAGCATGTTTATGAGGGCAATATTTTGGGTAAAGTGCGACATTCTTCTTTCCCAAAAGATTGTTCAAATAGAGCTACACAAAAAATTGTTGCTTGTTTACAACAATGTCTATGGTCCTTCCTATAAATTGTAACTTTCATTGATTACTTTTCTGTGCATGCATGGGTTTATCCATTGAAAGAAAAGTCCAAAGTGTTTATGTGGTTAAGCAATCTGTGGTTATGGTTGAAAATATTATAGTTTGTAAAATGGGCATCCTCCATTCTGATTAAGAGGGGAGTTTATGTTTTCTAAGTTTAATGCATTTCTAGTCGAGTGTGGGATAAAGCATCCTTGTATAGTGGTGTATACACCTCAACAAAATGGAGTTGTTGAGAGGAAGAACATGTCTCTCATGTAAATGTCAAGGTTGGTTAAAAGTCACACTTTACCGCATATCTTTTGGCTCCAGGTTGCTAAGTGTGCCATTTGCCTTTTCCTTTCCTTTGCTACTTCCTTCACTTGAATGAGCTTCATTCCTTGTCCTTCCATGCCAAGCTGATTTAGTGCTATCATCTGATGGTGTGCTTGAAATGGTTGGACCAGTCATCTCCAAGCTTTGTTGTTGCTCTTTGAACATATGCATCATCAACCTGTAACACATCTTTACTACCATACCAATGTTAGTATATGATCAATGTCTACCCCTCATGATTGTATGCACATTTTGTAAGGCCCCCATTATGAGGAGAAGCCAAGCGTGCATTACTCTATTGATGGGAATCCCAACTTGCATGTTGGATGAAGGTGATATTGGACCATGTAAGGTATTGTAAGGAAAGGGAGTTATTAGGTCCCCAATTGTGGGGTTCGAGGCTGGGGGGTTTCAGGGGGCCAGCGGGTCCCCTGGTGGGGGTTTGGGGTAGTGCCCTCGGTGTGATGGTAAAGGGAATATTCCATGGAATATTCCCTATCGAAGTCAGAAATCATTTATATTTGTTAGGTTGGTTCAACTAGCCTAAGTTGTGTATGGCAATTACGCGGGTGGTGGCCACCCATCCTCTACCACCCATGTATAGTTGTCCACGAAAGGCCACCCATGATCCTATATATACATGACTTTTGCACTACACGAGACATCGAATTGAGCCAACATACCTCTACCTTGTATCTCCCTATCTAGAGTTGTCTAGATCACCATTTAAGCTCTATCTTGAGAGTGCATGGGTGGACAATGCCGTCAGATTTGTACTTGTTGTTAATAGAAAATTGTTGAGATTCTTCTATATTTGTTATCTTCTCTGCTATTTCTCATATGTTATATTGTGTAACTATTGTCTTACATGGTATCAGAGCCATAAGGTTCGAATAGCTTGAGAAGTATCACTAATTTAGCCTGGTACCAGACTAGAATATCAGTAGATTATTCAAGTGATTGCATGATGGATTCATCGTCGAATATTGGACTTGGTGCTTCAACTAATCTTAATATCACACCTATTCGAATTCGACCACCTGCATTCATTGAAGGGAAGCTGATCGGAACCAACTATACACTCTCGAAGTTCAAAATTTTTGCAATTTTGGACTCCTATGAATTACTTGACACTGTCATGGGACCAATGGGATTGGATCTAGAGCCTATACTAGTTGAAGATCCAACAAATTCAAGATTGATGACTCAGCCAGATCCAGATCTTCTACGAGCTTGGAAGAGGCGGAATGCTGATGCATTATGTGCAATTGTCACTAGTGCAAGTGATTCTGTGCTTACTTTAGTTCAACATACTACTAAAGCACATGAGGCTTGGGGCATATTGGCTTGTCAATATGAGACCAAGAACCACAATAGGATATAGAATTTAGAAAATTAGATGGCAAATGAAAAGCGTTCTGATTTTGAAAAGGCTCAAGATTTTATCAAACGGATAAAACATCTTCAAGATCAATTGGCTACAATTTGTGTTGTTATAACACCAAAAAAGCTGGCTCGAAAATGTGTACATGTTCTTCCAACAAAGTATGATGGATTAGTAACAACCTTTAACACTTAGGTAAGACCAACTCCCCTTACATTTGAAGAGTTTTGTGCTATGCTTTTAGAAGAGGAGATGCGGTTGAAGAATCGGCAAAGTACAAGTGATGCTGCATTCTCAGCAAATGCAAAAGGTAAAGGCTCTTCTGATGGATCAAAGAAGAAGCCAAAGAAGAAAAAGTTCACAGGAAGTTGCTTCTATTGTGAAAAGAAAGGCCATGCCATCAAGGATTGTAGAAAGAAGCAAGCCGATGAACGGAATTTGACTGTAAAAGCATTGTGGAAGAACAAAGATTCTGCAAACAACACAGAGCTGGAACTATGGGTAGCTATTGAAGAGGTATGCTCATCTGCTCAAGCTCGTGTTGATGAACCATGGATTTTAGATAGTGGAGCTTCTTGCCATATGACCAGTAAAAAGGATTGGTATAGTTCCCTAGTGCCTCTGTGGGAATCCATCAATGTAGTGGTGGGAAATGACTCCAAGTGTCCAGTGGAAGGAATTGGAACTATCTCTTTTATCACTTCTCTAGGTGTTGAGAAAAAGTTATCCGATGTTCTCTATGTACCTACACTTAAAAGAAATTTGTTGTCAGTTTCTGCAATAATGGATCGTGGACTCGAAGTTCACTTCAATAAGAGTGGTGCAAAAATCATGGATTCATCAAGTACTGTAGTAGGTAAAGGCATAAGACGTGATAACTTGTATGAGTTAAGTGCCTTAACTGCTACAAAAGATAAAAATGTAAGCAAGTTATGGCATCAATGATTTGTGCATCTCGGATTTGTAGTTTTGAAGGAGATGCAAAGAACAGGGATGGTTGCTCATTTGCCTGCATTTTTAGAGTAGCAGGAACCTTGTGAAGCTTGTATGATAGGCAAGCAACAACAAAAGGCATTCCCAAGAGAGACCAGCAATCGATCTCAAGATCCTCTAGAGTTGCTACATGCTGATCTCTGCGGTAAAATATCTACACCTCCTTTAGGAGGATCTTTCTACTTTTTGCTGTTAGTCGACGATTATAGTAGAAAGGCAGATATCATGGGCTCCATAAAGGAACCTACCACCATTGAAGAAGCCCTTGATGATCCAGGTTGGAGAGCGGCAATGCTCCTCTCTGCCACCCCATTTTGTTGAGGTGTATACCTTCAAGTGTATTGCCTCTTGATGCCATGGTCATGTAAAAAATCTAAAAATTGATTTGAAAAATATTCTCCCCCTCCATCCAATCTGAGAGTCTCTATATACTTCCTTGTTTCCTTCTCCACTAGGTTTTTGAACCTCTTGAAGTGGTAAAACACCTATGACTTTGAATTCATGCAATACATCCAAACAAACCTTGAATGATCATCTATAAATGTGACAAAGTATCTATTACACTCACCCATCACTCAAGGACATGTAGAGATAGGGGATGACACTGAGCACAAGATTACACATATGGGAGATGTTGCATTGAATGGATCTCAAAGCTCCAAGGTGTTGAGGAATGTGTTCCATGTGCCAACCATCACAAAGAACTTGGTTTCGGTAGGTCAATGGTTGAAAGAGGTTATGAGGTGAGGTTCAATGATCAAGGATGTTTTGTTGAAGACCCCATGCAGGACTACAAGCTCATAGAAAAAGGAAAGAAGCAATGAAGACTTTTCACCATGGAGGTAAAGCCATCAATCCCTCACACTATCTATTTTTCAATTGGAAATAAACAGATTGTAGAAATTGACTTATGGCATAAAAGAATTGGGCACATAAACTTACAAAGGATGAAGGACATGCAAAGGACAGGCTTGGTGAGTGATCTACTTGATCTTACATCTCAAAATATGCAACATTTGTGCCATTCTTGTCAATTATGAAAACAAAGCAGATTGTCATTCAAGAAGGGAGCACATGTGAGCAATGAAGTGTTGAATCTCATACACACAACAAGTTCTCATTTTCTAAATTTGATGAAGTACTAGCATTATTACCTTGGTTCCTTTTGTATCCTTGATTGCTTCCTCCTTTGGACCAACAATCTCTTGCATAATGGCCCGGTTTTCCACAATTGTAGCATTCTCCATTGGATGCTTCTCTTCCATGTGATCTTCCTCCTCTTCCTCTACTTCTTCCTCTTCCTCTTGATCCATAGCTTTCATTGGAGCCTTCTTGGTTGCTTGCGCTTGAGTTTGACCTTCCTCTCCCTCTGCCTTGGGAGTTTTGTCCACCTCTTTTGCCTTTGCCTCTACCTGCATAGAAAACTTGGGCTTGGCTGCCCTTTGATTGTGAACCTCCTTGGTTCATCTCCTTGGTCACCATCAATGTGACCAATTGATCAAATTCTAGTAGGGAATCCCTCACATAAACTGATGTCGTGAATTCTTTCCACCTTTCATGCTCTCTCAAGCCATTGAGAGTTTGCGTGACGAGATTGTCATATTCGATTGGGTTTCGAATTGAGCCTAGAGCATCTGCAAGTTCCTTAACCTTCAAAATGTACTCATTTATGTTAGTACTAGGTGATTTCCTAAGATTATTTAGCTCATTCGTGACCTAAATCTTCCTTGCCTTGGTAGATGAAGAGTACAATCTCTTCAAGGTTTCCCAAACCTTCTTGGATGTGTCCAAGTCTTGTATATGCCCTATCATGCTATTGCTTATGTGTTGGGATAGAATGAATATGACTCTAATATCCCATTCTATCCATTCATTAAGTGCCTTGACCTGCCCTTGAAGTGGTGGATCATGTACATGAGGCATTGGCTCTGTGCCGCTCACTAATCCCCACAATCCTTTGCCCATAAGGTAGTTGCTAACTCTAAATTTCCATGGTTGATAATTGCCTTTCTCTAACTTCTCTATTTGTGCATTATACTCAGCCATACTGAGTTGTAAAATGCTCCTCTAGCTTCTCTGCACGTTTTTGTATGCTTTAGAAGGTGTGGATATTACCTTTCAATAGCTTTTCCCTTGCAAACCTTTGAGTAGTTGAGATCTCGATCGATGTAGCCCCCTTTCAATGTCTTCTTGATCTTATAACTCCTCCTTGTGCTTCCACGAGTTGTCTTGATACCATCAAGTATTCAATATTCTGCCCACTGATGTCTCCAAGCCTCCAAAATGTCTCTGATACCACTGATGGAGGATGATTCTAACACCCCAATGCAAAAATGGAAGATGGCTGCCCTCCACTAGGTCCACAAGCAGCAATATATGCTCACTATTTTGAATGTTTCTCTGCACCAGTACAGAGAATTAAAATGAAATTTTGGAGAATTATGGTAGACTATGAGAGATACCCAACAAGCCTTAAATCATGAAAAACAAATATTCGATCTGGGAGAACCATCCTCTGCAAAACAGACTACCTATTTGCAACACTTTGTGCCTATATGTAGAGATATACCTTCACAAAGTTAGCGATTTCTCACAAGTCACTCAGTCAAATAACTTGAAACTTTGGAAAACTTCAGGGAACTATATGAGAGACCAAATGAAGCTTGAAATCAATGAAAATGATTACAATGAGAGAGCAAAAAATCCTCTACAATATGGTATAATCAGATTTGGAAAAGCCTAACTACACCTCTAGATAAAGAGGAGAGAAATCATGAGAAAATGAGGTGAGCAAGCAAGGGGGCTGCTTGCTGGAGTTAAAGAATTTACTAAAATAAGTGGGAAATGCGTGGAATGCATACAACTCAAGAAACAAAGGTGGGATGATGCTTATATAGAGTTTTACATTTCCTACAATCTAGCTAACCACCCATCAATGATGAGATTTGAATTTGATTGAGTTTTCTGGGTCTTCTAACATATTCCACAACTTTTGGTCCTCCTTTTTGATTAGTCCACTCAAAAAACTCATGGTTGAGCCCTTTTGCATGATTGAGACTTGATTTTCAACAAAAGGCATCTGAGCCACGCACACTCAACAATCTCTATGAAAGCTTCTGTGTACTCAACCTCATAACTAGAAGTGGCCACAATAGGGTGCTTCTTGATCAACCAAGATATGCATGAGCTACCAAGCATGAAGCAAAAGCCATTGGTCAACACATAAGTGTAAGAGCAAGCATCCCAATTTGAGTCAAGCAAAGCATCCAAATCTAGCAGTAATGATCCCTCCTTGGGATAAATCTATCCAAGTAGTTGGGTACCACTCAAGAGTTGCAAGTTCATAAATGCTACGAAAAATGATCATTCGGCATGTGGGAGCAAAGGTTTCATAAAAATCAATGCCTCTCTCTTGAGCATACCATTTGACAACAAGCCTTGTCTTATACCTATCAATTGTTCCATCAGACTTACATTTCAACTTGCATACCCATTTAGTTCCAATGGCCTTTTTGCCTCAAGGAAAATCACGTAAAGAACAAGCACTATTCTTCATAATAACATCACATTCTAACTTACTAAAAACCATACAATCTTTTGAAATTTATGTTTTGTCAAAAGAAATAGGCTCATTCTCATCAATAAGACTAGAGACAACCATTGCATAGCAATCTGATGCAAAGCAAGCACTAGAGAGCCTGAACGAGTATGATATGTCAATAGTGCATCTAATTTTCTCTCTCAAGGTTTGCACCAATCATTTAGGCATATTTTTTGCCTCCTCTATTGGAGATTTCACATCAACAAGTGCATCATGTAAATCTGCATAAAAAATGGAATGATCTGCATCATTATTTGAAACCTATGAAGGTTGGTAAATTACCTCATTTGGACCAGCACTTGATTGTCCATGTGTAAATAGAGGTTGCTTAGTGTCATACACATCTTTAGGGATGAGTGTAGTAGTTGAATTGCATCTTCCATAAAAACAACATCACGGTTGACCAAAATGCATTTGTGTGGATGAAGTTGACGATAACCTTTGCTTTCAAAATTATAACCAACAAAAATACATTCCATTGCTTTATCATCAAACTTCTTATGTTGTTGTTCAAGCACTAATGCATATTCCAGACAACCAAAGACATGCAAATGAACAATATATGGCTTGCAACCATGCTAATCTTGATATGGAGTGATCGATTGTGTGCTTTGGTGGGACACAGGTTAAGTACATATGTTTCACACATAACAACCTCAAGCCAAGAGTTATGTGGTAAAGCCTGAATTTTGACTATACACATCACCATTTCCATCAGAGACCTATTCTTTCCTTCAACAAATCCATTTATTGAGGTGCATATGACACTATACATTGATGTTTTATCCTATTCTCAACTAGAAATGCATTAAAATCAAAAGACATGTATTCCCCCCCTTGATCAAAATGGAGGGTGCCCAATTTCATGCTATAAACTTTTGAACCATGAACAAGAACTATTTGAAGCACATAAACACTTCAAACTTTGCTTTCAATGGATACACCCATGCATGCTTGGAGAAATCATCAATAAAAGTCATGAAGTAAAGGTAGTTCCCAAATGAAAGTGTTTGTATAAGACCACATACAATCAACAAGCTATAATTTATGAGAAAATCAAATTGAACCATCTTTTGGGAAGGAATAATGCTTCATTTTGTTCAAAATACAATCTTCATAGAAATTTTACAAGGTGGCTCAAGTTTGGGTAGATAGAACATCATTTTAGATTTCTACAGGCAAAGAAAGTAGCAAAATTTAGATGGCCAAAGTGTGCATGCCAAAGCTTTGCATTTGAGATAGCTTGAGAATCTTGAATTGCACATGTTGAATCATTCACAGATTTCAAATAATCTATGAATTATACATGCTAGAACATAAAATGTGAGAAGGAATATAATAACATTACCATTTAAGAGATCATGAAATGTTCATATGCGATTAAGAAATTCGACAACCAAGCCAATCTTTGCTAATGTTGAAACTGACAACATATTTTTCTTGACCCCTGACAAATATAAAGCATCTAACAATGTGAAAGAACTGGCATCAACAATAGTCAGAATAATCTTACCAACTTGCATTATGGGATAAGAGGAGTTGTTGGCACATGTGACAATATTCCTAATAGGGAATGCTCAAGTGAACTCAAGAAAGTGTGTTGCAAGGTAATATGTTTGGTTGCCCCAGTATCAAAGTACCAAACACTTGAGTCTACTATAGACATACATTGCTCATGAGAAGATGGTTCATGGATACAAAAGTAGTAAATGCCCATCCTTCATTTTGAACAAGATTAGTAGACTTTGTTTTAAGTGTAGAGGTCTCTATAACAACCATTCTAGACTGTTTCTTCTTCGCCCTTTTTTGTAGAAAATTTAGGATAACTCTATGATCATTTAATTTACAATATTTTCAAAATTATTTCCAATTTTCTATTTTCTTTTCATCTTTGTCTTCCTTCTTTGACTGTGCAACATTAACAGATTTCTAATTACTAGTAGATAACATTCATTTACCTTTGCCCTTCTAACTAGCTATGAAGCTTGATCTGCAACATGCATAATTGATGTGTTTTTCTTAGATTGATATTCTTGAAAATAAAATAGAGACTAACTCCTCAAATGTAAAGGAATTTTGGATTACTCATCATCAATAAAAAAGTAGAAGCAAAACTCTGATATGAATATGGACGATTATTAAGAACAGTCTACACAAGTGAACTATTTAGAAAGACTTCATTAGGAGAAATCAATTACTCCTTCAAAGATCAGATCTTTGTCAAAAACTTCTCGATAGAATCTCCTTCATTCATATGCTCACTCCACAACTATTTTTAGATGTAAGAAATAGGAGCCTCATTTCCTACCCAGTATAAAGTTGTAAGTGTATCCCAAACATCCTTTGTTGTCTTGCAGGATCAAATGTGAGAGATAATGGCACATTTGACAAACAAAGTTATCAATGCATGTGCCCAATCATGTCTGCGATCCCAACAAAGTTACTCTGTAATATGTGCAAAAGGAATTGCAACACGACCAAGAGTGAAGATCATCATTTTCAAAACAATCTGCATCATCTTCATTAAATATATTTGTAAGTGTAGTAGGATGTTTTTCAACACTCTGCACAATATTCTACAACCCTTTTGCTACCAATAAATGATGCATCATATATGCCCACAGTGGGTAATTAGTACCATATAACTGATCCTTAATAGCCAACATACAAAATACATCATTGTTTCAACCATGGAGAATGGCTAAATAACCTAATGCGAAAAATTGATTGTATCTCAAAAAGTAAAAAAAAAACACCATATCAAGCTTAGCTAAACTTTTAATAGACTTGAGGAGCTTGTACTGGCAACTCGAAACCTGTATATATGTTTGGCACAAAAGGAAAAAATTGCATTCATAGTCGTTGTGATAGTGCATTTGGAGGCCAAAATGGGCTCATATCGAAATTTCAATGCCACAAAGTGAAGCAAGTTTGAACTCCTAATCTTCTTGAATATGCTCACCAATTTCCATGCAATTATGAGATTGTGACCAGAGAGGTGTTGAAAATGCCCTAGATGAAGTGGCAACCTACTCTGGTACCAATTGTTGGAGTTCGAGGTCTACCAAAGCACACAAAAAACACAAGGAAGAAGAAGAAGCTTGGAGCACAATAGAATACAAAATATATTACTCAAGTTAATGTACAAAGATAAGTGACCCCTTAGGGTTATAGGTGTGTATACAAGCCAAGGAGAAAAACCGTCTAAAGAGGGAAAGGAGTGCTCTGATTATCCTAAGTGTTTTCACACATATCATTATCAAAATATATCAACAAATTGCCTTTGAATTCCATGAATTTTTAGAAAAGTAATGAATCAATTTGATATATATTCACTCTTCCATCAAATCTTAATGTCTGAATATAATTCCCTATCTGCTTTTCCACCAAACCTTAGAATTATAAAAGTGAGCAAACACCTCATTGTTCTTCTTTATGACGTATACCAATACTTTTCGTGTATTATCAGCAATGAGAATGACATAAAACCTGCAACCTCCCATAGTTTTGATCTTTCGAGGACGCCAAAAATCTCTATGCACTATCTCTATCAGATTATCATTGACGTGCTAATCATACAAAAATGATGCCCTTGTCTATTTACCAAATTGACTTGCTTCACATACCTTCTGAATCTTTGCAACCTTGAAATTTGGTAGCCCATTGAGAAACTCCTTTGACTACATCAACTTCATCCTCTACAAATTTGCAAGTCAAATTTTCTTGTGCCATATCTCAAAGTCAACAATAACATCTGCACCTTTTGCAAACATCGCTGCATCTATTTCTAACTTTTCATATTCAAATTTAACATCTTACTCACTTTGTTTGCTTTGGTGATCAAAATTCCATTTGTTTGTACTCTTCTGCACATAAACCATGAGAATTGAACCTTACTTGTAATCCCTCATCAACCATTTGTCCAACAAAAACTAGGTTCTTTGTTATATTGGAACATGCAATATATTAGCAAGATTTTTTACCTTCATGTCCTCCATGGTTAGTGCTATGTTTCTTGTATGCTCATGTGATTTGAAGCAGTTGAATCAACTTGCCAAACATGAACATTTGGTTTTGAAACATCAGCCAATCCTAGACCATGAGAAACTTCTTTGAATAATTGACACTTGTGGATGCATAGTTGTTTTGTTTTCTTCTATTGTTTTGGAAATTTATGTGGCCTCTTTGGCTCGCCTTCCTCAAAACTATCCTCTACCTCTGAGATTAGTGTGTTGTTGACCTTGATCCTTGTTATCTACATGTCTTTGGTTGTCTAGCATATGCATTCGTTCCTAAACAAGAACACAAGAAATTGGATGATAAAGGAGTAAAATGTAGTTTTATTGGGTAGAATTCTAAAAGCAAAGGCTATGGTTTCTATCATCGAGATTCTAAATGCATTTTTCTTAGCCATGATGTTGTTTTTGTGGAAGATGTAATTTAACCATTACTTTCATGTACCAAGAAGACATCAATTAGCTCCTAGGATGTATATGACACTTTGTTGCCTCTTTTTATAGGTGGATAGTTAAGTGCTAGTCCAAATGAGGCAATTTCTCAGCTTTTACAAGTTCCACATGATGATCTAGATCATTACATTTCTGGTGGATATTTACATGATGCCTTGTTGATGAGAGGGTTGATATAGAGGAGGAAAATGCTATGCCTAAATGGCTAGTGTCGACTTTGAGAGATAGCAAATTAGATGCACCTCTATCATATTGTACTCGCTCAGAATCTTGTAGTGCTTCCTTTGCATTAAATTGCTATGCAATGGCTACCTCTAGTATTTGTGATGAGAATAAGCTTGTTTCTTTTGATGAAGCACAAAATTTAGATAACTGGATAGTTGCTATGCAATCAAAATATGGTGCTGTTATGAAGAATGGTACTTGGTCTTTCTGCAATTTGCCTCTAGGCGAAAAGGCCATTGGAACTAAATGGGTATACAAGCTAAAAGGTAAGCTTGATGGAAGAGTTGACTGATCCAAGGCGAGGCTTGTTGCCAAACATTATGCTCAAGAGAGAAGCATTGATTTTGATGAGACCTTTGCTCGTAGTTGCCAAATGGCCACTTTTCATAGCATTTTTGCACTCCCAGCTCATCATCGTTAGAATGTACATAGTTGTACATTAAAACTGCATTTCTGAATGGCAACTTACATGCAGAAGTGTATGTATTTGAGCCCCATGGTTTTGTGCAAAAAGGGCATGAAAACAAAGTGTGTAGGTTGAAAAGGGCATTACATGGTTTGAAGTAAGCACCATGTGCTTGGTATGTAAAGATCCATGCCTACTTGATTGCACATGGTTTTGAGAACGTTCCAACTAAGATCACCTTATATGTTAAGCGTGTAGATGATGTACTTCTGATCATTGTAGTGTATGCCGATGACATGCTACTCACTCGTCCTAATGTGAAACATATTGTTGAATTTAAGGTTGACTTGCATGCCTCTTTTGAGATGTTAGACTTGGGGCATTTGCATTACTATTTGGACATTCAATTTATGCAAGTTGATGGGGGAATAAATTTGTGTCAAACAAAATGTATTGACACATTATTATAGCATTTTGGCCTTGAAGATTGTAAACCTATTACCACTCGTATGGAAATAGGTTTACGGTTAAGAGTTGATGATGTTGGAGATGCATTTGATGTTGTTCTCTATCAGTAGGCTATTGGATGCTTGATTTACTTATGCATAAACTACCTTGATATTCGATTTGTTATCTCTTAGATGAGCAGGTTTATCTTAGATGTCTCTTACCTAGGTGTCAAGCATTTGTAGGCGGTTAAGCATATCTTTAGCTGCTTGTGTGGTACCCGTCTACTTGGATTCTTTTATCCTAAGGGGGTATCATTACCACCAGATTCACATGCTTTTTCTCACCCAGATTGGGTTGGTTGCTATGACACTCGTGTTTCCACAATGGTTGAGCAAGAAGTAGCCTACTTTGGCCACTTCTAGTTGTGAAGGTGAGTGTAGGGAAGCTTTCACAATGATTGTTGAGTGTGCATGGCTTAGATGCCTTTTGAATGATTTGGATGTTGGTCAGTCTTTTGCCACCAACATCTTCATAGTTAAAGAACATTCCCGGTTGTGAGGAACCCTATGTTCCATGCTCACACAAAGCACATTGAGGTGCAGTATCATTATGTCAGGGAGAGGCTCTCTACTAGAGAGATCAATATTGCTTATGTGCCCAAACAAGATAATGTTGTAGAGCTTTATACAAAGGCTCTACTTAGCGAGAAGTTTGAATATTTTCACAAAGCTTTGGGCTTACTTCCTTTTGTGGGTTGATCTCTTTCCACATAACATGGCACTTCCTTACACATGAGTTCCAACTCCTTGTTCACCGCATCACTCCCACAAGGGGGATTTGTTGATATATTTTGGTAGCGATGTGTGTGAATACACTTAGGATTGCCAGTACACTTTTTTCCCTCTTTAGGATGTTTTTTATTCTAAATTATATATATGTCTATAATCCTAGCAGATCACTTATCTTTGAACATTCACTTGGTAATACATTCTATGATGTGTTGTGATCCAAGCTTCTTCTTCTTCCTTGTGCTATTCATGTGCTTTTGCAAACACGAACTCTAACGCACAAGAATCATTATCAGAGAAAAAAAGAACACATCCAACCATGAGAATCATGCACTTGATTCTACATCTAGATGTACTACAAATGCTTTCTAGTTTCGTCATGGATACTCATCATTATTGTGTTCCAGTATCACATATCACGAACTCTACAAAGACTACAAGGTATCAAGGTTTAATTCCTAGAAGATCTAAAGCACACTAATCAAGGCTCATGGATTCCACAAGAAGAATCTAGTAAAATGCAAGTGAGAGAACATAGATGGTCCTCATGGAACTCATCACTTGAGGGGAAGATGACATCATGGACACAAACAAAATCATATTTAACCTTAGATTTCATGTGTCTTTCTATATATCATGATTGGTGAGAATTTTGTGAGTTTAATAACATTGTCATGTTTGGAACATGCCAAAACCATAAGATTGAATGTCTTCTTACTTGATTCTGACATCTAAAGGTCTTATTTTGAGTTGATGATGTCATCAATGGCATCACCAATCTGTAACCACCCTCATGATCTCAAAGTATGTAATTTTCAAGTTCTAGTTCGAGTTCTAGTCTAATTCCTTGTTCCAATCTTGTCCGTACTAGTATTCTAGACATCCCATCTTCTCCTCTTGTAATATCAAAGCAAGGAACAAGAGATTGCACTAGTTTTAAAGAAATTTCCTAAATGGCTTTCCCAAACTCACCACATTTTATGTTTCAATGTTTTGCAAATTCTAATTAGGAAGGTGAAAAAGACACAAAAAGAAGTACAAGTGCTATTGTTTTTATATTTGAGAATGCCTTGTTTCATGGCTTTCTAAGAAACAAACAATAGTAGCAACATCTTCAAGTGAAGCAGAGTATAAGGTTTCCTTTACAACTATACTTGAGGCTATTTGGTTGCCAAAAAAGAATAGTTACCTTGGTGTTCATGTTCATCTTCCTATGTAGATATATTCGGATAGTCAAAGATATTGCTATTGCAAAGAACCTGCTCATCATGCATGGATAAATCATATTGAACTTCATTATCATTATATTCATGAGCAAGTATCTAAGAAGCACATTGAGCGTATCTATATACCTACAAATGAAAATGTTGCATATATATTTACCAAAGCATTATTTAGAGATATACATTAAAAATTTTGTAGATTGTTGAACCTTATACCAATATGATGTTGAGGGGGATTGTTGGAAAAAACATGTCACATTGAGGGGTCCAAAACCTAATTTCTAGCAAACCATAATTTTGAAAATTGGTCCAAATTGTCAAAATGATCAACATGATCAAAATATTTTTACATATCATTATAGTAACCATCAAGAGCTATCTAATGATATATAATACTTGACAATCAAAGATCATTTAGGGCATGAAAACCCTAACCCTAATTCTAAGTTTTAAAACTTTTAAAAATGAAATACATCATATTGTAGCTCTATTTTCTGTAGATCAGAAACGAAATAATACATCATATTGTAGCTCTATTTTGTCTTGATCAGAAACGAAATACATCATATTGTAGCTCTTGAGATCATCAAAAAACAAAATCTATAGCTCTCTATAGAGCCAACAATGGTTGTGGCATGTTAAGAGACACAAAGCTAGCACAAAACAACCTCTAATCATGAGAAAAGACAAAAAAAAGCCTAAGAGTAGCATACATGAAATGAAGTAAGTAGCAAGTTTCATTTTGAAAATGTGAACTTTGCAAGCTTTAGGTGGATAAAGGGGTGAAAAGACCTTAATGTAGACAAAAGTAATTACTCAAATGACTTAGGGTGGTATCAAGGTTGGGCAAACCAGTCCTAAGGTGGTGGAGAAGTCAGGAGATGCATCTAGAAGCTATAAAATAAGGTGAAGAGTCATCAAATGCATGGAAGTCTTGTAGGTCATTGAAGACTAGCAAAGATATACTCAAGGAGGCTCAAGGATAGAGTCATCCAAGGCTGAAAGAGCTGAAATGTAGCAGTCCAAGCTAGGAAAAATGTAGAGGAGGGCATTATATGCACAAAGGAGGACCAAGGAGGAGCTATCAAGCCCACTCACCCTCTAGTCTCTTGTAGGTATAGACACATTATGCTTATAATAGTTGTAACTCTTTGTGTATATATCCAATTAAAGAGATTTAAAATGTGTCTTAATTTTTGTAAGAGGGCTTCTTGAAATCGGTTTTATGTGTAAAGAAATCGGTGTATCTGTATAACCCCTGTTCTTGCATATCCTACATCTTTGCATAGTCTGTTTTGTATAGAGTTGTTGAATGACCTAAATAGATCCATTTGAGGTGTTCTATAGCTTCTTGGAAATCTTATGAATCCCTTTAAGGTTGACTAAAAGAGTAGGTGATTTGGATTAGTGTAAGGTGGGTGAATCAGAGTTTTTCTACAAGGTAGCAGAAAAGGTGTAGGAAGGGACCTAGGTATTGGGTTCATTTCACTTCTAGTGTGCATATCTGTGGGACTAAATTCCATCAGTTGGTATCAAATTAGGAAACATCCTTTGAAGACTCTAGGAGAAGGACACAAAAGCTTGGATATAAAGGCTAAGAGGTACATTTTAGTGTAACCCTAATTTCACATTCATTATGGCAGATCTAGGTCAAAAAGTGGAGTTGCTTGACAAAGACAACTATCAGCCACGGAGGTTTAGAGTCATGAACTACCTCATGAGAAAAGTTTCATGGCATATTGTGTGTGGAGATGAAGATAAGCCCAATGTGGATTCCCAAGATCCAAAGATTACCAATCAAGAATTGAAGATATTGAAGGATTGGGAGGAAAGGAATAGGAGAGCTATCTTCTACATATCACATGCAATCTCTAACTCTATGATTGGTCATATATCAGATTTTGATCATGCTAGAGATGTTTGGGAGGACTTAGAGAAGATATATGCCACTTCCACAAGAATGAGAAAGATGCAGCTTAAGAATGAAATCCATTCCTTCAAGAAGGGTAGTGGTCAAAATATTCTTGACTACACCTTGAGGGTGAAGGAATTGAGGGAGCAATTGGCATCCATTGGCTACAAAGTACATGAAGAAGACCTTGTGCAGATTACTCTCAATGGGCTGAGAGGGGAAGATAAGTGGAAACCCCTCATTACTACCATCTTCTATAGAGATCCTCTACCAACTATTGAGGAGTTCATCCCACACCTAGTGGCAAAAGAGGTTGCCATAGGAGACACATCCAAGAAGGATGGTCACTCATAGGTACTATATGATAGCAAAGGCAAAGGCAAGAGTGGCAAGAAGGGGAATGGAGGAAAAAGCAAGTGGAAGCAGTCCAAGGCAGAAGATTTAGATTCAGAAGGAGATAGCAAGGCATCATCTTCAAGGAAGGGAAATTGCAGAGATTGATCTTTGGCACAAGAGGATATGACGTGTCAATATTCCCAAGTTAAAAAGCATGTGCAAAGCAGGTTTAGTGCAAGGACTACCAAATCTTGAAGGCTAAGATCTACATGACTTTTGTGATGCTTGTCAGCTAGTAAGCGAGCAAGGAAGCCATTTCCAAAGAGTGAGTACAGATCCTCTAGGCTCTTGGAGCTTATACACTCAGATGTATGAGGCCCTAACAGAGGGGCTTCATTGGGAGGAGCTAGGTACTTTGTCACTTTCATTGATGACCACTCAAGAAAGGTATGGCTATATGTTATCAAGGAAAAATTAGAAGTGTTTTCATGCTTTCAAAAGTTTGGGTCCCTTGTTGAGTAAGAATGTGATGCACACATCAAGACACTAAGGTCAGATGGAGGGGAAGAGTATTTCTCCAAGGAATTCACAAAGTACTTGCAAAAATGATGGCATAAAGAGGCACCTCAACAAAATGGTGTTGCACAGAGGAAAAATAGGCATTTCGTTGAGATAGCTAGATGTCTCATAAATGAAGGTAGGTTACCATTCTCTTATTGGGTCGAGGTTGTGAATAAAACTTGTTACTTGATAAACAAGGTTCCAACGTGGTGTGCACAGTTTGACTCCACAAAACGTCTATTATGGTAAGAAACCAACCATGGAGCACCTCAAGGTATTTGGATGCGTATGCTTTCTTCATGTTCCTAGTGAAGTGAGAACAAAGTTAGAGCCCAAGAGTCAGAAATGTGTGTTCATTGGCTACTAAAATGAGCAAAATGGCCACTAGTGCTACAACCCTCTCTCAAAGAAGATGTGTTTGATGAGTTGAGACCATGGTATGGAGACAAGGGCAAGGCAAAGTTGATGATAGAAGGTAAACTTGTGACTATGTTTTCATGCTAGGTACAAAAGCAATTTCATGGATGAGCAAAAGCCAGCTCATAGTTGCATTGAGTTCAACAGAGGCTGAATATAGAGCTTTATCCCTCACTACATGTGAAGCAATGTGGCTTAAGAAGCTCTTCAAAGATCCTGGTATACAACTTTGACCAATTCTAGTTTAGGGAGATAACATGTCAAGCCTACATCTTGCTAACAATCCTATGTATCATGCAAGGAGCAAGGACATTGAGGTGCATCACCATTATGTAAGAGAAAAGGTTTCAAGTGGGGACATTAATGTTCATTTTTTAGGTACAAAGGACCAAGTTGCAGATATCTTCACCAAAGGCTTGGATGTGACCAAGTTAAGAAAGCTTCCAAAAGCTATGAGCTTACTTGATCTAGCCACTACCACCTTAAGCTTGAGGGGGAGTGTTGAAAAATGTGAACTGTGCAAGCTTTAGGTGGATGAAGGGATCAAAAAACCTTAATGTGGACAAAAGTCACGACTTAAATCAGTTAGGGTGGTCTCAAGGCCAGGAAAGGTAGGGTAAACCAATCCTTATGTAGTGGAAAAGTTGGCAGAGGCATCCAAAAGCTATAAAAGAAGGTGAAGAGTCATCAAATGCATGGAAGTCTTATAGGTCATTGAAGACTAGGAGACATATACTCAAGGAGGCTCAAGGAGAGAATCATCCAAGGCTCAAGGAGCTAAAATGTAGTAGTCCAAGCTAGGAAAAATGTAGTGGAGGGTGTTATATGCACAGAGGAGGAGCAAGGAGGAGCTATCAAGCCCACACCCCCTCTAGTCTCCTGTAGGTATAGACATAGTCTGCTTATAATAGTTGTGAATCTTTTGCATACATATCCAATTCAAGAGATTTAATGTATATTTTGTAGCTTTTATACGTGTCTTAATTTCCCTAAGAGGGCTTCTTGAAATCATCTTTATGTGTAGAGAAATTGGTGTATCTCTGTTACCCTAATTTTTGCATATCCTACATCTTTGCATAGTCTATTTTGTATAGAGTTGTTGACTGATCTAAACAGATCCAGTTGAGGTTTTCTATAGCATATGAACCATACTAAGTGTGGCTAATAGCTTAGGTGATTTGGATTAGTGTAAGATAGGTGAATCAAAGTTTTGCTATAGGGTGATAAAAAAGGTGTATGAAGGGACCTATGTATTGGGTTCATTTCACTTCTAGTGTGCAAATCTAAGGGATTAAATTCCATCATTCTAGACATAAAAATTGAGTAAGAAGAATTCATGAAGTTGCCATGAAAGCTTGTGCACAAATTTTGCAAGAAGAAAAGCCCCCTTACTCACAGAGGTAAGAAGTCTTTTGCAAATGATTTCTTGGACTTTTTGTATGAGTTTCCCAAGGCCTTCAGTTTTTCGTTTCTAAAAGTTCTTAAAATATAAAAGAACCTACTTTAAATTAGGTCTTACCTTGTAGATTTTTAAGGGAGGACTCTTCATCTTACAAGAAAACTATTCCACAACTATATAAAACTCTTTGTCTACGAAAATTCTTTGGCAAAACTTGAAAAAGTTTTATGTGACTGACACACTATTTAACACTTCCCCCCTCCTAGCTCTTGTTGTCCTCAACAAGAATTATTGGGAAGGTCATCCTATCATGTCTCCACTCCAAACTGTTTCCATTGGTGTTTTCTGTTGAGTTATATTGTCGGGACATTCCTTTGCCATGTATTTGACTTATGTGGTTCTCCCACTCTTAGTATGTGTCAAGAAAGCTGATTTGTCTTCTAAGTGTGATGGGGTAGGATTTTTTTGTCCTCCATTGTATCAAAGAAAGCCTTTGAGATTGTGGGTCCTAGTTGAGTGCACTCGTGTATCCATTACTGTTAAAATTTGTATGTGTTGATTCTTTGGCCTCCAATATCATGGAGTACTCTTGAGCTTTCAATATGTGCAAGTTCTTCTAGAAACTCTATCATTGTTAATCTTGAAAACTCGAGATGTGTAATCTTATCCATAGGAGCTAATGTTCTAACATGGTTTCTCCTTGGTTCTCTCAAAGATGAAATTAAAAAATAACATGCCAAATTCTTGTAGTACATAATGGTTACTAGACTAAATGTACAATGCATGTATGTTGGAGTTTGATGTTTGGAGAAACACACAAACAACACAATGAAGAAGAAGAATCTTGGAGCATAACACAACACTGAATGAATTAGCAAGTAAATGTACAGAGATAAGTAACCCATTAGGGTTATATGCATATATTCAGGCTGAGGAAAAAACATCTTAAAGAGCGAAAAAAGTGCCCCAAGCAGTCCTAAGTGAGTTTACACACATCACTACCAAAATATATCAACAAATCTCTGATGTAGTGAACAAGGAGTTGGCACTCATGTATAAGGAAATGCCAAGCTATGTGGAAAGAGATCAATCTAAGCTGGGTTGGTTCTAGCTAATCCAATGCCCAAAGATCTAGCCATGTGGATCAAAGCATATCAATCCGGGATTGAAGCAAGACCAAGTTTAGAACAAAAACGAACTAAGTTACCCAACAGGAGATTTGGAAAGAGATTTGCAAAAAATTGATTAAAATTGCTCAAAATGCACTAGAGAAACCTATCCAAAGTCTCCCAGAAACAAGGATATCTGATAGAGAATTTCAAGAATGTTTAGGAGTACATGATCCTTCAGAAGAAAGGAGGGTTGTCGAGAAAGCTGAAAGCATAACCATTGAAAATCATGAAAGAAGTTATGTGATCCCAAAAGTTGAAGCTAATTGGCTTGAGGATCTATGGGCTAGAGTCTAGGAAGGCTCTGTTATACTTAGTGAATAAACCTTGTAACGCTGGAAGACTAGTGATATGGTTTTTGGTCTTAATGAAATTTGATTTTGAAGTAGTGGTCAAGAAAGGAAGCATGCATGTTAGAGCCGATCATCTATCTTGAATGACTCATGGAGAACCCCCAACTGGGGTTGTGGATGATCTACCTGATGCCTATCTTTTTAACTTCGAAGTCTCTCCATAGTGGGCTGAAAAATTGATACATATACTCACGCATGGATCTAGTCATAGAATTAATTCCAAAGAGATGAAATGCTACTACGATGTATGATTAGTGCTAGAGCCTTCACTAAGTGGGGTATAGATTTTGTCGAACTGATTAGCCCACCTGCTAAAGGTTCTCATGCCGAGTACATAATTGTAGCCACATACTATTTGACCAAATGGGTAGAAGCGAAGGCCACAAAGAAGAACAATGCAAGAACCACTGCCAAGTTTCTATTTGAAAACATATTTACAAGATTCAGATTACCTATTGAAATTGTGAGTGATCGAGGCACACACTTCATTATCGAAGTAATAGAAACTTTGATGAACAAATTCTTAGTAATTCATAAGAAATTGGCCCCATATCACCACAAGTCAATGGATAGGTAGAAAATTCCAATAAGGTGTTATGTACGATTTTAACTAAGATTGTGAATAATAGACGATCGTATTGGGTTAAACAATTACATCATGCCTTATGGGCTTCTCGAATTGCATCAAGACCGCTATTGGCACAACACCATTCAATCTAGTGTATGGATATAGTGAAATCTTACCAATTGATTTCTTGATTCCTACTCTTTGAGAAGCTGAGAAATATGAGTGGACTGGACACAAATTGTCCCAACAATCGAATCAAATTGAAAGATTGCATGAGACTAGATTACAGGAAGTAGCAGGGATTTATGCAGCTAAGAGGCGACAAAAAGCATACTATGATGCCCACATTAAAGATAAGGGGCTCAAGGAAGGTGATTCAGTCCTAGTATACACTTTAAAGCAACATGCAAAAAAATTGCAAAAGCGAGGACATGGACCATTGGTAATCAACCGTATTTCTACCAATGGAGTAATGAACCTAGCCACCCTAGATGGAGAAATTCTACCTAATTATATAAGTGGCTATCATGTGAAGAAATATTTAGAACCCTTGATGATCGAGATGATGAATAGACTTCTTAATGCAAGGAACCAAAGGGAAGAGGATGAGAGAATTAGAGAAGAAGCGAAACTTGAAGCACTAGAACAAATATGAAAGCGAAAAGAATGGATGAGAGAGATGAAAGATATCGACAAGGAGAGGAACCAATACCCATGACCAACTATAGGGCATTAGAAACCAAAGATGTAGGATGACAAGTCAGGCAACCCTACTTAAATCTAGGGTGGGAACTGAGGAATATCCCTTAGTGGATGCATTGATTGATACAGGGGTAGCATTAAGTTGCATACGCTTTTCATTAGCATGGCAATTAAATGCACCACTTAACCCAACTAAGGCATATATGATGGGCATAGGAGGAAACACCATACTTTGACCAAAACCCAAACACCCCCAATCTTCTTACACATGAGACTCAACTAAGCCCTTCATCTCTATCTAGCCAAACCAAGGGACAAAGTAAGGTTCTTATTACTAACGAAAGACAGACAGTCCCACACTCAAAAGCAGAATTACCATCAATTCATCCACCAATGAAAAAAAGAATGCAACAAATATGGGTTTGCAAGGATCAGTTAGACAACTACAAAAATCAGGTGAGAGAGAACCAAAGGGAATTCAATTGAAGGCGATAATGACCTAACCAACTAATCAAAGATTGATCCATGCAAATGGTGCAAGTGTGGATACCAAAGAAATTGCGGGCAGCTGAACCTTCAAGGAATCAAATATGGATACCCAAGACAGCATTCAAGATCACCAAGAAGCAGCCACAAACACTATAGGGAGGTAAAAAACAAACGATGAAACTTCCCAAGCAACAAAGAACTGATGGGAAGAGAAGATCATCATGCAAACAGACAGTAGGTCCACCGATGAGAGGATATGTGTGGAGAGTGAAAGTACGGAGCAACCAAATACCTCCAGAAAACACAAGGAGATTCTGGAATGACATTCAAGGCACCAAAACTAGGAAGATGTGGATCCCAAAGTCGAGAAAGGCATTACCATTGATGAAGGCAAAAAATTCCTCTCGCACTCATGTTGAGTCAAATGCACCTTGAGTATGCATAATAGGGTCACACTACAAGGCCATGCATTCGACACAGCAACGTCTTAATATCACTAAGAGCGCACAATTCCCTCCACAAGAATATAAAACACTTTTTACTTTAAAATAATAATTTTACACGAAAATAAAATTGCTTTGGCTATGTCATTGATGTTTTCTGTTTTCATTTCAGCCAAAGAAAATATTTTTTATAAAAAGATGAGGTATATGTTCCTTGTACACTCTGTGAGTGGGGACACGACACATGGAGTGAATGATCGCAACACCCAAATGAATCACATCCAAGCTTGACACTAATTATTTCAATCACTCAAATGCAAATGGATTCCTCTAACTCCAAAGCTATGCAGGAGGTTTCCTTTGATTTTGAAGCCACTCAGGATGGTGAAATACTTGACTTTCCCCTAGAATCAACAACTAAGGCTCATAGACACTGGTTCTAGGATGGTCAACTAGCAAGTGAACATTTGTTCCTCATCACCATCCAAATCATGAATCGAGATCATCAATTCCCAGTGATGACTCAACTTTAGAATTGTGCATGAAATACCAAGGGTAGTGGAAGTATGGACACAAGCCGGAATAGAAGCTTACTTAAAACTTCCAATCTACAAACCAGACTTTCATGGGTGTACACAAGTAATGAATACTCTACATCCAACACTAGATAATCCATCCATCCCAGAAGCTATGGTATTAGATATAAATGGAGAATCACAAACCATTAGATTCACACATAAGCTGATCAAGACAACATTCGGCTGGATCAAAGATGGTGTCACTGATCTGAAGGAGGAAATCCATGAGGCCAAAAAAATGACCTTCTTGGACATTAATAGAATCGACATTGAAGACAAGGTATGGCTTGTGCATCAACATTTTTGTTTTCCAAATATGTACTGATACACTGCCCCACAAAGAGTGGTAGTGCAACTGCTGTCCCATGCAGTCAAGCAAATTGGTAACCAAATCAATTTGACTCTGTATGTCCAAGAGGGGATCTTCAAAGCCAAAAAGCAATGGGGACATAAGAAGTTTTTAAATGGAAGCTCTGCTTTAATCTTACTTTTCTATCAGGCCTAAGACATGGAATAGTGCTTGCAGCCTATGATTTCAACGGTTGAAATGTCAAAATATGTAAAGACTGCCACTGTACCCAATAAAAAGAAAGGTATTACCATAGTGGAAGAGGTTGGCACTTGCTCATGAACCACAATGAGAGGTGCAAAATGTGCCCGAGCAGAGGAGGTATGCGAAACTCCACAATCAAAGAGAATGCATGCACTTCCAAAGGTACCATTAACAACAACACCAATCATTATGAAAAGGAATCTCTCTACAACATTAGAAGCAACACATGCTTATATGAGAGGCCAAGTAAACCTTACAACACAAGGTCACCAATACTACTAGTCAAGTACACAACAACGACCCTCACAAGCAGGCAAAAGTGTATCACAAGTAGATAGGTACAAAGAACTGGGTTTTAACGATTCAAGCTCAGAAGATGAATCCTCCCAAGATAATCATACACTTAATACTAATTTACACAGGGATGAGCATGTGGGAGAGGAATGGGATGAGTTGAATCAAGTACAAAATCAAGTGGAAAAGGAAAATGTGCAGAGGGAATAGTCCCATCCAATGACTAAAGAGCAACTAGAACGGGTGCACACCATGCAATTGAATGAACAAACAAGGATATCGCTCAAGGAAATGTCCCCTCCTTGGTCCAAAACAATCATACATCCCAAACAAGCACAAGATATTCATGGAGTATAGGAAGAGAAAGAACCTACCATACCAATCCGAGTGGTCGTTGAACCATCACCCTTGGATGTGCTGGTTGATTCTCAAAAAGCACAATCTCAGGGATTCAAAGCCCAAGATACCACAACAACAACCGAAAGGGCTGAGCCAAGAGTGAAACTACATATCAAGCAGCCACATCAAGAAACACTACATGTTGCACAAGGAAAAGATGTGCGAATGGGTGAAGAACCCATTATATCACAAACATGGCTTAATGTGGATGTGCATCAGCTAAACCCAATAGTAAGAAATATGATTGATACTGTTATGACTGCCCAATACATATTGATGGATGAAGATAAAGCAAAAGCAAAACTATATGAAAGTTGATTCTAAAGGAGCACGTATCAGGCTTCACATGCATTAGGCTGCAACGTGAAAGGAGGTCTCAAAGAGCGAAAACAAAGATTTATTCGAAGACCAAAAGTTAGAAAGGGGTAGAGGTTAAAAAGTGAGAAAGAGTGACTAGGATAATCACATTCTTAGCCACTAGGTGTGTGTGTGGTGAAAAAGAAGTAAACAGGCTTCAACAATACAACATGGCTAGAGGTGTGAAAACAAAGAATTATCTGAAGACCAAAAGTTGGAAAGAGCTAGAGGCTGAAAAGCGAAAACGGGTGACTAAGAAAATCACATTCTTAGCCACTAGATGCATGTATAGCAGCCCGAATTATCAGAGCAAACCAGATGTATGAATGTACAAAATACCAAGGAGAGAACGGAAGCACACAACTTGGGATCACATAAAGTAACAAATTGTTTGAAGGTCCTAGCTGTCTCCTTGTCTACTGGATGCATGTATGGAAAGAACAATAAGCAAGCCTTAGATACGAAACAAAGTCTATCATGGCATCAATTTTCTTCTTCAAATTTCTATGAAAACCTCATGAAGCCATGTAAATGCACTAGAGGAGTCCTCTAGATGCATAAATACCAAACATTGTATGATAACCCTTGTAACATAGTAGGAGATTAGAGTTTTCCAATAAAAGTGCCGGTCTCTTGTCTGAAAGGACCATTTGTAGAGCACATGTATATAAGTCACTTGGTGACTCTTGTAAAGAACTTTTTGCCATTGTGAGTAGAGGAGAATTGAGATTTTCGAATTTGCATCTTCTTCCTCTTGTAACTCCTTGCTTGTGAGCTTGCATGTGTGATTGTAACTTGAATTGAGTGCATGAAAGTGTTGTCTACCCATTTGATTGCTTTTCTGAAGTGTTTAATGTGTGTGTGAAGCTTGAGGAGGTGTGTGGTGAGACTAGGTGAGTTGCACAGCTCAGTTTTTTGCCCATAACTTGAAGCAGATTTGTCAGAATCAGATCAAAGTGACCATTGGACCCGTCTCATTGAGAGCTTTGAAACAAAACCAGTATTCACCATATTTCACGTTTGGAGCTGGGAGAAAAGTCGGATTTTGTGCTTACTATTGTTTCATCTATCATGACACCATTTCCACCGATGTAAGTGATGAATGGGAGTGATGCCACTCATCTGCATGTAACGAGAGCTATTCCACTTCATTGACCATTGTGTAAGTGCACATTCTCATACACTCGATTAGGTTCAAGATACTTGTCGAATTGATAATTTAAATGTGTTATCATCCCCGCTATATGTACTTGATGGTGATATAGGAATAATCTCTTTCGTCCCAAGTCCCTAAGTTGTCACTTAGGTACACAATGACCTTCCTTGTTGAGCTACAAGAAATTGCTTAGGTACCCAAACGTTTCATGTTCATTGGATTGGGCTCTTGCCTAATGATGGATTGGGCTTCTTGGTTGTCCTTGGGTTTGCTTTATCTTGTCATTTAGTTACACCTATTTGTGATTGCCTTTGTTCACTTGAACTAAAGCCTTAGGGACCTATAAATGTCAACTCTTGTTGGTTGGAGAATAATGATATGGATGAGCTCGTCAGTTGTCTTGCTTGAGGTGGAGGAGCAAGTGTAGTCTTCTCTTGATCTTCCTTGGTTGTACTGCCCAAGGTTTCCATTGAAGGTATTTAATCTTCTATTGACCTCTCCTCTCTATAAGATGATGTGGGTAGAAGTGGCACAGATGAATGCAAATCATGTGACACTATCGAGCATTCAATTTTAGATGCAAAGTGATGTGGATTAAAAAAATGAAAAATTCCACACATATTTCCATTATCAATTAGCACACATCCTAAAGAATAATCTATGGTCGCAAATGCTTGTTTAACCTGTCTTGTCCTAATATATTTGCTCTTTGATATGTATTTTGCCCATAATAAAAAATTCTTCTAAAGAAACTAGTCCTTTAATATTTATAAGAATAATAATTCCTATGCATGCTAGTTTCCTTCCTTTTATGCTGACCGTATCAAAATTGTCTAAGAAAATGCTTCTTGCATGGCCCAAGTTAATTTGATGCAAATCACACTCTTTGATGTGCTTGAGTTTATGTGATCCATTGTTCTCTTGTTGAACTTTGGTGCTAGCATGGCATGTAGCCATGACATCTTTTCCAATGGTCCTTTTCCTATAATAAATACTTGGATGGTAGGGGTGGAAGGAATGGGATTAGAAATCCCCTTCATCAATCCTTTACATCAAAGGATACTTTGCATAGCTTCCTCCTTATCTCTTCTCTAACTCCAATCTCCTCCGCCTTTTCATCTTTAGCTACTTGGATTCTTGCCATCATTTCATTGGGCAAGAGCTCATGATACCTCTTGAAATGGCATCCTCTAATGTAATTGGGTAAGATATCACCCTTCAAACGTGCTAATTGGAGTGCACCTCGAGTGGAGAATTTCTTTATCACAAACCATCCATCCTCTCTTCTAAGTGTTTTGGCATGTTATTTCAATATGTATACTAAAACATAGTCTCCTTGTAAAAACTTAAATTTAATGTGAGCATCATGATAAGATTTCTACCTTCTCATAGTAGCATAAATGCCAGTTGGGACTCTCAATCGTGTTTCTTGTGATTGGAAACTCTACATGGTTGGATAGCTCATGATCTTTCCACTCATATTTTTCCACTGCTTTTGGTGTAGGAATGAAAAACTAAATGGGTAACATAGCATCTTGTCCATACACCAAATTGAATAGTGTCATCCCTAACTCTGTTTTGTAAGCAACTCTGTAGGCCCAAACTATATGATCCAACTATTTGTCCTAATGAGAGTGCATATTCTTCACTAATTTTGTGAGTGCCATGCATAAAGTTTTATTAGTACTCTTGGCTTAGCCTTTTGCTTGAGGATGATAGGGGTGGAATTCTTATGCACTATTAGAAACTCTTCTAATAGATGTTCAATAACATCATTCATGAAATGTGTTCCCTTATCACCAACTATCTCAATAGGTAAGCCATACCTAGTGAAGACTTCTTCAAATAGAAACTAAGGTGTAGTCTAAGCATCACAACATCTGATTGATTTAACCTCAAGAAATTTTTTCAAATAGTAATTTTCCATTATAATATACTCCATATGTGAGCCTTTTGTTGGGGGGACTAATAGGTCCAACGAAATCAATTCTCCACTTAGCAAATTCTCTTCCAATCATCATAGGTATGAGTGGCATTTGATCTTTATGAAAAGTGTATTTGGTTCTCTAGCATATGCCACACCTCTTGCATACATGTGCAATGTAGGCCACCATAAGCCCAAAAAAAGAATGTGCCTCATTGTTCATTCAAGGGAGAGCTGTCCACCTGAAGCACTTGAGTGGGCTATCTAGAGAACTGGAAAATATTCGCATTCATGTATGAAAAAGCACAATAAGTTATCTTTCCCTCTCTAAAGTTACTTCCTTATGAGAGAACACTCCTTAGATTCTTCTTCAAGTGCTTTTCTTCTTGCAAGAGTAATACCTTCTCAAAATCTTCCTTTATGAAGATATTTTATAATTTACTCTATTTTGTGCTATCATCACTACATATAGAATTGAATGCTCTATTGTAGGTCTCTCAATGAAAAACTGGCAATTTGAGCAATAATTATGAATATCCTTTGCCATGTGTGGCTGTTCAAGTGGAAGAGAAGGTAAAGAAAAGGTAGATCAATGATAAAGGATAGAGTAGAGAAGATATGCAAGAAGGGCCACACATAATTTCATTTTAAATCCTTCTTATATTGTAATGTCATTGAAGCATATTTGAAGCCTTGTAATAGTGCACCTAAAGGAGTGAGTGTTCAAGTGTCGCACTCCTAACAATGTAAACTAGTAAACAATTTGTAGGAAAATGAGGCATATCTCCGTGCCCATCCAAAATGTGAAAGGGCACACTTGTAAGATAACACATTGATTTTCCAAAAAAAAATGTGTAGGTAATAATGAAATTTGATGTTTAGGGTATTTTTGATCATGTGAGTAAAATTTTGTGGCAATAAGTTTTTAGAGCCAACGTCACAAGGAGCAAAGGGGAACATCCTCCCAACCATGCACACACACATGCAAATCCATACACCAAGACCAACGCCATTGCACACAAGGAGGCAAGAGAGTAACAAATGACACCTTCTTCCATTACCAAAATGGAGGCCAAGGCCATGGCCAAGGGACCCCTTTTTACAAGAAGTGAGCCTCTACTTATAGGCTTTGCATAATTCCCCATGTGCTCATTTGGAAAAGTCAAAAAGGTGATTCTCTCTCTAACTGCCAATCTTATAGGATATTCTAAAGATCAAATTTGTAACAACCCAATCTCCAAGAAAGGCATGCGTGGGTTTTCTACGTGGGGAATCTTTCTAGAAGGGTCATAAAGGTGAGAGACACTATCCTATAGTATGAAGAAATATTAAAAAGGGGTTTAGAAGAGTGTTCATATGGACATCTCCTAATTTACAAAAAGAAGGTATTTTTATGAGAGCTAAAGGATGCCATAGCATGAGAAAAACTATGGGCAACCCTTAGGGTAACACTCCTCCCCCTCCTAGACTTTGTCGTCCTCGACAAAGCTAAGAGAAGAGCATACATAGCTGAACCGTCCCAAGGTAGAGTCTGGCAAGTCTGAAAATCTTCAAGTCTTCAAATTCTGCAATTCTTCAGCCTTGCAAGTCTTCAGGCTGCAAGTCTTTAGATCTTCCAGTCTTCATAATTTCAAAGCTGCAGTACTTCAATCTTCCAATCTGCAAGCCATCAGTCCTTTATTCTGAAAATCTTACAATCTTTAGAGTTGGGCGACACAATCCCCATGGGGGCAGTCAGCCCAACAATCCAAAATAGTAGCCTTTTGTTGCTGAATATGCAGCCATCCCATGGAGTAGTTCCTGAAAAAACAAAACCTTCCAAGTGAAGGTAAGCAGTTCACAGTCAGTGTGAAGCCCCAAAATTAGTGAATGTCAAGGGGGGAAGTTGATGATGAAAAAACCATCCAGGAGCTCAAGTACCCATTATAGAAAATATTTCCCAATCAAGGAGCAATAAAATATGATGATGGGGTAAACTGTCATGGATTGTCATGTGCCAAAAATACTTCATCTGAAATAAGTGCAGAGTCGGCATTCCTATAATGATCACATTCGTTCCCTGTAGAATTATGGGCATCCTCCTTTAGGCAGGGTAATCACAAAAAACTCCAACTAATGGTACATCAAAATTGTAAACAGGGAAAGCAAGCAAGTAACCAACTTCCATGAGAAGTTGTAGCATTCTTTGAATCCTGCAATTTAATTTGCGCTGCCCAATCCCTCTTGAACATAGAAAAGTAACAACAACTAACAACATGATTGTGGGAATTGTGGACAGTAACACAAATTCAGACAGGAGCCAATCTAAGCTTTACTGAATTCGAGTCTTTGGGAGCATATCCCCATCATTCATGAGCAATCCTTTCATCAAATATATCAGCAGAAAGGCAAGAACTTGTGTTCCAAATATCATACCATAGTTGAGCCTGCAACATACCTTAGACCACCAAAGTTTAAAACACTTAGGAAGTTTGCATCCAGTGCAGTGTTCAAAATACACTGAGGTGCCACATTCAAAAGATGCCAGAAGCATGCTAAAAATCTTTACTAATATCCCCTCATAATGATGGATTTTGGACATAATCCATACTAGTTGCATATCTGACTGTGGAATTTGCTTACCCCCAGTTATGAGCACAACGGTTACGTGAGCAACTGAACAATAGATCTTGGTTCCATTCTAGCATAGAAAACATTCTCCAGCAAAGGCAATGGGCGGGTCAAATTAACTCAACAGTGTACCCCTAGCATTATTTTACCTGCAAACTGTGAATTTAGGCATCATCCAATTTATATTTGTTCATACACATGGCAGACCAAGGACTGCATGGATTTTTCCCATAGCATACCCCATGCATATATGAGAATCAGTAGCACCAATCTCAAGAAGACACTCTTGAGCAATCCCGTTTTCTGAGTTGTACACAGACAAGCCCTATGTGACCCACATTCAGAACATCCAATCTAGGGCAGCAGCACACCCAACATCTATTGTCATGCTACTTATAGACCAAAAAGTAAGAGCTAGCCCCCAAACCATGAGCCATCTTTTGTGACCAGATTTGTTTGTTTGGTCCATCTGAATAGCAAGGCCTGCCACTTTCGGCCATATTTCTTAATGTTATGACCGTTCAAATGACACAATTTTCCTGCATAGTAAACAATGTTATCTCAGCATAGGACAGGCACCATAATACTTCAATGTTTTGTCTGCAATGGAAAGTCATGTCAAGGCGAAAGCATTAGAACCCTAGGTAAAACACCATTAGAGCTACAAAGTGTCATGTAATTGATTGTCTCCACCCAACTCCAATACATGAGGAGTGAGAGCTTTGAACAGAACATAATCTTGGGGAGCAATCCCTGCAAGAAGTGTGTGAGCCCCCAAACCTGTCATGTTCTCAGAAGATGCATACATAGATAAGCATTCAACGTGTTTATTTGATCTTTATAAGTTGCAATGTGAGTAATCAATTAGATCGTGGTCCATCTGTGTTGGTGAGCATGTCGACCGAGGATGCACGTATTTGTATGCAGAAAAATTTCACTCTAGTAGGATCCGACTTATCTTCAAGGCTTTTCTTTTTCCCTATGAGTATCATCAAATCTTTGCAGAACAGATCATTCCCCTTTAGCTACACCTCATGGCCAAATGGTTCTCATATTACAAATGTTGAGTGCCTAATATGCATTTTCATGGAGTTGACATTCACACAAAGTAGCATTCCCCATTTTCAAGCAAGCAAGGCGAGAATATATATAAACCTAAATGTACACTTGCTTGGCAACTTCAAAATACTCTTTTTCTACCAGTTGCTCTAAACCTTCCTCATTCCGACAGTCTGAATAACTTCAAAATCCTGCACATGAAAGGATTCATCCTTTCATGGTCGAAATGGGAAAAATAGGCCAAGCAATGTGGCCTTAATACCAAGTAAGCTACATTCAGACAGATTCTTAATCATTTCCCTGCAAGAGTGATTACAGCATATGCAAAAAAAATTGTGATACTTGCTCGAAAATCAAGGCATCCTGTCAATTGGTAATCTGCTACAAGTTTTCCCCTTGAGTATGGGATCCACTTATGACTGAGCAAGATTCTTTTTTCAAGGAACACTAACACAACCGTATCATAGCGAGACAACACATGTAGCCTTAATTCAACATGCTTGAGTGAAATAAAGATTGAGTGAAATCAAGAATGACATGGAGAACAGGCTGTAGTAGGACTAATAGAGTATGCAACAACACATATGCATATTTCTTCCTCCTTGTCAGTGATAAACCTGTAGATGTCCAATCAGAACCCTCCTTGGCAGCAATGTGGAGAGTAGCTTTGTTCATCGGAAAATGGGAAGGATGCATTAACCTCAACTTCTCCTCATCAGAACCAAAGATATCTACTCTTTTATCACTTATATCCCGCAACCCTAGCTTGTGAAGGAGAGTGTAGTGCGGAAAGATTAGTTTGAAGGGGCAACAAAAAAAAGGGTGAGGGACAACCATGCTCGAAGAGGCAAAACTTCGCCATGCATGATGAAAGATCACCGGTGTAATCCTGTAGAGAACTGCGTTATGTAGTGAGGAAGCCCCCATAGTCCAGCACGCACGGATAGCAGAGGCCCTGAGCCCCAAATCTCCTTGTAGATTTGTCCCTCCGAGAGCAGGAGGTAGCCGTCTTTGAATGTCCGCCCGTTCGGAGCAGCAACCAATTGTCGAGACAACACCTGCAAACCTTAAGCAAAGGTGTGATTGTATGCATAGGTGGATGAGAAGCAACAAGCACAACACAAAGGATCTTCAAGTGCCTTTCCCAAATCGCAGAGTTCATGAGAATGTCGTGATAGAGAAATGTAGGCATCATCCCTTAATTTCGCATTTATAGGAGAGCAAGGGCACCACGACACGACTCGGAGATAGAGGAGAACAATGTGTACCCACTTTTGATCACTGTGTGCAGACCTCAACCTTCAAACTTCTCTTGATTAGAACAATGAGCAAGGATCACTTGAAGCCGCTTCCTCTACACTTTAGAAGGCATCCAGCCTATCGGAATATTTGGTGGCACATCTCATAACAGCCCCTGACATTGAGAGAATAGGGAGGGAAGTAGGAGAAGCTTAGTGCAGAGCCATATAAGATGAACATCTGCCCCTGACTCACCATGGTAGATTATTTTGAGGCAAAAATCTTGGCAGGGGGAGCTCGGTGAAGCTCGACCCCAAGAGAGGAAGTGAAAAGGGGAGCTCACTAGGAGCTCGACCCCTATAGAGAAAGAGGAGAGAGGGGGAGCTCGCTTGGAGCTCGACCCCTGACAAATGGAGCAAAAGGCGAGGGGGAGCTAGGAGCAGCTCAACCCCAAGGCAACCCACCGAGGGATTCAAGCAAAAGCGAAATAGAGCTGATGAAGGCCCTGCATGGTACATCTGCCATAGCCAACGCGCACACCGGAGCAGGAGAACTCGAATCGCAAGAGCCATAGGTGGCTCAAACCTTCGTAAAAGGAGGGAGAGGTTTGGGGAGCGAAGGGATAACCCTGCTCAGTTCCCCGCAATAGATGCGGGAAGGAGAAAGGTTCAGTAACCGACTACCACCAACCTTCCATAAGTGAGAGAGAGCATTATTCACCGGTATTGCCTCATTTAATGCCCAACAATGAAGGGTCAGATAGTGGGAAAGATATGCCCTTGCCCCAAGATGGATGTGGAGATGTCCCCTCCTCGTATTCATGAAATATTTGAATGGCGACCAAATGGGAGCTTTGAAGCTTACTTGGATATGAAGAAAGAAATCCAAAGATGATATGCCAATTTTTTTTTTCACTTTTCTTGAAGTTGAAGAGAGAGAGGGATAGAGGAGGGCACCCACCTCTCTTTCCACAGCAATCACTTTGTACAAGAAATGTGAGTGGTGGGAAAGTGATGCAAGTATGTGTGTATTGGGGTATGTGTGAGTGAAAGAAAAAGAGAGAGAGAGAAGGGGGGTTAGGGGGTGGTTTTGTGCATCAAACAAAAATAAAGATCTAAACTACTCAAAAATTAAAAGAAGAGGTACCCTAGGCCAACCGAAGGCCACACGTATTCATCCTTCTCCAAGTGTCAAGGTGCATCTCACGAAGTATGGACACGCAAACTTGGAAAAACCAAAGGCTAAAGGTCGACGTCCCCGGCAACAGTGCCAAATTGTTGAGAAAAGGGGAGCAACAAACCCTAACTGCCTCACATGGAAGTGAGAGGTTTCTCCAAGTTAGGGCAAAGAATGAGAGGAGAGGTTCACCCACGCTCATGGAGCAATGGCAACAATGGCCAACGTCACAAGGAGCAAAGGGGAACATCCTCCCAACCATGCACACACACATGCAAATCCATACACCAAGACCAACGCCATTGCACACAAGGAGGCAAGAGAGTAACAAATGACACCTTCTTCCATTACCAAAATGGAGGCCAAGGCCATGGCCAAGGGACCCTTTTTTACAAGAAGTGAGCCTCTACTTATAGGCTTTGCATAATTCCCCATGTGCTCATTTGGAAAAGTCAAAAAGGTGATTCTCTCTCTAGCTGCCAATCTTCTAGGATATTCTAAAGATCAAATTTGTAACAACCCAATCTCCAAGAAAGGCATGCGTGGGTTTTCTACGTGGGGAATCTTTCTAGAAGGGTCATAAAGGTGAGAGACACTATCCTATAGTATGAAGAAATATTAAAAAGGGGTTTAGGAGAGTGTTCATATGGACATCTCCTAATTTACAAAAAGAAGGTATTTTTATGAGAGCTAAAGGATGCCATAGCATGAGAAAAATTATGGGCAACCCTTAGGGTAACATACGCTATCTTGGAGCATGAAGATTCTAGGAGTGCATGTCTAGGAAGGCATGATTGGTCATGCATTGGGCAGAAGGGGAGATCCAAAGACAAAGACAGAGAGCTAGGGAAAGATTATGTTCATGCATTGATCATGATCAGTTTCTTCTTTTGTGATTTTGATTGAGATTGGGATTGGGATTGGGATTAAGATTGCGATTGTCATTGCAATTGGGATTGAGATGAGCTCGGGGGTGGTTAGGTGGATGAGGCTTCCCATTGAAGCAAATTGATATATTTTGTAACATGGATCAGAACTGCTTGTAAACTTGCATAGATAATACAGTTCTCTCTCTCTTCTTGTTCTATGCATACTCTGTTTTTCTTCCTTCTATCTTGTTGTGACAAATTCTATTATTCTGTATGGGATTGTGATTGAAGATTAAGAGACTTGTTACAAGTGGTATCAAAGCAGAGTTGGATTCTGAGACAAGATGTTGGCTTTGAAGAAGAAGATAGAAGAGGAAGCTGAGCTTATCTATAGACTGAATGCAAAATTACATAAAGAAAGATCCAACAAACAAAAAGAGGGTACTGCAAAAGTTTTCATGGACCTCAATGATCAAGGTGGTAATGGTTTGGGCACATCAAATGCACATAGAGCTAGAAGACAACATGAACTTGAAGATGATGATGATGTGGGAAAGTTTGTACTTAAGCAAGTGTTTAAAAAAGAAAAATTAAATCAATTCGAGGATGAGAAGAAAACTGGAGAGGATTGTGAAGCATTTCTTTGATTTGCATGTGTTTAGCGAGGAATCAAAAGCAAAGGTGGCAATACTACATCTGCGAGGAGTCCCCAAACTGTGGTGAAAATCATACATGCAAACAAGAGTAGGTGAAGGGACGATTCTCTGGAAAGATTTTTGAGAGCAAGCAGAGAATTGTTATTTTTCTCCACATTATCATATGGAAAAGAAAATGGAATTCTACTCCTTCAAGCGAGAGGAGGATGATAGAAATAACCTGTCTATTGAAGAATATAAGGAGAAGTTTCTTTGTTTACATAAGTATGCACTAGAAGTTTCTGGAGATGCCATGAAGAGCAAATTTATTGAGGGTTTGCGAGAAGAGCTTCACTATCAAGTAAAGAGGTCCGAATGTGTAGATTTTCTTGATGCAGTTGCAAAAGAAAAAAACTAAAAAATTGAGAAGTTTACTACAAAAAAGGCATCCAAATCAAGGTTTATCTCAATTGGACATCGACCCTTGAGAACTATTTCAACAAATCATAATGGACAAAGATCGACTAAACCTATTAATGGTCAAGGAGGATAGACTAAGCCAAAGTAGATTGATACACATAAGAAGCAAGAACTTATGCATTGGCAATGTGATTCTGATTTCTTGGAGCAGGCTAAAAGATTGAGACTTTGCTTTCAATGTGGAGAACAGGGACATCACACTTTTGAATGTACAAACAAGGCCATCAACTGCTCTATGCAGGTGAAGATAGCTCATCTCCAAGAGGAAAACAAAACAATTGAGGAAGCGGATGATCAAGGTAAGTGTTCTAACCATAGACTTCAATGCATGGCAACTTCTTCTCATTCAAGGGCATCGGTGATTAGCATTATGGGAGACATATCCTCACATAAGGTTAGTTTCTTGATTGATTCGAGTAGTACAAATTGTTTTCTTTCACTTAAGTTGGTAGAGGCTTTAGGATTGCATATTGAGATGCAGACGACAAGACCTGTACAGATAGCTAATTGTAGGATACACTATACTCAAGGCTGTATTGAGGATCTTGATTTTATGTTAGGTGAACATAAGCTTTTGGGTACCTTTCATGCAATTCAAATGAGAGAATGTGGTGAAATCATTGGCATGGACTTGTTAATTCATAATAATGTCATGATTGGTTGCAAAAGTGGGATCCTTACTTTCAAAATAGATGGGGAGGAACATCATCTTGTAGGTGAATGTAATTAAGGGTTTTCTCCCATTTCTACTATAAAGCTGATTAGGGGTATTTGATAGGGTTGTGAGACATATTTGGTTTATGTGAATGACCTTCATGAGAAGAAGAAAGAAGAAGAAATACCCAAATATATCACAAAACTTTTGGATGAGTATGCAGATGTATTTCTTGATGATATACTAGGCATGCCTCCTCCTAGGAACATTGACCATGCTATAGGCCTCTATCTAGGAAGTGAGCCTTATTCTAGAGCATCTTATAGGTTCAATATTGATGAATTGAAAGAGTTGAAGCTCCAACGAGATGATATATCAAAGAAGAGTTGATAAGACCTAGTGTTTCACCTTGGGGAGCACCTGTTTTGTTTCAGAAAAAGAAAGATGGCTCATACAGACTTTGTATTGGCTATAGGGGATTGAATAACAAAACCATGAAGAACAAGTATCCACTTCCACATATAGATGAACTGTTGAGTCAATTGAGTGGTGCCACATTATTCACTAAAATTCACTTAAGATCGGGGTATCATCAAATTAGAATAAAGTCTGTGGACATACCCAAAACCACTTTTAGAACATGGTAGGCTCATTATGAGTTCACAGTTTTGCCTTTTGGATTGACAAATGCTCTTGAAACATTTATGTGTTTGATGAATAATGTCTTTCATGAATATCTCCATGAATTTATTTTAGTTTTTCCTGACAATATTTTGTGTATTCTAAGGATGATGGTGAACATGCATTGCATCTCAGGAAGACTTTACACAAACTCAGAGAGCATAAACTATATGGTAAGATGAGTAAATGTTTTTTTGCAAAGGGGGACGTGACTTATTTGGGGAGATTTGTTTCTAAGGAAGGGATTCACATAGATCTTGAGAAAGTTAAAAGCATAGTTGATTGTTCCACACCAAAATGTGTGAGAGATGTGAGAAGCTTCCTTGGTTTGGCACAATGTTAGAGGGCGTACATTAGGGAGTTTTCTTGAATTGCAAATCCTATTATAGAATTGACAAAGAAAAATAGAGACTTCACATGGAATGATAAATGTGAAAATGCATTTGAAGAATTAATGCAGAAAATTATTGAAAATTGTGCGCTAAAAATCGTTGAATTAGGGAAGCCATTTATTGTTGCATGTGATGCTAATGGAAGTCAAATTGGATGTGTACTTTCAGAGGAAGCAAGGGTAGTGGCTTATGAGTCAAGCAAACCAAGGAAACATGAAATAAATTATACAACACATGACTTGGAAATGCTTGCGTTTGTTCATGCACTTAAATATTGGAGATGCTTATTGCTTGGAGTAAAATTTGAATTAAGAACGGATCATCAGAGCCTTAAATATATCTTTACTCAACCCTTACTTAACTATAGACAAAAATGATGGATCAAATTGCTAAGTAAATATGATTTTGATATCAAATACTTAGTAGGAAAAGAAAACAAAGTGGTTGATGCTTTGAGTCATAAACCTTTATGCAATTCAATTTCTATTTTATCTTTTGATTTTTATATTAGAAAAGAATTAAAAGAAGATTTATATTATGCAAAAATCTTGGAATTTTTATATGAGAATCCAGGTTCTATGTTTTAGGAAAAAATTCATTTGAAAAATAATGAATTGTATTGTAATTCTCGTTCATGTATTTCTTCACAATCTATTTTGAAAGAAAAGATTATGCATGACTGTCATGATGCACCTTTCTCTGCACACCTTGGTTTTTCTTGGACTTATGCTAATGTGAAAGCTTCATATTACTGGCCGCATATGAAATATGAGATTAGGAGGTATGTGAAAGAATGTTTGAAATTTCAATAGGTTAAGGCCAAATTTAAAAGGAGTCGGAGTATGTTACAACCATTAGATGTGCTTCATAAAAAATGGGAATCCATCTCTATGGATTTCATAACAAAGTTGTCTGTGAACAAAAGTGAGCATGATACCATCTTTGTTGTTGTGGACCACCTTACAAAGATGGCACATTTTCTTCCTATGAGGAAAACTGATACAACTATGCATGTTGCTAAAATTTTCATAAAGGAAATTTTTAGGTTACATGGTATACCTAAAAGTATAATTTCTGATAGGGATGCAAGTTTTATGTCTAATTTTTGGAAAGCAATATTTCAATCCATAGGAACATAATTATGCATGAGTATGGCATTTCATCCTCAAACTGATGGTGAGACCAAGAGGGTTAATAGAGTGCGTGAGGATATGTTACGTATGTATGTAAATGATAAGCAAAACAATTGGACTTAGTATTTGCCTCTGTTTGAGTATGCATATAATGTGGGGACAATCAATGATCTTTTTTTTTCTGAAAGTGGACCCTTCTAAATCAAATCTAGTTTTCGACAAAGATCATTGATTGTCCCCACATTATGCTAGTCCTTTTGGAATATTAAAGAAAGTTGGTTCTGTTGCATGTTTACTTGATCTGCCTAACACTTTGAAAATTCATCCAGTTTTCCACGTTGGATTACTTAAAAAGTATGTTCCTAATGCTGATCACATTTTGTAGGACAATTCTAAGTTGAAGGAAGATGCCACTTTTGAGCTCGAACCAAAGACTATAATGGATAAGAGAATTATACATCTTAGGAATCGTGAAATAGTGGAAATTTTAGTTAAATGGTTTGCATATCATATTGAAGATGCAACATGGGTTGGTTTGGATGAGTTTATGGAACATTATCCTTCTTTCCAACTATGAGGCCAAAGTTCTTCAAAGAGGGGGAATATTTCAAGATACCACGTTGACTTTAAGTAAAAAAGATGTGTAGGTAATAATGAAAATTATTTTTAAGATATTTTGATCATGTCTGCAAAATTTCATAGCAATAAGTTTTTACATTCTCTCTCTAGAAATTTTCTGCATACAATTTGTGTGTTAAATTTGAGCATGAAGATGAAAGAATTAGAAAAAGTTTTGTATGAGAGAAAGATAGAGTACCCTTACTGGAAAGACTTTACCTCATTGAATTTTTCGTAGTTCCTGTGTTTTATGTTTCATTTGGTATCATGACCATAGGTTAATGAAATTTTTCATCTCTCTCTAGAATTTCTAATTTTGGAGGGCTCAAAAGTGATATTTGGAAGCAGATTTGGACCTAAGGCATCTCTAACACTATTGTATAGATCAAAGAATTGAATATTTTTGTGTATCACAAGCTTAAGTTAATTCCTCACCGTTTTTGAGCTACAAGGCTTAGAAAAGTGTCGTTTTTAGGTACTTAACAAAAAAAGAGGATCCTTGATTCATCTTACTCATGTTTGCGAATTTAGAAAATGCACATTAGTATGTGGGTTATTTTGGGTGATTGACGTGTCTGTGAGTGTGTTGCAGGGATCAGCTCTATTTCTTCAGGTATGATTCTAGAGGTGCACATGAAACATATACACATGGGCAGTGTGGAAGTCTTGCATGAGACATGCAAAAAGATGCTATCTTGGAGCATGTAGATTCTTCAAGTGCATGTCTAGCAAGGCATGATTGGTCATGCAGTGGGCAAAAGGGGAGATCCAAAGATGAAAACTAAAAACTAGGGAGAGATTGTGTTCGTGCATTGATCACGATAGTTTTCATCTTTTGCGATTGAGATTAAGATTGGGATTGGGATTGAGATTGCGATTGTGATTGCAATTGGGATTGAGGGTAGTCGGGAGGATGAGGCTTCACACTGAAGCTGTTTGATAGATTTTGTAACGCAGATCAGAAGTGCTTGTAAATCAACACAGATAATAAAATTCTATCTCTCTTCTTATCTTGTGCATACTCTGTTTTTCTTCCTTATATCTTGTTGTGCCAAATTCTATTATTCTATGGGGGATTGTGATTGAAGATTAAGAGTCTTGTTACAACACTTATGGGCAGATGTATATAAGTCATTTTTAACCCATTTGCAAAAATTTTTTCAATTTGGAATAGAGAAGCTAACTTGACGAAGAATAGTCCCATAACTTCATTTTTTTGGCTTCTTTTCTCCTTCCTTGTGTGCTAATGTGTATGGCTATGACTTGGAATGTGTGATAAGAAGTATTATCTACCCCTTCCCCATTTTTTCATTGTTTTCTTGCATGTTTGATGTGTAGGGAGTCTCAGAGTGTAGATAGGTGATTCCTAAGACCTTTTTCTTGGACATAACTTTGAATAGGAAAGTCAAAATGCTTCCAAAGCAACTTTCATTAAATGCATCTCATCAAGAGCTTCATAAGGAACCTACTAATAACTATATTCGGACACAGAAGCTAAGAGTAAATATTGTTTTTGTGTCTGCTACTGTTATAGGTGTTGTGGTGCATATCTGAGTGCAAAGGGTGGTCTGCAAGGTGATTCACTGCTAGTACATGTTTGAAACCATTGCATGCATTAGCAATATTAAAAGTGTGCATGCTTCAATACACTATTTAAGACAAACCACCACTTTCGGTGCTTGTAGGGCATGTGGTTGTTAGGTAGGATCACTTGTCATGAGAAGATGGGTCATAAACACAAACAATAGTAAATGCCCATTCTTCATTCTGTACAAAATTAGCAGATTCTACTTTGGGTGTAGAGGCCTCTACAACAATCATTCTAGCCTCTTTTTTCTTTGCCTCTTTTGCAACCATTTTTGGACGATTCTTTATGACATGATCATTTCCTTTACAGTATTAGCAAAATAATTTTTACTTTCTTGATTTCTTCTTGTCTTTGTTTCAACATGCATAATGGACCTGTTCTGCCTAGACTGATCTTCTTGCAACTAAATAGAGAATAAATCCTCAAATGTTAAGGCATTTGGATTTTCTTTCATCATCAAGTAACAAGTAGAAGCAAATCTCTGATATGAAGCTCGAAGAGAATTTAGAACAATCTGCACAAGTGCACTGTTCGACAAGACCATTAGTAGAAATCAATTGTTCCTTCAAATCTTTGATCTTTGTCAAAAAACTGTCCATAGAATGTCCTTCATTCATATGCTCACTCTCTAATTGTTTTCAGAGATTAGCAAACACACCTCATTTCTTGCATGATATAATATGGTAAGTGTATCCCAAGCATCCTTTTCTATTTTGCAAGAGCAAATATGAGGGATAATGGCACATTTCACAGACAAAGCTATCAACGCATGTGCTTGAGCATCTATGCCATCCCATCCAAATTGCTCCACAATAGGTGCAACTTTGATGGGATGGAAAATATGAGGGATAATGGCATGTTTCGTAGACAAAGCTATCAATGTATGTGCTTGAGCATCTATGCCATCCCATCAGAGTTGCTCCCCAATAGGTGCAACACAAAGAGGAATTTGAAGATCATCATCTTCAATGCCATCTGCATCACCTTCAATAACTATATTTGGATGTGTACTAGGTCGTTTTTCAACACCTTTCACAATATCCCACAATCCTTTTGTGACAAATACATGACACATCATATATGCCCACAATGGGTAATTGGTACCATTCAACTTATCCTCAACAACCAACCTACAGAATACATCATTGCTTTCAGCCATGGCCATTGGCTAAAATACCATGATGCAAAAAAATAAATGCATCTCAAAAAGTTGAACAGAACTACCATGCTCCACTAAACTTGTAGCAGACTTTGAGACACTTGTACTAGCAAACCAAAACTTGGGTATATGTTTGGTGCAAAAAAGACAAAATTGGCTACACAAGGATCATGATAGTGTATTTGGAGGCTAAAACGAGCTGAGATCCAAATTTTGACATCACATAGCAAAGCTATTTTGAATCCTAATCGCCTTGACTATGCTCACCAATTTTTTGTGCAAATCTGAGACTGTGACCAGAGGCACGTCGATGACACCTTAGGTGAAGTGACGACCTACTCTAATACAAATTGTTGGAGTTTTAGGTCTACAAAAGCATGTGAACAACACAAAGAAGATGAAGAAGCTTGGAGCACAACACACAATATTGAATGTATCACCAAGTGAATGTACAAAGATAAGTAACCCATTAGGGTTATAGGCATATATACACGTCGAGAAAAAAGTGCCTCGACTATCCTAAGTGTGTTCACACACATCACTACCAAAATATATCAACACTAGGAAGCATGAGTAAAATACACATGAATGTCATGGTAACCAACCCAATCTCAATAAAAAAAGGCATGTAAATGTGATGGTAAAGAACCCCCATTGGATAAGACAACCCTAGTATTAGGGTACCACATAAGTAGCAATAGATGTGCTTAACTTCTTGCCAATGCTTTTCACTTGGAATATGCCTAAATTTGCTCATCTATAAGGTAGACAATTGAATGTTAGCCCAAGTTATGCATAAGTAAACCACAACTTGTTGATAAAGAACAACATCAAATACATCTTAAGCATCATGAAACATGTCTCCATGGGAGTGATAATACGTTTGCAATCTTCAAGGCCAAAACATTGCAATAATGTGTCAATGTATTTTTTTCACAATTCTATTTCCTAATCAACTTGCATAATCTAAATGCCCAAATAATGATGCGAAAGCTCCAAATTTGAAATCTTAAAAGAGGCATGTAAATTAGCCTTGAATTCAACAATATGTTTCTCATTAGAACTAGTGAGAAACATATCATCAACATATACAACAATGATTAGAACTACATAACCTACATGCTTAAAATATAAGGTGCTCTCTATTGGACTGCTGTCAAATCCATGTGCTAGCAACTTGGCATGTATCTTTTCATATCAAGCACATGGTGCTTGCTTCAATGCATACAATGCATTTTTCAACATGCATACTTTGTTTCATGACTTTTTTGCACAAAACCATGGGACTCAAATACATAAACTCCTTCATGTACATCACCATTCATAAATGTAGTTTTTAAATGTCCATTGATGAACATTCCAACCATGATGAGCTGTAAGTGCACAAATGCTCAAAATGGTTGTAATTCAACATGTGAGAGCAAATGGCTAATCAAAATCAGCACCCTTCTCTTGAGAATAACCTTTGGCAACAAGCTTAGCCTTGTACCTATTATTTGATCCCTCAGGTCATGTTTTAGCTTGTATACCCATTTTGTGTCAATGGCATTTTTGCCAAGGGGAAAATTGTTGTAGTTTGAGGTCCGTAGAAGCACATAAACATCACAAGGAAGAAGAAGAAGCTTGGGGCACAACACACAATATTGCATGTATTACCAAGTGAATGTACAAAGATGAGTGACCCATAAGGGTTATAAGTATATATACAAGTCCAGGGAAAAAAAGCTCCTAGGATGGGAAAAAAGTGCCCTTACACTCCTAGTGTGTTCACACACATCACTACCAAAATATATCAACAAATCCCCAATGCGGTGAACAAGGAGCTGGCACTCATGTATAATATTGAATGTATTACCACTAGAATTTACAAAGATAAGTAATGCATTAGGACTATAGGCATATATACAAGGGGGGGGGGGAACCTCTTAAAGAGGGAAAAAAGTGCCCCTGATAGTCCTAGTGTGTTCACACACATCACTACCTAAATATATCAACAAATCCCCCCTAGGAGTGATGCAGTGTAGAACGAGCTAGCACTCATGTATAAGGAAGTGCCAAGCTATGTGGAATCAATCCACAAAAGGAAGTAAGCCCAAAACTTTGTGGAAACCTTCAAACTTCTCCCTAGGCAAAGCCTTTGTGAAAAGGTTTGCAATGTTCTCCTGTGTGGGCACATATGCCAAAGTGATCTCTCCGACAAAGAACCTCTCCTTGACATAATGATAGTGCACCTCAATGTGCTTAGTGCAAGCATGGAACACAGGGTTCCTCACAACTGCCGGTCCGCTCTGACTATCAGTGAAGATGGTGGTGGCAGAAGACTGACCAACACCCAAATCATCCATAAGGTGTCTGAGCCACACACACTCAACAATTGCTGTGAAAGCTACCCTATACTCAGCCTCATAACTAGAGGTGGCCATAGTAGGATGCTTCTTACTCAACAAAGATATGCATGAGCTACCAAAAATGAAACAAAAACCACTATTGGACACATGAGTGTCATAGCAGCCAACCCAATCAGAGTGAGAAAAAGCATGTAAATCTGGCAGTAGTGATCTCCCCTTGGGATAAAACAATCCAAGTAGCTGGGTATCACTCAAGTAGCAAAAGATGCGTGTAATTCCCTATCAATGCTCAACACCTGGGCAATGCATAAACTTTCTCATATGAGAGGCAACAAACTACATATCAGGCTAATTTATGCATAAGTAAATCAAGCATCCAACAACCTACTGATAGAGAACAACATCAAATGCATCTCCAACATCATGAAGACTCATTCGTAAACTTGTTTCCATAGGAATGACAATAGTTTTGCAATCTTCAAGCCCAAAATGGTGCAATGATGTCTCAATATATTTTGTTTGACACATAGCTATTCCACCATCAACTTGCATAAACTAAATACCCAAATAATGATGCAAATGCCCCAAATATGACATCGCAAAAGAGGCATGCACATCAGCCATAAAATCAGAAATATGCTTCTCATTAGGACCAATGAGAAGCATGCCATTGACATACACAACAATGATCAGAAGCACATTATTTGCATGCTTAGCATATAAAATGATATGAGTTGGACTATTCTCAAAACCATATGGCATCAAGTAGGCATGTATCTTTTCATACCAAGCATGTGGTGCTTGCTTCAAACCATATGATGCCTTTTCCAACCTACATGTTTTGTTTTCATGCCCTTTTTGCAAAAACCAATGAGGCTGAATTACATACACTTCTTCATGTAAGTCATCATTTAAAAATGCAATTTTAATGTCTAATTGATGTATATTCCAACCATGATGATCTGCAAGTTCACAAATGCTATGAATGGTGGTCATTCGACATGTGGGTGCAAAGGTCTCATCAAAATCAATGCCTTTCTCTTGAGCATAACCTTTTGCAACAAGCCTAGCCTTATACTTTTCAATTGTTCCATTAGGTTTACACTTCAGCTTGTAAACCCATTTAGTGTCAAAGGCCTTTTTGCATGGAGGCAAATCACATAAAGACCAAGTACCATTTTTCATAATAACATCATATTCTGATTGCATAGAAATCATCTAATTTTTTGAATTTTGTGTTGCATAAAGAAAGGGAGGCTCATTCTCATCACAAAGCCATTGCATATGTTAAACGCGGGTCTTGCCGTCAGAGACGCGTTTAAACATATATCGGGTTCTTGGGAGTGGAAGGGGTCTGTTAAACAGAGGCCCTATGCTTGATTTTCCCAATTCAACTTACTTACATGACAGTAGTTCGAACAAATATGCTAATCCAACTCACTAACATAAAACTCTGGCTCTTCCTTGCCAGACTTACTCACATGACAGTTCATGCACAGAGTACCGATTCATACACAGCTTAAGACTCTCTCAGTAACCGAATCATAAGGTAAACATTACCGTACACAGACTCACAGTAATACCTTCAGCGAAACAATAATTCAACTCTTAACTTACTATGAATATTACCCTAACCCCAATCTGTACGAACAGGTATCGATAAACAAACAAGACAGAGACAAGAACAGAATACTCAGAATTACTCAAACGCACACCACAACAACGTTACAGATCAATCACCCAGACAGACAGTCTGGTGATCCAACTGATCGTCACCGAAAGTGTCTTTTTCATTGATTTATATAAAGGTTACAATCATCAATCAAGGTTGCAACATCTAGGCAATGACCTTTCGGTTCGTTAAGAGTCAGATTTTACAATTGCCAATCCGGCAGCTTACACTGGCACACACGGTGGACTTGAACCCGCAGGTATACAAAAATTATGGTTCATCTACTATTCCTTCTAAATACATAGTTCGGGCTAATCTAAATGTCCGGGCAATTTTCTTCTTCAATGATTCTATCATCTGCTTCAAAATGTCTGGTTCTACAAGCTGGGCATCTGTGTGTACTGAACTTAAAGAAATAACTTGAGTCATCAAAACTTCTGCTTGTGTCTGCAAAAAAGCTTCTTGTAAATAAAACTAATTCGACAGAGCCGCATCCCTGGTAACCTTCATGTCGGCAATTTGCTTATCGATCTGGGAGAGTCGTTCTTTCTATGTATCCAGTTGATATTCTCTTCTTTCTATCTCCTGATTCTGAAATTGGATTGTCTGATGAAAAGCATCATGCTCTCTTCTGATCCCTGTTATCTCTTTCTGTAATTAAGCTTCCATGGTCAATTTGCGTTTAAGAATATTGTTTACTTCAGATAAATCAAACTTGGTTCTTTGGAGTTCTTCATTAGTCTTGTTAACCAAATCGTGCATCTCTTGTCCGCGCTGTACCACTTCATCAAGTTGCTGTCGAGTTTCTTCTAAGAAATTTCCTATTGCTATTCGGGCATCCTCTTTATCTTGAACTATCTGCTTCAACTTGACTAATTCTGCATCTGCAACACTTAATAACTCATCTTTCTTTCGGACTTCAGCCATTGCCGCATCTCGTTGACTGGTTATTGTTTGCTGTTTTGCAAGTTTGGCTTGGAGCTGGGTAATCTGGTAGTGCAGATGATGATTTTCTGCTTTGACCGCATCGATCTCTTCCTGTAGAGGAGTGATGTCTGCTTCCAGGATATCAACCTTGTGCTGAAATTCTTCTCGAATGTTATCAGTTACTTCCTTCATTTGTATTGGTATTTGCTGTGATAATTGAATTAACATCTAACCCATGGATGCGAGTTCAGAAATCATAGGAATTACAGGAACTGGAAGAGGGGGACGTTGTTGAGATGATGAGGCTGTCAGAAGTTGATGTGAAGAGGGGGGAGAGTAATTCGGTGAGGATGATGATGAAGCGGTGGGTTCGTCGGGGACAATGGGTGGAATAGGTATAATGGGTTCAGTTGGATGGTCGGGTGGAGAAGTGAGAAGAACAATGTCAAATTGTAGTACCTTTTCGGTGGTTTGTTGCTCAGTGTCTCCAGGATTGACAACTGCAAACTCCACTGCCTTAATCGGTTCGTCGAAAATATCTTTAATAATATGTTGCCCATCTTCATTCTTTTCCTGTTCGGATTGTTGCTGTGATTCTTCCTTGGAAGAGATGTCTTTATCATGTTCATCTTGCTGGTCTTGAGATGATTGTGCTGAAGAATCCTGGTGCATGGATGTTACTGTGTCATGGAAAGTCTCATATTCATTCCTTTCCTCTTCATTGTTACCTGCTTTATTATCTGCGGCTGAACCCTGTACTTCACTGTCAGATGAACTTATTCTGATTCTTTTGCGGCGGAGGAGGTGGAAAATTTCTTCGTCATCTTCCAGCAGCTGCACGGATTCTTCATGGTGTAATATTGGGCCTCTGGGTAGTGGTTGTGTTGCTTGTATTGCCAGAAACAGAAAAGAGATGATGTGTGGTAATCTCGATCGTGGCATATCTCCCTTATTGACCTGTTTAATTATCGAAACACATTCTTTGTGAATGCGACAGAAATAGTAAGATGCAAAGTTTACAAGTTCTCTGGCAGCCATATCTATTGCTGAATAAAAAGGGCGAGATATGCCATATGTTCGCTTCTGCAGGTTGAGGATAGCGACTAAGAACTGTAATGCTGATCGTTCAGGCTCAGGGCGACAAAGGATAACGTATTCGTTAGAAGAGTGCCTAGGGAATAATTGGTTCATTGTGGCTATCGGCAGATTAGGTCCATTCTCTCGACCTTGCGTAGAGAGGCGGAATGCATCAGCAAAAGTCTGAAAAGTTATTACGGTACGAGAGGGTAAGGAGATGGTTGCCCAACTTTGCTCTGTAGCAGGTGTGGCAGCGATGGCGGCGATGATTTGGGCATAGAATGGGTGACATACATCTGCGGGGAGTCCATCACGGAACGCAACAAAGTTTACTAACGCTTCCATATTGCGCACACACAAACACACGAACACAATTGCACAAGGTATACAGATAGCACAATCACACAGAGCACGCAGACACAATAGCGATTAACAGCGAAACAAAAAAGGTTAAGTAGATACTTGGTAGCGGAAAGCAATTGAAATTTGTTAATCATCGCGCGATGTTGAAATGATGATCTCATAACTTCGGTGTGCATGCATGAGCAGAACGATAATGTAGGGCGGCTGTTGATCATAATTAGGTGAAACGAGGATATTTACAGACTTATTTTAGTAATCATGCAAAACTAAAAAGGAAAAGAAAAAAGAAAAAAAAGAAAAATACGCAGGCAACCACAGGACACTTCAGTGCGAATCAGGTGCTTGATGATACGACCGTAACTTTGAACCATTTATCACCTTCGGAAGAGGAATTCCGATCAAAGTAGTCAACCGAAAAGTTGCTGGGCCCACTTGTTCAGTAATCCGATAAGGACCAAACCAGCGTAACTTGAATTTTCTAGCAGAGCGATTTGATTTTGAATTATAAAACAGCACAAGTTGCCCTACCGTAAAAATTGGAGTTTTTAGATACCGATCATGTGTATGAGCTTGCCGCAACTGCACTTCTTGAAGAGTCAGAAAACTTTCCCAGCGATGCTCATCTAGTTCTCTGAGTGTGTCCAACCGAAAAGGCAAAGAATTTTCAGGTAATAATTTCTGAGAGATGGCCACACATAAGCTTGGTACTACAAGTTCCATCGGTGCAATTGCCTCCATTCCATATGCAAGTTTGAAAGGAGTCAGTCCGGTGGCAACTTTGTAAGTAGTCCGGTATGCCCATAATACTGCAGGTAGTAATTGATCCCATCTTTCTGGTGATTCCAGAATCAGTTTTTGAAGCATATTCAGCAAGGTCTTGTTTGTACTTTCAGCCAAACCATTAGCACGAGGATAATAAGGAGAACTGAATTTATGCAGAATCTGCAAAGAGTGTGTGAGCACTTTCATTAAATTGTTAACAAAATGTGTGCCTTGATCAGTCACAAGTTCTAGAGGTAACCCAAATCGTGGAAATACGTCTGCCATTAAACATTTTGCTACCGAAATAGCTGTAGCGGACCGTAAAGCCCAAGCTTCTGCCCATCTTGTAGCATAATCTGTGCATGTCAGAATATATCTATTGTTGCTAAGGATTGCTGGAGGTGTGATTGGTCCAATAAAATCAAGACCCCATTTCTGAAAAAGCTCCAATGGTAATACAGGTTGGAGAGGAAAAAAAAAATATCGTTGTAAAGGCTGTCAAGACTGCTGACAATTGTCACACTGTTTGACAAACTGAGATACATCTCTGTACATGGTAGGCCACCAAAGCCCACTTTGCAGAATTTTCCGGTGCGTTAAATCTGTTGCAAAATGTCCACCGGAAGGTATTGAATGTGCGAGAGTGATAACTGAGTTAACTTCATGTGGAGGAATACAAAGAAGTAAGACTCCAGTGTGATCCATATAATATAATTCTCCAACAATCAACCGAAATCGACGACTGTAAACTGCAATTTTCCTACGCATTGTAGGAGAAGTCTGAGCAGGAAGATATCCATCAGTAAGAAAGGCTAATAACTGATCATAGTAAGTAGATGTCATAGGCCGTTCTACAGATTCATCAGTAGTTGGGTCAGTAACATAAATTGCAGGTGTGGTGTCATCAACACCGATCGGAGCTTCACCGAAATCCAACCGAGAAACGAAATCTGCTAATGCATGTGCAGTTCCAGGTCGATGGATTACTTCGTAATCAAACTCTTGTAGTAGTAGAACCCAACGTGCTAAATGACCACCTAAATGCTACTGCCGAACCAAATATACTAGCGCAGCATGATCTACTCGCAAAATTAACAGGCCGAAACCACTTATCAGTTTGTTGCATTAAGACACTCCCAATGGCGATATCTGATGCATCAATAAAAACATTTTCCCAATCAGGAGGTTGTAGAATTGGAACCTGCGTTAATAAGCCTTTGAGACGATCAAATGCTGTTTGACATTCTTGAGTCCAAACAAACTGTCGAGGAGTACTGGTTATTAATCTATTGAGAGGTATTGCTAAATGAGCAAGCCACCGTAAATGTCGACCATGCCATCTGATTTGACCCATGATTCTCATTACTTCTTTCGGCGTAGTAGGCACAGGTGCTTCTAACACAGCTACAATTTTATCTGGATCAACTTGTATGCCTTGTGCAGACACAATATGGCCAAGCAACTTACCACATGAAATCACAAACACAGACTTGTTTGGGTTCAGGCAGAGTCTGTATTCACGACACTTCTCAAAGCAACACCGTAAATGATACAGGTGTGCTACCATCTTACCAAATAAAGAGAAATCATCTAGATATACTTGCATGAAAGAAGTAAGATAGGGGGAGAAGATTTCCTGCATACATCGTTGAAAAGTACTAGGATCATTTCTTAATCCAAACCACATAACTGTACAAGCAAAAACACCCCAATTGGTAATGAACGTTGTTTTTGGTATATCTTCCTCAGCCATTCTAACCTGATTATACCCACTATATCCATCCAGAAATGAATACATTTCATGCCCAGCCACTCTATCCAGCATTGTATCAAGAAATGGAAGAGGAAACAGATTTGGCACCGTAGCTGCATTCAGTTTCCGGTAATCCACACATATGCGTAGCTGCTTATTCTTCTTAGGGACGATAACAATGGGTGATATCCACTCAGCATGTTCTATTGGAACAATGAATCCAACTTTTAATAACCTATCAAGCTCTGCCTTTACCTATGCTGCGTAGTTAGGATTCATCCGGTAGTTGGGTTGTTTAATTGGTTTTGCTTCTAGTTTAAGTACAACTCGATGCTGATATATGCGAGGGTCCAGACCCTTCATGTCACGGTAATCCCATGCAAAAACATCAGCGAACTCACGAAGTAACTGGATCAGATCTGCTTGAGATACTTCAGACAATCCTTCCTTTATTTTGACAGGTCGTGGATTAACTTCATCCCCTAAATTATATGTGATCAACTGATCTTCTAGAACATAGAATTGACGAGGTTTTTCTGAATCATCGACTGATTGTAAAAGTTGTTGTATAGCAGTTTCATCCTTAGCAGCAGTACTTTCTGTTTCTACTTCTTCTGTCACAGGCATCACCGTAAAAACTGCCGGATTCCAGTGATCTACAACAGATTGTAAATCAACAGTCCCTAAGGAAATTAAATCTATGTTATTCTTCAAAAATTCTTCTTCTTCGTCATCGGATAAACCATCTAGCATGTGAACTGGTTCTGCCACATAAGGTCTAGCATGTAGTTCACAGGGCTGAATAACATCTATTTTTACAACATATTTTCGGTTATTGTCTTTAAAAGTGAGTTCCTGTGCAGACCAATCTTGTATAACCTTAGCTTGTTTCAACCAAGGACAACCGAAAAGAAGATTGTAATCAAGAATTGACTCCGGTAGTTCTAAAACTACGAAAGTCATCTTAAAAGTTGTACCCTGCAAAGTGATGGGGACATTCCGTACAAGTCCTACTGGGTGGACTCTAGATTGGTTGGCCATTCTAACAAAAAACTGCACAGGTTTGATTTCGGTCCATCCTAACTTTTTACAAAGTGCTGCAGTAGCTATGTTTACACCGGACCCACCATCAATTAATACTTGAGTAATTTTATGATTTTTGTACCATACCGTAATTAAAGGAACCGAGTGATCCACCGTAGAGTCAGTTTCCGGTTGTACTGTCGCTGTTGCTGGAATGCAGGAAGACGCAGAACTGAACTGCTGCTGGAATTGTTGCCGAACTCCTCGTACTAATGCCAGTAACTGTCCAAAAGGAAGAGTAATGGATGCTTTAGATAGAATTTCCCATGCCTGCTCTACTTGGTTTGTACCTTTTACTGATTCTGAAGATGAGTGCATCAATTACTGGGATTGACTCCTTCTCCTGCGCGGTTTCCTTTGGCAGCGGAACTTGTGTCACCAGAATTGGATCTGGGAACACTGGAGGTTCTGTGGTGGTCCACTGACTAGCTTTGTCATACATTCTTTGTTGCTCACGAACACCTGGTTCGAATACTTCAGCTGCTGGTTGCAACGGCTTACCGGATTGGGTCTGAACTACTGCGGCTTGTGTTTTTATTGGTGTGATATGAACCATATTTGTCATTGGGTTCTGACGCTCTTTTTTCCTCTGATCATATTCGGATGCATCTTTACGGAATCTTCTGATGTGACCAAATTCATCGCAAAAATGACAGTGAGGTGGTGGCAAGGCATTACCTTCTTGTGATGTTCCTATCTGCCAACGATTTCCATTATAGTTGGTATTTCTTTGTCCTCTAAAATTTTTGTATCCTTGCTGCTGATTATTTCTCCTTTGAGGTGGTACATAGTGGGTGGCAGGCTGTCCTGGTTCTTGTATAATTGCATTTACTGTTGCTATTCCCTGCACTTTGGCATTATAGGCACAGTTTTCAGTGGAATCTCTTGTTGTGTTGCAGATAGCGCAATATATCTGATTAAGTGCACAAGTGGCACTGGTATGCCCGGAATTCTTGCACGTAGTGCAGTACATCTGTCTGGTCGGATCTTCTACAATATTTTTACTAGCTTTTAACCATTCTAGGTCTTCGGTAAAACCTCCAACCTTATTCTCGAGCTGCAAAGCCATTGCAATAACCGCATCTAGCGTCATAGCTGCTACACAACGAATGATCATAATCTGTCGGAGCTGCGGAGTTAAGCCATTAATAAACCATTGAGTGATGACATCATCCGACAAATTAGCATGTGCTGGCGGTAGTTGTCTCAAGTGAGTTCTGAATAGGGTGGCATATTCCTGCACTGTTTGATTCAGCTTTTGTCTATTGTTCTGCAGGCAATCAAAAATTTTGGCGGGATTCTTCTTTAGCCGAAATCTCTGCAGAAACGCATCTCTTACCGCTTCATAGGTGCCGAAATGATTGATATCATATTTTGTAAGCCATCTGGCGGCTTCATTAACTAGTGTCGATTGGAATACTATGGCCTTGTATGCCGGATCAGGTGGATGATTAAGTACTGCATAACTAATTTCAAAGGTTCGTACATGAGTGTTGGCACACAGGTCATATGAAGAGCATACAAGTACAATAGAGCAGTCATGCACAATACGGCAACAAGGCCTAATCATTTTTTCCATGGATCATTCACAACTCAAGTGATTTTAATCACTACACAAACATTGTAAATTCCGTTTTTGGTAGAATAGACTCCATTTCGTTCAAGCCGAGGAGTCCTCGAGCTTGAGGAGTATTAGAATTAGCTACATACCAATTTTCATAATTTTTAGATTCCATTTGAGCCCTCAAATAGACTCTAGAACCTAATTTTTAACTAGGTCGGACACTAGGTCTGGACAAGGCCAAAGCTAGTGAGAAAACTATAAAAAGAGCTAGAGGGCTCATTTCTGGGGTAGATTGTTTGTGAATTGAGCTTATGTAAAAGACTTTTTGACTAATGCAAAGAACTCCATTGTTCCTCTCCTTGTTCTTGCCTTGTGTGCGCGTGTGTGTGTATGTGTGTGCATGCTTGTGTGCTTCTCACTCACACACTTGTGCCTTCACTTGCTCATAGTCTTCATACTAGTCCTCACGTCTCCACGGATTGACAATTATGAGGTGAATCTTCTCACGTTGGTACTCACCATTGTGCTAGAGTGACACCAAATTTGGCGCCGTTGCCGGGAAGAGAGCTTCGAGGACGAGCGTGTGATGGTAAGATGTTGAGTTGAGACATTGGAGTTATAGGTAATATCCTTTCTTTTCTTTATTTTTCTTCATTTTTTCTTACTTTTGCATCACCATCATCATCCCCACCATCTCCCACCTCCATCTCCATCTCCACAAAAATTTCAGTTTTTTGGTCATATTCCACTCCCCACCTCATTTCCCTCATTTCATTGTGAGAGAGAGCGAGAGAGAGCTTGCATGCGATCTGTTTTTGTGTGTTTTTTGAGCTTTTGTTGCAGGAACTAGCTGTACCACCATCTCTAGTAGCTTGCGTAGGTACGATAGACTCTACACAGGTCCCGAGACGACATCCTCTGTCTGTCGCGACAGACAGAAAAACTTGATATTTTGTGAATGCGTGTTTGGCACGGTAACCTACACCATTAGAGCACTCCAAATCACTAGACGTTTCTCAAAAATTTGCGTTTTTCAGTCTATCGCGATAGACACCGTCTATCGCGACAGACACCGTCTATCGCGACAGACCAAACCACGACAGATGACAGACACCGTCTATCGCGACAGACACCCGTCTATCGCGACAGACAGAGACCCACGACAGACCCCGTCTATCGCGACAGACACCTATCTATCGCAACAGACCAAATTCCATAGACACCGTCTATCGCGACAGACACCGTCTATCGCGACAGACCCATCTATCGCGATAGACATCGTCTATCGCGACAGACATTGTCTATCGCGATAGACCCATCTATCGCGATAGACACCATCTATCGTGACAGACCCATCTATTGCGACAAACACCGTCTATCGCGATAGACACCGTCTATCGCGACAGACCCATCTATCGCGACAGACACCGTCTATCGCGGCAGACACCGTCTATCGCGACAGACCCATCTATCGCGACAGACACCATCTATCGCGATAGACCCATCTATCACGACAGACACCGTCTATCGCGACAGACACCATCTATCGCGATAGACAGACATTTTCGGAAAAAAATTAAGGGGTAATTTTTTTGGAAATTTAGGCTAAATTTTGGGCATATTTGCATACTCAAATACTCATACACTTAAAAAGGCCTTAGAAAAATGCATTAAAACTCTTGAAAGGTTCTGTTTGTCTGTTTAACCCCCTAAACCCTGAACGGTCATAACTTTTTCATACGAAATCCATTTTTTGAGCTCTAGGGCTTGTCGGAAAGCTCGGAAATCCATTTTTATAAGAATAATGCGTTGATTTTCAGATATGATATTTTGAAGTTGACACACTGAGGGGTAGGTACACCAAGGGAGCTCTAGAGGAAATTTTTTTAGCAATAAAAAAGGGGGAACAAGGGTCATTAAAAAGTGTCTGAAATAAATTGTCTATCAATTGAAGGATCAAATTGAAGCTAAACTTGGGGTTCTTACAGGATCATCGAGAGCTTTTGGAGAAAGCAAAGTAAGTGCCAGGGCAAACAAGCTTGGGAACGTGCTTCCTGGGTAGACGAGCATCACCAGGAGGAGCTACTTGAGGTTGGAAAATCTCTTAACCCCCTCAGTCCATTCTTAGCATAGGCTAAGTGCGAGTAGTTGTCCTGATTGACTAGGGGTGCGATAGGAACACTCAAGTTTGAAGAGCCTTTAATTTCTTAAGTGCAAGGATAGGCTAAATTGCAGTCAAGGGATAACTTAAAGGAAAAGAACTTAAACTAAGCGAACACAGAACATCAAGTACGACACACTAAAGTGCTCCTGACGATGCTTAATTAAAAACAAGAAAACACATCCAAAGGAACTTAAAAGGAACAAGTGATTGGTACCAAAGAATCTGCAACGTACAAAGGGCATATGAACCTGAGATCGGGTAGACACCTAGGGAGAGACCGTCAAAGTGTTAGATCATCCGAGGCTAGCGTCAACCATACAGCCAGATCTTGGGCCCAACAATTGAGTGATTACCCCTACGCTCTAGACTCAGAAACCAGTGACTCTCACATGTCGTATAGCATGGAAAGACCTGTAGGTAGCTCAGGAATGGCATACATAGAAAGACCTGAAGGTCCCTACAAGACTCAATTGGAATACATCTAGACCAACCGCCTAGGTGCACGCATCTATGAGGATGGTCTGCGAAGATCTGTTGTCCTAATTAAAAATCCGAATCAGCCCATTGGACTAGAACACCCTGTAGTCAAGTTTGAAAATGGCTCATACATAGATAAAGAAGGAACAATGTATGTGGTCACCAGCCAACCTGAAAGGACAGATGAGTTTGGCAACATAATCTCTGAACCTGAATTAGGTGACATAGAGCAAGGAAACTTAGGAAAGGAGCCGAAAACCCCTCGAGGCAAATCGGTCCTAACAAGGATAATCACTCCAGAGTTAGTTCCCCAGGATAATAGGAGCATAGAATTGCTCTGGAACCAAGAGACGGATGAGGCTTTTTGGAGGTACAAGCTTGAAAAGCCTAATGAAGTGGGAGCTCTTGCCATCTATGAATTCAAAGATCCTGATAGCCTAGGCAAGGTGACCTACTTAGATGGTGCTTCTGAGAGAATCTTTGTGGTCTCTGAGCATGGAAGACACACATACACTTGGAAGGGAGAATTTGTTTTTTCCCAACCTCGATCCAATGTGTCTTATGGTCACCAAGGAGCTGGAACATCTCAAGCTCATGGGACTCAAAGAGAAAGGAGTAGAGAGAGACCTGAGGTAAGCTTTGCCAACTCTTGGGGAAGAGAAAGAACGAGAACGGAAACAAATAGAGTGGAACCTGAGGGACATAGGGCCCTCGGGAACCGAAGAAATGCCGATGATTTCCCTTTGCCAAGACCGAGAGAGCACACGAGGACCTTGAGACCGACCCAGCTAGTTAAGTCCATGAAAAACTACTTCGATGGCACTAGAGACCCCTACGATCATGTAGCTGAGTTTAGGCAAGTCTTGAAGCTGAACAAGTTGAAGATCTGTTCACGCAGTACAATGCCTTTGGTCTAACCCTTAGGAACACCGCCCTGACATGGTTTCAACCACTAAACGAGAGGCAGTTTAGGAGCATAGATCAACTTCTAGAGGCATTCATTATCGAATTCTCTAAAAGTGGCATAAGACATAACACATCCTCCCTGATATACAGCTTCAAACAAACATCTCAAGAGACAGTGAGACTCGCAGGCAGAAGATTTAGGCAATATCTAGAGAGATGCCCGGCCCCAGAGTTACCCACTCCAGCCAAGCAAGTGGCCTTATTTTTATATGGATTGTTAAGCACCAAACTGAGATCATATGTGTACTTGAAGGACCCTAGATCCATAGAAGAATGTGTTCGCATGTGCATAGATATTGAGGATAATCTAGGGGAGGAATTAGAGCTCTCAAAAATCTATAAAGATTCAGATAGTTCTAGTAGCCTCATTTCCTCACAATCCACATCAATTGAGGATCTAGCAGAAAAGGTAGCTCTGAAATTAGGTGTCTCTAGCAAGCAGATTCCTAGATTTGCCCCCGAAAAACGATGCTATACCTGTGGAGGAGACGATATGGCTAATGTGTGCCCTATCATGGCTCAACCCCAAGTGAACCCTAACAACCAGTACTGCACCACAGAAAGGAGGTACACCAATCACACAGCACAAGACTGTCCATATAACAAACAAGCTGTTAGACAAAATTATTCTCAACCATATCCACAACAAGGAAAGTACCCTAATCAGTACCCATAACAACAGTATGCTAGGCCCCAACAAATCTATCAACCACCCTATCAAGGGCAACAAAGACCACAACCAGTCCTAGCGCAGCAACCCCCTGCCCCCACCAACGTGATTCCAGTGAAGTATGCAGCGGCAGAAGAAAATCTGAATAGAGCTTTAGTGCCAGTAACATCCTCGCTTTCAGAAAGTGATCATAGTTTTGACTCCACCCATGTTGAGAGCCCCCAAGCTTACTACATGCAATCATCGGAGCATAGTGAGTCATATTATTATGAAGAACCCAATGAATCTAGTGGGGAGCCAGAATACGCAAACGTCATGTATGCCAACCCCAACTCGAGATCCCAACCTAGGCCGATGAGACCTCCATTTCCTAGAGGGCCATGCTATCGTTGTCAGGGAGATCACCTCATTCGTGATTGCCCTCTACCTGCACCGACACAAACCCAATCTGTGACAATTCAAGGCTTTTGTCCCGATTGTGGAAAGGAGAATTTGTTACGAGAGTGTCCCAAGAACCCCGCCAATATGCCAAAAATTGCTCCTATCAATGTTATTGGCTTAGTGGTAGACTCCACAGGAAGTGTGACTTCCACAGCCCCAGTACATGTCATCACGAGAGCCCAGGCACTTAAGCAAAACCAAGACTTAGGCCAGGAAAAGAATGCGAAGGTTAGCGAGACTGAGAGCCAGAATAAGAAGAGGACAAGAGCTTGGAGAGATAGCCGTGAACGTATGAAAAGGCAATGGGCAAGAAAGATGAGCGAACTTGAGGAAAGTCTACGAGAAACCAAAGCCAAAATCATAGAAATCACATCTCAAACGGACTCTCACACATCCCTGCCACTACCATTCCCTTCACCCTTCATTCCTCCACCCACCAAATCACCACCCATAACCCAACCACCACCCCGAGTAGGATCAGTCTTAGCCGATCCCACTCCTGAAGATCTAGACATGATGCTTAAAGCATATCAAGCCAGAATCCAAGAAGGGCCCAATATAACAGATCATGAGAAATGTTACCCTAGAGCTGACCTAGAGCTTGAACGAACTAAGTTGTGTGCCAAGATGGTGGAATTGGCTCAAGCCATGTTTGAGACCAGTCGCCTTTTCACTTGCTCTAGCTCCACTAGAACACCATTGCATTTTGATGGTCTGTTAGACAGATTGGAGATGTTAATTGCAAAGTCTGGAAAAGGAGCCAACTCCCAGGCTAAGGAGAAGGCAAGTGATAGAATAAGCATTCCTCCCCAAGAAGCCTATGTGCCTAACTCTACGGAGCCAGACACATCATCTTCTATGAATCGGTTCACACCCAAATTCCTACGAGAGATTCAAGAAGACAAATGGGCTAAAGAAAGTGAAGTCCCTCCTCCTATTGAACTTGTGGATGATGCACACGACCAATTCCCACAAGACATCCCATCCATTTATGAGGAGCAGGAGAGCACCCAATCTCACAAAAGATTAGACTTTGAGTCTAACTCTCTACAAGAATTACCCCACTTCACAGGCCCATGGGAAGCTAAGTCCACCTGTATGAGAGCACCCACGGTCATGGTAAGAAACAAAGATTCAGTCATACCTAGGAACACAGAGGTAGTAAAGAACACTAAGGTGCAGTGCAATCTCACTTTAGAAGAACTACTCAAGGTTAGGCCAGAGCTATGGAAACATGTAGCCAAACAAGTACCAGAGATAGCAAAACCTCGTTCCCAGGTAGGATCCCAGAGAATAGTGCCAGAAATACCCTTGGACAAGATAGAAGACATGAGTGAGGGTGAAGAGGGAAACACATATCTTCCTATCACCCATCAAGGATACACCACCAAGGCCATTCTAGACTCAGGTGCAGGAGTTGCAATTGCTACCACTTCCCTATGGAAGCGTTGGGGCAAGCCAGCACTCAGGCCAACGAGAATGAAATTGTAGATGGCCGATGGTCATATTGAGAGACCCTTAGGATTGCTAGAAGGAATAACTCTCACTACATGTGGTGTTGAGTTCGAGCATACTTTTGCTATATGTGACTTTAGCAAAAACCAAGCCTACGAGATGATTTTGGGGAGACCATTTATGCGGCAGTTGTAAGTGGTACAGGATTGGGGAACCAATTCCTTGTATTTGCAACACTTAGGTGTTACAACCAAAGTCAATCTCAAGGATTACTCTCATAGAGATGTCCCTCCTATCCAATGGAACCCCATCCATAGAGCCAAAGATGATACGGAATCGGTACATTCCATAGGATCAGGATCCTCATGGATGCATGAAGACACTCACTTATGGATGTGTAAAGTGGCAGTGGAAGAGGAGAAAAGAGAAAAAGCTAGAGAGGTAGGTGCGAAGGAAACACATAGATCAGCTCAAGACCCAGCCTATGCACCTGTAGTATTTCCAGACGAAGAATTTGAACCTCACGGCTGGGCATAAATTCTAGCAACTATGGATGTAGCCATCAATGAAGAGCAATGGACACCCCACTGTGATGAAGATGGCTATGACATTTCGGTCTTCTCCATAGAGCCAATCATGGGAGATGCAGTATTAGAAGAATGCGAACCTAGCCCTGATGCATTTGAAGATGCAAGTGACTCCGATCTTGAGTCAATCATCATGGACCCACCCTTTGCATCAGACGAAGAATATTTCTATGAAGTAGAAGTTTACCCTCAGAGACATGAAGAGCTCACTAATGATGTGAGATTAACCACACGAGTGACCACTAAGAGTGAAGGAAAGAAAAGGAAGAAGAGAGAAGCCGCACCAGAGGAGGAAGAATCCCTGTTTGAGGTCCCTGAAAATTTCAAGAAGTATGCAATAGAAGATAGGAGAGTCATGGTAAGAATGCCAAAACGCGATGCACAAGCAGGAGAGGCCTATGATAACAAAGAAACCACCAAGAAGGTAGTGGTAGCCATAGAAGAAGGAGAAAGAAGTGCACTTACATAGGGCATGACCTCACTGAGGAAGAGGAGCATGAGCTGATAGATTTGCTAAGAGAGTACAGAGATGTATTCGCTTGGAGCTACAAAGATTTGAAAGGTGTAGACCCTGACATATGTGCCCATACAATTCCCATGACCATAGAGGCCAGACCTTCAAAACAAAAGCCATACACATACAATGACAACTATGCTGCCAAGATCAAAGAAGAGATAGACTGCTTGGTTGAAGCTGGATTTATCTATGAAATTGAGCACACTAAATGGGTGTCCCCCATTGTAGTGGTGCCCAAAAAGAATGGTAAATTACATGTATGCATTAACTTGAAGAAGGTTAACGCAGCCACTATCAGGGATAGTTATGCGCTTCCTATCACAGAGCATTTATTAGAAAGGGTAGCCGACAAGGAAGTGTACAACTTCCTAGATGGGTTCTCTGGCTACAATCAAGTAGCCATTGCACCAGAAGATCAGCATAAGACTGCTTTTGCCATAGAGTGGGGCATATTCGCTTTTAGGGTAATGCCATTCGGGCTTACCAATGCTCCCGCAACCTTCCAGAGATTGATGTGCCATGTGTTTAAAGAGTTCTTGAGAAAGAATTTGGAAGTCTATGTTGATGATCTCTGTGCTCATTCCAACATTAGACAAACACATATACCTGAACTCAGGCAAATCTTTGACAAATGTAGAGAATATCAAGTCTGCCTGAACCCTGAAAAGTGCGTTTTCATGGTCAGGCAAGGCAAGATTTTAGGACACATAGTGTGAAAGAATGGCATCTCCACTGACGAAGAGAAGGTGAGGGCTATTGCAGAACTACCTAGGCCAAAGAATGTCAAGGAAGTGCAGGCTTTCATGGGGCATTGTGGTTATTACCGACGTTTCATTCACATGTATGCCATCATTGCAAAGCCTCTGTACGGACTTCTGACAAACTTTGAGTGGACTGAGGAATGTGAGAACTCTTTCAATGAGCTCAAACGGCGATTATGCTCAGCACCAATCTTGACTACACCAGATTGGAACAAGCCCTTCCATGTGCATGTGGATGCATCCAATTATGCCATTGGTTGTGTACTCGCACAGCCTACCGGTGAAGGTAATATGGACCTTCCAATTGCCTATGCTAGTAGACAACTGAATGCAGCTGAACGAAATTATACCACGATGGAGAGAGAAGGATTAGGCATGGTATATGCAGTTAAAAAGTTTAGACATTATTTTCTTGCAAATAAGTTTAAATTTTTTAGTGACCATCAGGCATTGCTATATCTTGTAAACAAGCCATGCAGTACAGGAAGATTAGTAAGATGGTTTCTCTTGCTAATGGAATATGACTTTGAGGTAGTGGTGAGAAAAGGCAAGACTCATTTGAGAGCAGATCATCTCTCTAGGCTCACATCTGGAGAGGCCCCACAAGGAGTCTCAGATGACTTACCTGATGCTTACTTGTTTAATTTGGAAGTGGTGCCGCAGTGGGCTAAGCCATTAGTGCCAGTATTGACATACGGGCCTAACCACCCAGTAATAGCCACACAGGATAGAGAGGTAGTAAAAGCCCAAAAGTACCACATCATGGCTGGAAGTATGTACAAGCACACAGATCAAGGGATCTTGGCTTGTTGTGTAGAAGAGGACGAGTACGCTAAGTGGTTGCAATTAGCACATGTAGGTGCATTAGAGCAACACTACTCAAAACAACGAACCCTACAGACCCTGAGGAGACTAGGAGTGCATTGGCCGACTATGGAAGCTGATGTGCAGAAGTTGTGCAAGGAATGCCCAATCTGCTGCACTAAACCACCTGTGGAATATGCCACTCTTTATCAAGTGTCCATAGTGCCAGATTGGAGTGAACCATTAGTAGCCTTCTTGAGGACGAAAACATTCCCTCCAGACATGACTCTGACGAGGCAAAGAAGTCTAGAACAAGAAGCCCTAGATTACTCACTCATTGGTGATAATCTATACAAGCGTGGTAAAGATGGTTACCTGAGATTATGTGTCCATGAGAGTGAATATCTCAAGATCTTGGAAACTGCTCACCAAGGTGTAGCAGGAGGACACTTTGGACCAGATCGGGTGATCAAGGCAATACTATTTGCGGGCTTCTGGTGGCCGACCCTTCACATGGATGCACATACCTATGTGAAACGGTGTGATGTTTGTCAGAGAACTCAATATCCTATACGTAAGGATGAGATGCCACTGAAACCTATGATGGGTGGACGTGCATTTTCTAAGTGGGGAATAGACTTTGTTGGTCCTATTAATCCCCCAGCTAAGGGTTCACATGCTGAGTATATCATTGTGGCCACGGATTATCTAACTAAGTGGGTAGAAGTGAAAGCCACATCGAAGAATGATGCCCAAACGATCGCTAAATTCTTATTTGAGAATGTGTTCACACGATACGGGCTACCCATAGAGCTAGTAAGTGATAGAGGGACTCACTTCTTGAATGAAGTCATTGAAAATCTTCTTTAAGAGTTCTTGGTGATACACAAGAAGTCTGTTCCCTATCACCCACAAGCTAATGGACAAGCCGAAAGCACAAATAAGATTCTATGCAATGTGCTAACCAAATTAGTGAATAACAAACGCTCGGATTGGGACAAACAGCTACACCATGTTGTTTGGGCATACAGAGTTGCCTATAAAGGTACTCCAAGCCACGCCCTTTCAAATGGTTTTCGGCCAGAATGCAGTGTTACCATTGGAATTTTTGATACCAACCTTGAAAGTAGCACACGAGCATGATTGGACAGGCCATGAGTTGTCCTCTAGAATCTTTGATCTTGAATGATTAGGTGAAACACGATTTAGGGCTGCAACAAGAATTTATGCAGCCAAGAAGAGGCAAAAGGCATATTTCAATGCACACGTCAAGGATAAGGGCTTGAAAGCAGGAGACCTAGTCCTAGTCTACACCTTGAAACAACATGCACGGAAGTTAGAGAAGAGAGGTTACGGGCCAATGATTATCAATAGAATCTCCACAAGTGGAGCAGTTCAACTAGCCACTCTAGAGGGTGATATTCTACCAAGTTACATAAGTGGATGCAGAGTCAAACTATATCAAGAACCCCTGACTGAAGAGATGCTAAATCGACTCAACGCTGCCAAGAAACGTAAAGAAGAAGAGAAACGAATTAGAGAAGAAGCACAGGTAGAAGCTTTAGAACGTATCCGACGAATGAAATTGAGGAGACAAGGCAGAGACCTGCCTATGCCTGACACTCAAGAATCTGTAGGCTATCCTATGGCCATGTGCGAGGCTTCAGGTGGACGTTCCCATAGAATAATCGACCGACGGCCTTTTGTAACCCTAGAAGTAGGACAAGGAGAGAGTGTAAGGACAGTGAGAGCTTTAATTGACTTAGGGGCAACCACGAGTGCAGTTCGACTGTCTTACTGCCAAGAGCTGCAATTACAAATCAATCCTATAGAGGCATATCTCATAGGATTGGGAGGTGTGGAAACCCCTTGCATTGGTGAGGTGGAACTCCCCCTCTACATTCAAGAGGTGCTAATGGCAGTCAAAGTGCTAGTGTGTGAAGACGAGGATCTTACCGAACCTCTTGTCCTGGGCCAAGACTGGATCTATGATCATGTAGTCAGCCTCAACCTAAGAAGTGGACTTCTTCAGGCATGGGTAGGCCAAAACCACATCACGATTGAATTAGAAAATCAAGCACATAGGCCGCTAGAAGAGGCACCGAATCCTGGTCCTTCCAGGAGTCCACCTGAAATGAACCATGCTACTCTTGACGAAAGTTCTATGGTGCAAAGGATTTCCACTCATGACGAAGGTACAGAAGTCAACAAGGAGTTCCCTTCTTTTTTAAAGAGAATTCGAGGAAAGCAAGCCGAAAAATACAAGATACAGAGGAGCCCGAGGACCAAGAAGAATGAACACCAACCAGTACAATACAGAATACCCCATGGCATGAAGCAGATCTGGATACGCAAACATGAACAACCCTCGGCTTTGGAGACATGATTCCAAAGAGGCATCAAGCAAGCTACAGTGTCGAGGACTACAGCGAAGGAGTACCCTAGGCATCAAGCTAGACAAACCATTTCTATTTGGGTTCCAAAGCAGTCAATGAAGGCTATCCCAAAGGCTAGACAAATATGGGTGCCCAAGACCTGCTTACCAGCTCAAATAACTTCACCTCCAATCACGGGATCAAACCAACACTCACGAGTCCTATTGGTTCCCATCCAAAGGCAAACATCTACACTCCACACCACCACATTCTCGGTCACGCCTCGGAATGTTTGGAAATGGGTAACCAAAAGGCCCCAAACCCAACATACTCCAGTCCGCAAATCTTCACACATCATCGCCAATAAAAGCAACGATTCCAGCATCAAAGTTGGGAGAACTAAACCCCATGTCAAACCCCCTGACCCACCTCTGTAAATCCTTTCCCTCTAATGTAGGTGCATTCTGAGAACATTGCACAACCAAAGTATGCATCTAGAGTGAACCCTAACCTACTAACCCACTTGTACACACATCACGAACACTTCAACCACTAACCTCTAACCACTCGGAATGTCATGTTGATATTGTGGAGGGAACACCATAACATCCTGTTTCCAATGCAATGCTAATGTGCCTCTCTCTTCTTCTAGCAGATAAGCATCAGCAACTACAAGCACTCTCATGGCGGAAGCAAGAGGTCCGAGCTCACAGGCAGGAATAATTACTGCAGGAATTGATGTGGATAGTCTACCGGTTGATGTGCCACCAACTGAACGACCTGTGGAGCTGCAACACGTTCAGCAGATCCCGGTACCGGATCCACTCACAGGGATCATAGAGAGAGTCCATGTCATTTCTCATTGGTTCAATGGCATGCCAGGTCCATTAGGAGAGGCCAAGTATATATGGGAGTCTAAGTGCGAGTATGACACATCTTGGGTCAGATTCCAATTCTTTTCCAAGGAGTTTGAGACTCTACAGAACACAATGGATCTTCAGACCATATGGCAACGTGTAGGGCTGGCTGAGTACTTCGAGGCACCATTACCCAAACCAGACCTCCTCCGATGCTACTATCTGGTCTCAACATTACAGGCTAATGCAGAAAAGGACAAACCAGGATCGTTTGTTCTTCCTTCCTTACTGGGCAACAATGAGTTAAAGAGATTTGAACTTACCTTGGAGTTGGTGAAATCTGCTTTGAATATGCAAGACACACATGTACCTTCTGAGAAGGATGCTCTCGTTCCTACTAACATGAAGGATAGGAAACTACTAAAGCTTAAAGACATGGCAGCACTCACACCAAACGTGTCTATCCCACTCCGTATGTGCATGCAATATTTTGCTTCCCCCGGTCAAGACCGCTTCACACAACCGCACAAAAGAATTCGGCTCGCTCTCTACTTAGCGGAGACAGGTGCGTTACCAATTAAGCTTCCTGTATGGATTATAGAGCAGTTGTATGAAGCAAATAAAAGGTCTTCTAGGAAATTAGTGGTGAACGGTTGCTGTGCTATCACACGCATTATCTACCGGTGCTTAGCATACGATGTACCCATTGAACGTGCCTTAACTTGGGCACAATTACAAATGTTTAAGAAGCTCAAGACGTCCACACATCAATCCAAGCGCATAGGGGTTCGATCCCTTGTGTCCAGACACGTGAAGTTCTGACTACTCCTGAAGTATCGCCACGAGGGGAGGCCACTGTACCTCCTTTTACCATTAGAATACCTAGGTCTGGATCTGAAACTACAACACAAGCTGCCCCTTCGGCTCCTCTTGCTCCATCTGAATTTGAATTTGCTACAACTAGAGATGCTGAAGGGATGGATCCCCAGGACTTCGAAGCATTCTTACAAAGTACATAACTCTCTGATGTAGAGTTTTACTCAGATACAGAAGAACAAGGCACATCTTCACAAAGAAGGAGAAAATCCACAGAAGGTCGCCATGTACATTGGGGTGACGATCAGCAAGGTCAACAACAAGGACACCTAGAAGAAGAAGGAGCAGACGAAGAGGAGACCACTGAAGCCCCAACTTATACAGCAGAACTCCGAAGGCTGTATCAAATCATGGAACGAGTGCGATCGCAACAACTGCTCACCGAACAGAGCAGTAGGGTACTCATGACTCAGCTTTTGGAAGAAGCAGGAGTTGACTCAGAATATAGTGAAGGTCTCTTATTAATGGCAGAAACATATGGGGTAGTAGAAGCAGTTCGGATCGCCATTAGGAGGTCTCCAGTTCAATATGATCCACGAAGATTCCAAACACGACCACCGTCAGGTAAAAACATCCAGATCCCCATTACAACGGCTGAAGCACCGATTATTACATCCGAACCCATTGAGACAACCTCCCAAGCAGTAGTAACCGCTAGCCAAGAGCATACAATCATCCATGAAGAGTCAACTGAACCACTACCACCCCCACCCCCACAATCGCCCCCTAGAACAGAAGCCGTGGAGATCACCTCAACCACCCAACCCACCGAACCAACCTTCATCTTTCATACTCCCACCTCTAGTTCAACCCTATTCTCCACCCATGAAAACCCAATCTACGAAGCTACCACCATCACTACACAATCCACCGAATCACTCATAGAGCCTGCCCTAGGACAACCATCCCCCATACCCTCAGCCATAGGTCATCCTGACTCTAGATCTATATTCTTGGGTTTCCCTACCACCACACCACCCTTCATGACCTCCCCGCCTCTACGACCTCAACCCCCAACCCCCATCAACCCACTTCTCCAATCCCTCCATGCCTTTCTTGCTAGAACTTTTCAACCTAGGTCTCAACCATTCCCTTTATTTTCAGCTCCCAACCCCACTTCTCATCTATTCACCACTTTCACACACCCACCACCTACCATTCCAATGTATATGGTAGACACCACACTTGCTTCCACTCCTGAAAGCATGGACATTTCACCACCCACGGCACTTCCCCCTCCCCCCACACTTCCACCTTCTCCCATTCCCCCTCCACCAATTTCACCCCCACACACATCTCCATTAGACACATCATTCACGCTTCCCATTCCCCAATCCCCTCCCCATGCATTCCCCATTGTACAAACAACACCATCATCTATAGGCAGTGCATTGGACACCATGCTAGCATGTATTTCACAGTTAAGGACAGAGTACAATCAGCTCCAGCAACATAACGCACGACTGCAAGAGCACTCAGAGGTGCTACAAAATCGTCTTGCTGCAGTAGAAGAGGAGAATGCTCGCCTCCATACACAATTCCAAACTTTACAAGAGGCTCATAGTGTATTGGAAGTACAGTTACAGAATACAGACCAAGAAGCAATACAAGTGGTAGAAGGCCATCTAAAAACACAACTAGAACGCAATTCAAGACTTCAACGAAATATGGCACTTCTTAGAAGACACCTTGCAACTGCTCACGAGGAGAATCGACACCTACAGCAACAGAACTAAGAGAATTTAGAAGCAGCCATCGAAAGCACACCAGGGGCACCATCAGCCCATCAAAGTTTCAAGCAGTGACCCCCGACAATATCAAGCTCATATTGGAAGACTATGCCATGCTGCTTGAAGCACATGACCAGCTCTCAGAGGAACTGAGTCAACTGAAGCAGAAACAACAAAAAGACACAACGTCTGCCCCTCAAACCACCTCATCAGTGGCTTCACTTCTCACGGACTCAGAGGCCCTACAAGATCTCCAGACACAGGTCATAGAGTTGAAAGCACGCCTACTACAATATGAAAGGCCACCTTCCCCTCCAGAAGCTCCCACCGACGAAGACATAGTACAAATTCCTGTGGAACAAACATTTGAAGAAGAATACGACCCACAACCCTTCCCCGGAGGTCAACAAACGGAAGAAGCTCAGGACAGATTCGAAGCACCACGGCCCCCATGGCTACGACAAGTGGAGGAAATCGGGAGTTCTCATGAAGAGCGCACAATAGTGCAAAATCAAGCCATGAGGGTCATAGAGGAAACTGTGCTGCAATCTGATTACTTCAAGAACCTGTCATCGAGATGCCTTATCCTCTCATCTAAACTCCAATACAGGCCTTACTATATTATTCTGGCTGATTATAATGCAGAAATACAGAGAGTCATAGGGAAGATACCTTCCTTCGCAACCCAATTTCAACCCGAAGACCTTCCTCTCGAGGTGCAAAAAGGCAAGATCCGTCAACCAACATGGCGGCATAAACTTCTTGAAACCTATCCTGAAATGCTCCGCACCTGGAACAATGCGCCATTACATCTCCTCTATAATCCATGCTATGGCCCTATTCCACGACGTCGCTCATGGAAAGCATTCAACATAAAGGTCCAGAATAACGCACAATGCAAGGAATGGCTCAATTATCCATACATTGCGCCACCACAGGGACCACCGTCAGTAGCATACATGATGGGAACAATTCGACATTGGATGCCTCGATTGAAGCCCATGCCGGATGTTGCGACCCAGATGATGCTTAAGATTTTGGATATGATGCAGGTAGTACTCAAAACCTTCCGAAATGCAGCAGCACCATAGATACGACTACCGAGGTTTACTAATGGAAACTATGATTTGGTGTACGACATGAGCACCACCCCCAGCATTCGAGTAGCTTATGCTTGGCATGCACGGATAAAGTATCTTCCCACATGCTACAAACAGACATTCGAAGAAATGTTCAGATCAGGTTTCTGGGAGTATCACTCGGAGGTCTTCGCACCGAAGCCAACACACCTGCTCCATCTCTTTGCTTGTGAACAAGCCATGTACTCTGAGTACTACACCACACCGCAACCAGAGGTCCCCGGCGCAATAAATTGGGATGCATTGGAAGCTGATCTAGCAAGAGGCTTACGGATAGGAGAACACAAACTTGCCACCAATGTCATCCAATACTATATCGACCACCCGATAGAACAGAGGTCTGTCAGGGGCGACAAACGCTAGGAAGGGGGAAGAATGTTGGCACATAGGTCATATGAAGAGCATACAAGTACAATAGAGCAGTCATGCACAATATGGCAACAAGGCCTAATCATTTTTTCCATGGATCATTCACAACTCAAGTGATTTTAATCACTACACAAACATTGTAAATTCCGTTTTTGGTAGAATAGACTCCATTTTGTTCAAGCCGAGGAGTCCTCGAGCTTGAGGAGTATTAGAATTAGCTACATACCAATTTTCATAATTTTTAGATTCCGTTTGAGCCCTCAAATAGACTCTAGAACCTAACTTTTAACTAGGCCGAACACTAGGTCTGGACAAGACCAAAGCTAGTGACAAAACTATAAAAAGAGCTAGAGAGCTCATTTTTGGGATAGATTGTTTGTGAATTGAGCTTATGTAAGAGATTTTTTGACTAATGCAAAGAACTCCATTGTTCCTCTCCTTGTTCTTGCCTTGTGTGCACGTGTGTGTGTATGTGTGTGCATGCTTATGTGCTTCTCACTCACACACTTGTGCCTTCACTTGCTCATAGTCTTCATACTAGTCCTCACGCCTCCACGGATTGACAGTTATGAGGTGAATCTTCTCACGTTGGTACTCACCATTGTGCTATAGTGACAATGAGCATCGGGATCATCACCTGGAAATCCACCAAATTTTGTGTAGGTAACTCCTGTCGGAACCGGACGAGGTGGAAGTAGATGTTGTTGTTGCTGCTGTTGTTGTTGTTGTTGTTGTCCAATCATGGTGCTTGATGTTGTATTGTTACTATTTTCTGAGTTCCGAGCTTGAATTTCTTGATCGTTGGAATCTGTATCGTCAGCCTGTGCACTTTCCGGTTTGATAATATTGTTCAATCTCTTTCGGATTTTCAGCTTCGAATAAGCTACCTTCCTCCTTGATATCAAATGTAGGGAAGCTTACTGTGAATAGTGGTGACCGGAATGAAGATTCACCAGGAAATGGTAAACCGTCACTGGGAGACTGTGAATTCACTGTAACTGGGACCGAAATATCACCGGAATTTGTCGAAATTTCACCAAAACAAGGTATTTTTTCACCTTCACTGATTTCTTTGGCCAACACGCTTCTATCCTCACACAAATTCAAATCTTTTCCAGATGGTGTTAAGTTAACTGCATACTATGACCTAGTAGACTCTGGAGTTACTACATCTTCGACAGACTGTGCCAAAATTGCACCGAAATCTGTCGAAATTGCACTTCGTTCCACCGGAATGCTACCGGAATCACTGCTATCGTTCTTCGCTTCCTTGACAACTGGGTTAAACTTATCTGCGCTTCTAGCTCCTGGGGGCGTCCTTAGCAAATTAGGTATCGCCCAATACTGTTCGTTTCTCCTATACTTCGGGTACGTTTCACCGGAACGAGTAACCGGCATATATCACATTTGCAATACTTTGCGTACTACTCGTCGATTCACAATCTATGACCACTTTCTCATAATCAATTTACATTGCTCTGGTGCCACTTTCCCACAACTATATTGCAACACTTTGGTGCCACTTTCCCACAGAGGGCGCCAGTGTTAAACGCAGGTCTTGCCATCAGAGACGCGTTTAAACATATATCGGGTTCTTGGGAGTGGAAGGGGTCTGTTAAACAGAGGCCCTATGCTTGATTTTCCCAATTCAACTTACTTACATGATAGTAGTTCGAACAAATATGCTAATCCAACTCACTAACATAAAACTCTGGCTCTTCCTTGCCAGACTTACTCACATGACAGTTCACACACAGAGTACCGATTCATACACAGCTTAAGACTCTCTCAGTAACTGAATCATAAGGTAAACATTACCGTACACAGACTCGCAGTAATACCTTCAGCGAAACAATAATTCAACTCTTAACTTACTATGAATATTACCCTAACCCCAATCTGTACCGAACAGGTATCGATAAACAAACAAGACAGAGACAAGAACAGAATACTCAAAATTACTCAAACGCACACCACAGCAACGTTACAGATCAATCACCCAGACAGACAGTTTGGTGATCCAACTGATCATCACCGAAAGTGTCTTTTTCATTGATTTTATATAAAGGTTACAATCATCAATCAAGGTTGCAACATATACGCAACGACCTTTCGGTTCGTTAAGAGTCAGATTTTACAATTGCCAATCCAGCTGCTTACACATAGAAATATGATGCAAAACAAGCAGTATGAGTAAATGAGTATGATATGACTAGATGCATCTAATTTGCTATCTCACAAAGTTTGCACCAACCATTTAGGCATACTTTTTGCCTCCTCTATACTAACCCTCTCATCAACAAATGCATCATGTAAATATGCATCAAAAGTGGACTAATCTGCATCATCCCATGCAACCTATAAAGGTTGAGAAATTGCCTCATTTGAACCGACACTTGATTGTTCACCTATAAAAGAGGAAGCAAAGTGTCGTACACATGCTTGGACCCAACTAATGTCTCCCTAATACATGAAAGTAATGGCTGAATTGCATTTTCCACAAAAACAACATCATAGCTAACCAAGATGCATTTAGTCTGTAAATGATACAGATGGTAGCCTTTGCTTTCAAAATTTTATCCAACAAAAATACATTTCACTACTTTGTCATCCAATTTTGTGCGTTGTTTTTCAATCACTAATGTGTATGCTAGACAACCAAAGACACACATATGAGCAATAGATGGCCTATGACCATGCCAAGCCTCATATGGAGTGATAGACTATAGTGATTTGGTTGGAAATCTCTTAAGTACATATGCTGCACACATAACAACATCAAGCTAGAAGCTTTGTGGTAAAGTGTGAGTTTTGACCATACATCTCGCCATCTCCACGAGAGAACCATTCTTTCTTTCATCAAGACCATTTTGTTGAGGTGTATATGGAATTGTACAATGATGTTTTATCCCACATTCATCCAAAAATGGATTAAAATTAGAAGACATGTATTCCCCCCTCGATTAAAATGGGGGTGCCCAGTTTACATGTTGACATACTTTTTTCCAAAAACAAAAACTGTTTGAAGCACATAAACTCTTTGGAGTTTGCTTTCAATGGATACACCCATGCATGCCTAGAAAAATCATCAATAAAAGTCATGAAGTACAGGTAGTTCCCAAAAGAAGGTGTCTGCATAGGACCACATACATCATTGTGAGCAAGCTTCAATTTTTGAGTAGCTCAAATTAAACCACCTTTTGGGAAGGAGGAACACTGTATTTTGCCCAAAATAGAGCCTTTACAATCATGTTTACAAGATGTCTCAAGTTTGGGGAAAGAGGACACCATTTCAAATTTTTGCAAGGGTAGTAAATTGGCAAAATTTAGATGACCAAAGAGTGCATGATAAAGCTTTGCATCGGAGATAGCCTAAGAATCTTGTACTGCATATGATGAATCATTCACATATTTTGCATAGTCTATGAGCTTATATAGCCCACAACATAAAATGCGAGAAGCAATAATCACATCGCCATTTGACAAATCATGAACTATACCTATATTATTAGCAAATTTGACAACCAAGCTGATCTTGGTTAATGTGAAAACTAACAAGAGGTTTTTCTTGATCCTTGGCACAAACAAAGCAACTGACAATATGAAAAATCTACCATTAATAGTAGCCAGAATGATTTTACCAACTCCCATTACAGGATAAGAGGATTTGTTAGTGCATGCGATAGTATTCCCAATAGGGGCATGCTCAAGTGAACTCAAGAAACTACAATGCGAGGTAATACATTTGGTTGTCCCACTATCAAAGCACCAAACATACTAAGTCTACTATAGACATACACTATTCATTAGAAGATGGTTCATGTCTGCAAATAGTAGTAAACACCTATTCTTCATTCTACACAAGATTAGCATTTTTTGTTTTAGGTGTAGATGCCTCTACAATAACCATTCCAACCTCTTTCTTGTTTGCCTCTTTTGTAGCCAGTTTTGGACAACTCTTTATGACATGATCATTTCATTTATAGTATTTGCAGAATTATTTTTGCTTTTATGTTTTCTTCTTGTCTTTGACTTTCCTTTTTTATTGTGCAAAATTAGAAGATTTCTGCTTACTAGTAGATGAGCTCTATTTACCTTTTCCCTTTTGACTAGCTAAGAAAGCTTGATGTGCAACATGCATAATGGACCTGTTCTGCCTAGATTCATCTTCTTGTAATTAAATAGAGACTAACCCTCAAATGTTAAGGCATTTGGATTGCCTTTCATCATGAATCGAAAAGTAGAAGCAAAACTTTGATATGAATGAAGAAGACCATTAAGAATGGTCTACACAAGTGAGCTATCTAGCAAGAATTGATATGCAAAAATCAACTGCTCTTTCAAATCTTTGATCTTTGTCAAAAAATGTCCATAGAATCTCCGTCATTCATATGCTCCATCTCCAACTATTTTTGGAGGTATGGAACACGACCTGATTTCTTGCCGGTTAAAAAGTGGTAAGTGTATCCCAAGCATCCTTTGTTGTTTTGCATAAGTGAATATGATGGATAATGACATGTTTGACAGACAAAACTATCAATGCATGTGCCTAAGCATATCTGCCATCCCATCAAGGTTGCTCTATAGTAGGTGCAGTAGGAACCACAACATGAACAAGAATTTGAAGGTTTTCATCTTCAGTGCCATCTACATCACATTCAATAATTTTATTTGTAGGTGTAGTAGGTCCTTTTTAAGCACCCTACACAATATTCCATTGTCCTTTTGCCACCAATACATGACACATTAGATTTGGCCATAACGGGTAATTAGTGCCATCCAAATTGTCCTTAACAGCCAACATATGGAATACATCATTGCTTTTAGCCATGGCCACTAACTAAAATACCTTGATGAACCTCAAAAAGTTGAACAAAACTACCATATTGAGCTCTACTAAACCTATAACAGTCTTTAAGGAACTTGTATTGGTGTGTATATGTTTGGCACAAAAGGATAAAATTGCCTACACGAGCATTGCAATAGTGCATTAGGAGGCCAAAGCAAGCTCATATCAAAATTTCAACACTACAAAGTGAACCCCTTTTGAACATATGATTGCCTTGAGTATATTCACCAATTTTTGTGCGATTTTGAGATTGTTATCGGAGGAGTGTCGATGATGCCCTAGATGAAGAGGTTATCTCCTCTGATACCAAGTGTTGGATTTTGAGGTCTATAGAAGCACAAAAACAACAAAAGGAAGAAGAAGAATCTTCGAGTAGAACACACAATACTGAATGTATTACCAAGTGAATGTACAAAGATAAGTGAACTATTAGGGTTATCGGCATACATACAAGCCAGGGGGAAAAACCTCCCAAAGAGGGAAAAAAGTGCCTTGGAAGTCCTAGTGTGTTCATACACATCACTACCAAAGTATATCAACAAAAATCACATTGAGACCCTGTTGTTCTTCATAATAACATCATCTTTTGTTTGCATAGTAGCCATCCAATTTTTTTAATTTTGTGCTTCATCAAAAGAAATAGGCTCATTCCCATCACAAAGACTAGAGACACTAATTGTATAACAATCAAATGCAAAATAAGCATTATGACAGCGTGAACAAGTACAATACGACAAAGTTGCATTTGAGTTGCTATCTCTCAAAGTGTGCACCAACCATTTAGGCATAGCTTTTGCCTCTTCAATGAAAGCTCTCTCATTAATAATTGCACCATGCCAATTCACATAAGCAATAGAATTATATGCATCATCATTTGAACCATGGAAAAGTTGAGAAATTGCCTCACTAGGAGAAGCATTTGATTCTCCACCTATAAAAAGAGGCAACAAAGTGTCATACATATCTTTTGAGCTCACTGATTTTCCTTGGTATATGAAAGTAAGGTATGAATTTCATCTTCCACAAAAACAACATTATGACTAACGAAAATGTGTTTAATCTATGGATGATATAGACTAGAGACTTTGCTTTCAATATTATATCCAACAAAAATATGTTTCACAACCTTATTATCCAAGTTTTTGTGTTTTTGTTCATGCAATAATGCATATGTCAAACAACCTCAGACATGGAGAAGAGCAACATATGACTTCTGACCAAGCCAAGATTGATATGGAGTAATAGACTGCAATGCTTTGGTGGGACACCTATTAAGTACATATGTTGCACACTTAACAACCTCCAACCAAAAGATATGTGGTAAAGCCTGACTTTTAACCAACCTTGACAGTTACATGAGAGACATGTTCTTCCTCTCAACAAATCCATTTTGTTGAGGTGTATACACCTCTATATAAGGATGCTTTATCCCACACTCGACTAGAAATGCATTAAACTTAGAAAACATAAACGCCCCTCTCAATCAGAATGGAGGATGCCCATTTTACAAAACTATAATATTTTCAGCCATAACCACGAATTGTTTAAATCACATAAACACTTTGGACTTTTCTTTCAATGGATAAACCCATGCATGCACGGAAAAGTAATCAATGAAAGTTACAATTTATAGGAAATTCCCAATGGAGGTGCTTGCATAGGACCATAGACATTGTTTTAAACAAGCAACAATTTTTGTGTAGCTCTATTTTAACAATCTTTGGGGAAAGAAGAATGTTGCACTTTACCCAAAATATGGCCCTCATAAACATGCTTAAGAATATGCCTCAAGTTTGGGCAAAGAAGACACCATTTCAAACTTCTATAGGCAAAGCAAACTAGAAAGATCGAGGTGATCAAAGCATGCATGCCAAAGTTTTGCATCTAAAATAGCTTCTCAATCATGAACTACACATGTTGAATCATTCTCAAACTTTGCACAATTTATGAGCTTATATAGCCCACAAAGAAAAATTCCACAAGCAATGATATTATCACCATTTGAGAGATCATGAACTATGCACCTATCATAGACAAATTTAACAATTAATCCAACTTTGCCTAGTGCTAAAACTAATAAAAAATTTTCTTGATCCATGACATATATAAGGCATGTAATAGTGTGACAATACTACCATCATTAGTAGTAGTGGTAAGAAAGATATTCCAACTCTCATGATAGAATAAGAGAATTTGTTTGCACATGTGATAGTATTCCATGTAGGGACAAACTTGAGTGAAAAGAAGAAACTATACTTCAAGGTAATATGTTTGCTTGCGCCAATATCAAAATACTAAACATCCAATTCTATAAAAAACATACCCTATTCATGAGAAGATAAGTCGTAGCTGCAATGAGTAATAAATGCCCATTCTTAATTTTGAACAAGGTTAGCAAACTCAATTTTGGGTGTAGAGGCCTTTGCAGCAACCATTCTAGCCTCTTTCTTCTTTGCATCTTTTACAACTAGTTTAGGATAACCTGAAATGATCATTTTCCTTACAAAACTTGAAAATTTATTTTTGGTATTCTATTTTCTTGTCATCTTTATATTCCTTTTTTTGATTGTGTGACATTAGGAGATTCATGATTACTAGTAAATGAGACTTGTTCACCTTTGCCCTTCTGACTAGCTAAGAAAGCTTGATATGTAATACACATAGTTGACTTGTTTTGTTTATATTGATCTTTCTACATAAAAAAGAGACTAGATCCTCAAAGTCTAAGGCATTTGGATTGCGTTTCATCATTAGACAAAGAGTAGATGCAAAACTCTGATAAAAATCTATAAGAGCATCAAGAAAAGTTTTCACAAGTGAACTATTTGGTAAGGTTTTACTAGTAGAAATCAAATATTCTTTTGAATCCTTAATCTTTGTTAGAAAAGTTTCCATTGAATCTCCTTCTTTCATATGCTCACTCTCCAACTGTTTTTTAGAGTGTGATAAGAGTATCCAAAGCATCTTCTATTGTTTTGCATAAGCTAATGTGAGGGATAATGGCATGTTTGATAGAAAAAGCTATCAATGCATCTGCCTTTACATCTCATCCATCCCAATGTAGCTACTCTGTAGTAGGTGCAAAAGGAACCACAATAGGACTAGGAAATTGAATATCATCATCTATGAAAGTTCCTCCATCACCTATTGTCATAACATTTGCAAGTGTAGGAGAACATATTTCAACACCCTGCACAATATTCTACAAGCCTTTTGTTGTAAGTACACGATGCATCATGTATGTCCAAAGTGGGTAGTTAGAACCATTTAACTTATTCTCATTAACTAACATATGAAATACATCATTACTTTTAGCCATGCCCATTGACTATATTGTTAAGAGAAATGAAATAAGGAAGAGAGCACTCACACACAAAGAGAGGAGCACACACATATTGAGGCAAGGAAGAATGATTTTCTTCTGCTTCTTCTATTACATAATGATAATATACAAGAATAACCTGATACAACACCTAGCACATATATAAAGAGCAATACATAAAGAAACACCTAGTGTCTATTAATAAGTGAGTTGGCAAGAAACAAATGTGCCATCACTTTGGGTAGATGAATCAGGTGAAACTCACTAAATGTATCCCTAACATATATCATTGTAATGAGTATACATGTAAGGGAACTAAAAAGTGGTATGTGACATGCTTCATCATCACATGTTGAAATTGGTATTACTCCCCCTCAAGCTCAATGTGATGTCCCGTAATCCAAACACCTTTCAAAACTTCTTTAGCTTCTTTGCTGCAAGTGCTTTAGTGAAAATATCAATAAATTGTTCAACAAGACTCACATAAACAAGATCAATGTCACCCATTGATACCTTCTCCGTGATGAAGTGCTAATTTTCCTCGATATGCTTTAATCTAGGATGAAAAGTAGGATTTTGTGCTAATTGTATGATGCTAAGATTAAAATGGTAAATGATGATAGGCTTCTACACTTCTAACCTAAATCTGCACGTATCATCTCTAGCCATGATGCCTCCATGCTTACATTGCATCACCTCTATACTCTATAATTGACAAAGCAACAATGGATTGCTTCTTACTGCTCCATGTAACAACAACACTCCCTAGTGAAAATAGAAAACCACTAGTAGATCTCCTCTCTAGAACACTAGCAACGCGATCTGCATCCATGAACCTGCAATTCTACACCAACTTCATAAAATAATGCATAATCCAAAGTAGCATGCACATAATTTAGGGTGCATCTAAAAGCATCTAGATGTGGTTTCTTGGGAACCTCCATAAACTGACTCTCAAGTCCCACAATGTAGCTTAGATCAGGCCTTGTAATTGTGAGATGTATCAAACTTCCCACAATTTTCTTGTACATCATAGCATTTTCTAGCACTTCACTTGAGGTAGCATCCAAATTCAAATTTTGATCTAATGTCATAGAAATTGGCTTACAATCAATCATACCATACATTTGTAGTATACTCAATGCATATTTCCTTGGGTACATCCATACACCTATTTTTGTATTATAAACTCAATTCCCCAAAAGTAGCATAACATATCAAGATCCTTCATGGTCAAGTCCTACAAAGGGAGATGCTTTACCTCTTTGATGCTTTCTTCATTATCAACACCTAGAATCAAATTCTAAGCTTAAACAACCACAATTATGATGCTATCATCAACCTTTCTTGCATACAATGAGTGATCTACATCACACATAGAAAATCTAATTGAAGTTGAATAATATGCAATCCTTGCATGCCAAGTACAAGGGGCTAGTTTAAACTCATATAGAGCCTTTTTGAACTTGCACATATTCAAGATCCTTTGAATCCTTATATCCTTATGGTTGGTCCATATATACTTATGGTTGGTCCATATATACTTCTTCTTGCAACTCACCATGTAACAAAGCATTCTTCACATCCATCTGATGAAAAATCCATCCTTTTGATGTAGTCAATGTAAGAAGTGCTATAACGGTAGCCATTTTTAGAGCTATTGGGATAGAAATTTCATCATAATCAATGCATATTTTTGTCCATATCCTTTTGCTAACAATCATTATTTATTCCTACTTATGCTACCATCAACATTAGCTTTTACCTTGTAAACCCACTTGCAACATATGGGTTTCTTTCCTTGTGGAAATGGAACCAACTTCCATGCATTTCCATAAAGTGTAGACATCTCCTCATCCATATATATCTCCTAATTTGCATTTCCAATTGCATCTTCAAAACAAGAAGGTTCTGCATCTTGTATTACCTTGGTCATGTAAGCACAATGATGAGCGATGTAGCTATCATATGTTAATTGCTGCACTAAATTCCACATCCCCCTAGGTCTTCTTGGTCATGGGTCACTTCTTCTTGTTGTATCATCTACATGGAACTTTCTTACTCTTGGATTATTCACAGAGAGCAATCCAATTTCCTCATCAAGAATCTTTCATGAATCACTTGATTCTCCATCAATATCTTCAAAATCTATAAATTGGCATATGTGCCAACACCCAAATTATCCAAAAGGCATGTGAGCCACACACACTCAACAATCTCTATGAAAGCTTCCTTGTACTCAGCCTCATAACCACAAGTGGCCACAATAGGCTATTTCTTGACCAATCAAGATATGCATGAGCTACCAAGCATGAAGCAAAAGCCATTGGTGGAGACATGAGTGTGAGAGCAAGCATTCCAACTTGGGTCAAGGAAGGCATCCAAATCTAGTGGTAATGATCCCTCCTTGGGATAAAACAATCCAAGTACTTGGGTACCACTCAAGAGTTTCAAGTGCATAAATGCTACAAACAATGATCATTCGGCATGTGGGAGCAAAGGTCTCATAAAAATAATTGCCTCTCTCTTGAGCATAACCTTTGACAACAAGCCTTGCCTTATACCTATCAATTGTTTTATCAGGCTTACATTTCAACTTGCATACCCATTTAGTTCCATTCTCAACTAGAATACATTAAAATCAAAAGACATGTATTTCGCCCCTCGATCAGAATTCAGGGTGCCCAATTTCATGTATCTGAACCATGAACAAGAACTATTTGAAGCACATAAACACTTCGGAATTTGCCTTCAATGGATACACCCATGCATGCTTGTAGAAGTCATCAATAAAAGTCATGAAGTAAAGGTAGTTCCCAAATGAAAGTGTTTGTATAAGACCACAAATTTCACTGTCAACAAGTTGCAATTTATGAGAAAGTCAAATTGAACCATCTTTGGGAAGGAAGAACGATTCATTGTGTTCAAAATACAATCTTCATAGACATGGTGCCTCAAGTTTGGGAAGATAGGATATCATTTTAGATTTCTACACGCAAAGAAACTAGAAAAATTTAGATGGCCAAAGCATGCATGCCAAAGCTTTGCATTTGAAATAGCATGAGAATCTTGAATTGCACATGTTGAATCATTCACAGATTTCACATAGTCTATGAATTATACATCCTACAACATAAATTGTGAGAAGGAGTAATAACATTACCATTTGAGAGATCATGAAATGGTCATATGTGATTAAGAAATTTGACAACCAAGACAATCTTTGCTAATGTTGAAACTGACAACATAAAGGTATATGTCATTATTTCAAGAAATCAAGTCATTATATAGCAAATGCAAAAAGATGATTTTTAATGAGAAGATAAAAGCATCAAGTAATTATGTTGTAGAAGGTTTAAAACTTAAGTCTTCTAGTGAAGAATCTTATGCAAGTGTTAGTACATAAAAAATAGCTTTTGATTGAGTATCATTAATGCAATTTCTAAAAATACTTGGATTTTGATTCTAGAGCTACTAAGCACATGACATGTTGCAAGAAGGTGTTTTCCTCCCTTACTAATCCTAAGGGTAGAAGGGTGACAATAGAAAATTTTCATGATTTAGATATCATTAGTGTTGGAGAGCTTACTTTTAAGTCAAGAGTAGGTGGTAAACTGACAATTTCTAATGTTCTCTATGTTCCAAAAATGAAGAAGAATTTTCTTTCTATCTCTAATTTTTTATTACATGGTTATAAAGTTGTTTTTAAGCAGGATTCATGTCAGACCCTCACACCTAATGAGGAGCATTTTCTATTACAAGGTGAAAACAAAAGTGACATGTTTGTGTTGTCAAAGATTAGTCATGCAAATGTTTCAAGGTCGTATACACCAAGGGAGAATATGAAGTTATGGCTACTAGATTTGGCCTAATTTTGATTTACAAGATGATGCCAAATCTTGTGAAGGACATCTTGAAGGAAAGATTCAGAAGCTTCCATTTAAGAAGCATGGATTCATCATTAATATAAGGAATTTGAAATTCAAACATTGAGATGTTAATATACCCATGGCAAGAACTTCTATTGAAGGACATAGGTATTTTGTTTACATTCATTGATGATTATTCTAGATATTCTTGAGTTTTTGGTTTAAAATCAAAGTCACAAGTTTTTAATAATTTCAAGAAGTTTGTTCTTATGGTTGATAATGAATGTCAGTCTAACATTCAGATATAATAACTGATAGAGGAGGAGAGTACATGTCTAAGGACAAAATGTATCTCTCATTAACTCACTATTCCTTACACTCTTGAACAAAATGGTGTTGGAGAGAGAGAGAGAGAGAGAGAGAGAGAGAGAGAGAGAGAGAGAGAGAGAGAGAGAGAGAGAGAGAGAGAGAGAGAGAGAGAGAGAGAGAGAGAGAGAGAGAGAGAGAGAGAGAGAGAGAGAGAGAGAGAGAGAGAGAGAGAGAGAGAGAGAGAATAGGATGCTTGTTGAGATGGCAAATAGTATGATGTCTTCAAAGAAGCTTTAGCCTAAATTTTGGTATGTTGTAGGTCACCCAGCTAATCACATACTTAATATTTCTTCCACAAAAGCTTTGAAGGTGGACACACCTTATCAAGCATATTATGGTAACAAGCCGAATGTGAATAATTTCAAAGTTTTTTGTTCTCCCCTTTATGTTCTCATTGAGAAGAAGAATCATGGTGGTTAGATGTGAAAGCTATCAAAGCAGTTTTTCTTTGTTATGTTATTGAAAGGAACGGCTACAAATTCTATGTACCAAAAATACACTGAATCCTAATCTGGCCCAATACACATGTAGTAGAAAGTCAAATTTATGATAAAGATGCAAAAAATTCTAGATTTTATAAAAGAAGATGATTATGCATTAAAAAAAAAAAACTTGAATTCTCATATTTTGCCATATAGGGTGGGTGATCAACCTTTTCAAACACCAAAGGTTTCTATAGATAAAGGTAAAGAGAAAATTGTAACTCTTACTGAATGTTCACCACTATCTACACCATCCTCTTTCATTCCTAGTTAGAGAAGCTTTAAGATCCCCATAGGAAAGAGTTGCAAAGGAATAAGAGATTGCACTAGTTTTCAAGAAATTTCCTAAATGGCTTTCCCAAAGTCACCACATTTCACATTTCAATGTTTTTCAAATTCTAATTAGGAAGGTGAACAAGACACTAGAAGAAGTACAAGTGGCTATTTCTTTTATATTTGATAATGCCTTATTTCATGGATTTCTAAGAAACAACCAATAGTAGCAACATCTTCAAGTGAAGCAGAGTATAAGGTTGCCTTTAAAACTATACTTGAGGCTATTTGGTTGCAAAAAAAATTTAGTTACCTTGATTTTCATGTTCATCTTCCTATGCAGATATATTCAGATAGTGAAAGATATTGCTATTGCAAAGAACTTGTTCATCATGCATGGATAAATCATATTGAATTCCATTATCATTATATTCATGAGCAAGTATCTAAGAAGAACATTGAACTTATCTATATACCTACAAGTGAAAATGTGGCATATATATTTACCAAAGCATTATTTAGAGATAGACATCAAAAGTTTTGTAGATTGTTGAACCTTATACCAATATGATATTGAAGGGGGATTGTTGGAAGCACAACTCACATTGAGGGGTCTAAAACCTAATTTCTAGCAAACCATAATTTAAAAAAATGTTTCAAATTGTCAAAATGATCAAAATATATTTACACATTATAGTACCCATCAAGAGCTATCTAATGATATATAATACTTGACCATCAAAGATCACTTAGGGAACCAAAACCCTAACCTTAATTCTAAGTTTTAAATTTTTTAGAAATGAAATACATCATATTGTAGCTCTATTTTCACTAGATCAGAAATGAGATAATACATAATATTTTAGCTCTATTTTCTCTCGATTAGAAATGAAATACATCATATTGTAGCTCTTGAAATCATTAAAAAAAAATCTATAGCTCTGTATAGAGCCAAAAATGGTTGTTTGCATCCAATTGAGGAGATTTAAAGCACATTCTATAGCTTGTATATGTATCTTAATTCCCTTAAGAGGGCTTCTTGAAATCAGTTTTATGTGTAGAGAAATTGGTGTATCTCTATAACCCTAATTTTTGCATATCCTAGATCTTTGCGTGGTCTGTCTTGTGTAGAGTTGTTGACTCACCTAAACAGATCTATTTGAGGTGTTCTATAGCTTCTTGGAAATCTTATCTTATGAACCATAATAAGTTTGGATAAAAGATTAGGTAATTTGGATGATTTTAAGGTAGGTGAATAAAATTTTTGCTATAGTGTAGCAGAAAAGGTGTAGGAAGGGACCTAGGTATTGGATTCATTTAACTTCTAGTGTGCAAATCTGAGGGATTAAATTCCATCAGTTGGTAACAAAGCAGGAATCATCTTTTGAAGAATCTAGGAGAAGGACACAAAAGCTTGGATATCAAGGCTAAGAGGTACATTTTAGTGTAACCCAAATTTTCCATTCATTATGGTAGATCTAGGTCAAAAAGTGGAGTTGCAAGACAAAGACAACTATTAGCCATGGAGGTTCAAAGTCATGAACTACCTCATGAGAAAAGGTTTATGGCCTATTGTATGTGGAGATGAAGATAAGCCCAATGTGGATCCCCAAGATCCAAAGATCACCAATCAAGAATTGAAGATATTGAAGGCTTAGGAGGAAATGAATAGGAGAGTTATCTTCTACATATCATAGGTACTCTCTAACACTATGATTTGCCATATATCAGAGTTTGATCATGCTAGAGATGTTTGGGAGGACTTAGAGAAGACATATGCCACTACCACAAGAAGCGAAAAGATGCAGCTTAAGAATGAACTCCATTCCTTGAAGAAGATTAGTGGTCAAACTATTGTTGACTACACCTTGAGGGTGAAGGAATTAAGGTCATGATATTGTTTGCTTACAAGAAATCAAAGTCTTTGGATTTTAACTCTGTTTCAACCTTAAGATCTTGTCTTCTAATCATTGTTGGTATGTTACTAGTCACTCTCGTGGTAAAGGGGGGGGGTTGCCATTGGGATTTTGAATAGTACTAGACACCTTGTTCAAGATGTGTTGGTTAGCCCTGCCAATCAATGGGTTGGTATTAAGTGTGATAACCCTCTTAATTCCATTATTAGTATTTACGTGTCCAATAACCCTAGAGACAAAACTTCATGCTGGTTTGAGATCTCTAGGATTCCTGGTGATATTATCCTCCTCGGAGACTTTAACATCATTGTTTTTTTTAATAAAAGGAAGTTCGGCCATGGCCTACTCTCCCGAACTTTAATTAAAGAAAGAACAAATTACAAGTGAATGGGACCAGTGCCTTTGGGACCCCCTGAATCCCATAAAGTAGGGGCACAACATGGAGGTCTAGGGAGTGTTACAAAGGAGGATAACAACCCTCCCGTCCCCCTCATGTGGGGCCCACTTGGGTTTAAGCTTGTTTTTCTCAATAAGAAACACTTTATGATGCCTAAAAGGTGGGACCGCTTATAGTTGGAGATTCTTTTGCCAAGGAGGAATAGAGACTTCTCGATTGACCACTCTTTAGGAGGGTGTCCAAAATTGTTGGCACATCGCTCCCTCCAAATCTTCTAGAGGGTTTCCCCTCTTCTAGCATTCCATAGTGCCGTTGAGAACCTGATTGCTTCGCCCAACAGTGCTTGCTTCTAGATGATTTATGCTTGCAGTCTCAAAATATTCCCAAGGGCCCACCAGAGTAGGAGAGACTTGGGGTACGCGAAGAAGATGTGACCCAAATCCTCGATGCTCCGGTGGCATTGCTTGCACCACGATGGAGCCCCACGAATTTTGTTAGCCTTTAGGTTGGTCCAGATACCACGGTGGAGAATTTGCCACATGAGAATTGCTTTTTTCATCTCGATGACAAGATGCTAGATAGACATGAACTTCAAATCCCAATGCAATTTTGTCCAAGTTAGGCACCACTTCTTGTTAAGCATGATATGGTAGTCCGTGTTCACCTTGATTCTAGGAATTTTGGACAAGTGATTGCCATTTTGTCAGATAAGACCCTCATGGCACGGTAGGCCTCGACCAATGAGGAGTTGGGTTTTTGAATGTTCCCAAGCATCTGCTCTGAAGGAGAGTCAACTCTTCATAGTTCACTCTTATTTCAGGGTCTATGTCCTCAAAACTAATCCACTGGCTATTTTCTTGTTTTCAAAGGTGTTTCCACTGTGTGAAAGCCTTGTTCTAGAGTCTCTTAGCATTTTGGAGGTTCCAGGAAGCCATACCTCTGATGCCCGAGATAAAAAACCATATTAAGTCATTTTTTCTAATATCGGCCGCCCATTTCCAATGTTCTCTAACTCTGAGAAATGGTTTGAACTTGTTCCAACTCGCTAAAGAGACTAATCAAGATTGCTATTTTTTAAAGGTTGACTTTGATAAAGCCTATGACATAATGGAGTGGGATTTTATCCTTCAATCCCGGCATGATATTGGTGCTGGTAGGATTTTCATAAGATTAGTTAATGTTCTTTTTGGTAATGCTCATTCTAGAGCTTCCATGAATGGTCATGTGTCTACTCCTTTCAGACAGCACAGATCCATTAGGCAAGGTTGTCCTTTGGCCCCCCTTTTATTTTCCATTGCTAGTGATGCTCGTGGTTGGCTTGTCAAAGATTGTATTGCCCAAAGCTCTATTAAAGGTATTGATATCCCTAATGCCTTTGCCCCCCTCTGCCTGAAAATGTTTGCAGATGATACCAATATGATTAACAAGATTGATGAGTGTTATGCTGAGTCCTTCTTGAATTGTCTTAAGATTTTTTGTCTTGCTAGTGGTTCCATTGTCAACCATAGTAAAACCTCCTTCAGATCTTCCTCCAATGTCTCTCGTAGATGTGTGGTTTGCCTTGGGTGTGAGATAATTCAAGATGGTAGGACCTTTCGACTTCTTGGGATCCCAATGGGTTTCAACATCACCTTTGATCAAAGATGGGATTGGATTTTGAATAGATTTAGAACTAGATTTGTCAAATGGATGTCCCTTTAGTTCAATCTCCCTCATAGCATGTTTGTTCTTAATCACTAATTCTTACCCACTCTTACCTACTTTCTCTCCTGTTGGATGCCTAGCAAGAAGCAGTTGTCTCAAGCCATTGCCATTGCTAGAAGGTTCGTCTAAGGATTTTCTAATGAAAGCCCTAGAATCCCTTAGGTGGCTTGGATCACTTGCTGTAGAAGTAAGGAAGAGGGGGGTCTTGGGGTTTTTTGTCCTTTTAAGATGGTTTGTAATTTTTCTGCTAAGTGGATTCTCAGATCCTCTACTACTAATGATTACTGGGCTTGGCTCATTAAAAGAAATTGTGATAAATTTTGGTTTGCTAATTATAAAGCTTAGAAAAACAATAATTTATGGGATCTCATTGTCTCTCCATGCACTTTTATTGCTACAGGTAGCAAGACTTCTTTGTAACATGTGGAAGGCTTGGATGATGGTTGAAGAAGAGTATTATTTGAATCCTAACTTTACAACTAACTATTGATTTTTTCTTCAAGAGTCCATCTTGATTAGATGGTTGAACCACTCGTATGACCAAAATATTAGTGTGAGAATGAACAAATACAGGAAGCTTGTATTTGTTTCTTGGAAAAACTTGTGTATGTACCATTCTGTTATAAATGTTTTAGAGATTGACGATTTGCCTAATTTGTCTCATGAGTGTAAACAGGTTCTATTGGAGCAGAGATCTTTGCTGCTTGAAAGATTGGAGATTACTTGCAACCACTACAAAGAGCTTAACATCCATTTGATGGTTGAAGACATGTATCTCAAGTTTAAAAAGAGGAAGGTCCCTTTCAAACCTTTGGTGGATAAGCTTAACAAGGCCTGGTGTTTGCTCTAGTCCCTTGCCTAGTGGAGATATTGTTTCAAAAGCATTTGTGCTTTTCCCCGTGCTATCAAGCATTCAACTCTCATGGGGGTGATTATCCATCAAGGCATCTAACATTGCCATTGCTAGAAGGTTCCTCTGGGGAGGCTCTAATGAGAGCCCTAGAATCCCTTAGGTGGCTTGGATCACTTGTTGTAGAAGTAAGGAAGAGGGGGTCTTGGGGTTTTTTGTCCTTTTAAGATGGCTTTTGTCTGCTAAGTGGATTCTGAGAGCCTCTACTACTGATGATTATTGGGCTTGGCTCATTAAAAAAAAATGTGATAAATTTGGCTTGCTAATTATAAAGCTTGGAAAAGCAATAATTTATGGGATCTCATTGTCTCTCCATGCCCTTTTATTGCTACAAGTAGCAAACTTGTTTGTAACATGTAGAAGGCTTGTATGATGGTTGAAGAAAAGTATTATTTGAATCCTAAGTTTCCAACTAACTATTGGTTTTTTCTTCAAGAGTCCATCTTGATTGGATGGCTGAAGCACTCGTATGGCCAAAATATTAGTGTGAGAATGAACAAATGCAGGAAGCTTGGATTTGTTTCTCGGAAAAACTTGTACATGTACCATTTCGTTATAAATGTTTCAGAGATTGAGGATTTGCCTGATTTGTCTCATGTGTGTAAACATGTTCTATTTGAGCAGAGATCTTTGCTCCTTGAAAGATTGGAGATTCACAACCACTCCAAAGAGCTTGGATTCCATTTGGTGGCTGAAGACATGTATCTCAAGTTCAAAAAGAGGAAGGCCCCTTTCAAACCTTCGGTGGATAAGCTTATCAAGGCTTGGTGTTTGCTCTGGTCCCCTGCCCAGTAGAGATATCGTTTCAGAAGCATTTGGGCTTTCCCCCCTTGCTATCAAGCATTCGAATCTCATGTGGTTGATTATCCATCAAGGTGTCTGGACAAGCAATAAATCTAAGAAAACGGATATTAGTGAAGGAAGATGTTGCTTCTGTGGCATTGAGGAAGACCTTCACATCTTGTTATAAACCGCTCTCATGCTCAGAAGTATTGGAGGCTCCTGGACAAGCTCTACAAAGTGTTGGGTTACATACAACTTTGGTATAATGAGATCGTGCTTGGATCTAACTGTAGAATGGATCCCCTTCTGCGTGGCATATTTGGAGATCTCACATCCTTTGGTGTATATGGTCTAGGAGAAATAGTCATGTATTTAAATCCTCTCAAAAGGATCATTTCTTTCTCTATATTATAGAATTGAAAAGGATAGGGCTTCATTGTATTCAATCCGTCTCAGATGTTCCCCTGAACTCCTTAGTTTCAGACATATTATTTATAACAATAAATATTCCAGTATATGCTCCATGTATTATGCTCTCTTTGACTACGAGTCTTAAGATGTGAGCTTGCCCCATGCATAGCTTGTAACTCTTCACTAATATTCAATTTTATTTTTGTTGCCTTCCAAAAGAATCTCAAATATATTAAGTTCAAAAAATTTGTTTGTCGTTGTTGCACCGCGATCGGTCTACCGTCTGCCCATCGAGTGTGCACTCTGAAGTAGGCTACGCTGAACTATTTTATATTAAACAGAAACGGTCGCTATGATCTCGCATGGGAGACTGAAGCCGGCGTGTGCCCATTCATTGTCAGGTTCCAGGGGACTCGGGAGTCGGTAGGCCTATGGTGAACTCATCAGAACATGCATCCTCTAACGTTAGGCAGGTAACTACCATGTAGCACCTTCTATGCTGCATTGCCGCCAGCGTATTATTGTCCTCTTCCCAAGGGCGAGCCTTGTTGAACGAGAGGCGAGACCTTGTCCAGGAACGAACATGAGGAGTAGTTCCTTTTCTTGAGCAGACAGCAAAATATTTAAGGAACGATCAGCTAATTACAGTCCCTCAATGAGGGGATGTGGCCCCCCAGACTAGATAGTAGATGGTACTAGAGTCAAAGACCAGCTTCCAAGCAAAACATGCAGTCTACAGGGAAATACGAAACTCCGTAAAGTTTACAGGGAAAAGTTAAGGGAGAAAGTGGAAAATGACACGGCATGAGATTGCAGGAAAAGGAGTAACTCCGTTACTCCTGTGTTATGATGTCTCAGCCCCAGGAGGAGACATACCTAACTTCTTTTCTCGTGCATGGTAACGTTCTGCAACGATCTTGACGTTTCTGACGGCATGAGATTTCAGGAAAAGGAGTAACTCCTTTGTTATGGGGTTGGAACTTGGGATTGGGGATCTCTCAGCCCCCGGAGAGGACACAGATCTGACGTTTTTTCTCATGAGTCATCCATCGTGATGTTCTGCGATGATGTTGGTTTCTGACTTTCATGATGTAGTGTATCCGTAACATCTTTGCAAGTAATGGAGGAGTAGGTCGAGGTAAACGTTCCAAAAAGAAAAAAAGAAACTGACGGTAACGACGATGGATTGCTCCGGAGTCCGTGCTCTCCATGAATCATGTCAGCCAATCACCAAGCTTCTGTCAATGTCTCCCGCTGGCCACTTCAAATGGGTGAATCGTGATTCGTGGGTCGCGGCAGAATGTTACAAGGATAATAAGCCATGCCAGAACCGACTCAGAAAGGGCAGCTACTTTCCAACCAATCAGAACAGAAGCCGGGCCCATGCAGTCTCTTTTCGCCATGAGGACTCTAGAGCTTCAATCATCATTGTTATCTTCGAGTCTTTGGACTGGAGTCTGGGCTTCCCAACCATTTACCATTCTCTCATGCAGTTCCATGGAAACAGACATGAGATTCTGAAGTTATCTGGTTTTCATGCAGCTAATATGTTGTATACGTACCAAATTACCAAACTTGTATCCCTCTTGTCAACTCACATGAATCAGGACTGATTAGTACCGTGTACTCTTTGGATCACCTCGGGCATCGGTCGGTCACCAAGTATATGCCAATGCCTTCTGTTTACCCCTCCAAATGGGTGCTCCATGGCAGAATGTTACAACGATAATGGCAGACACGGCTCAGAAAGGGCCGTCACATCCCGACCTATCACAACACAATATGCACCATACAGGATCAGAAGACCATCCTTACTATCACGTCTCTTTTCACCACTCATCATTGCTTCCTCAGTCCTCGAATCCCCCTCCCCATTTGCAGTTTGTGATGGAGTTCCAAAGCAACAGATATGGAATCAGGAATAAATGGTAACATTTCGTAATGAGGTTCCTGGGAGGGAGCGTGTGGAAAAATCATGCGGCATTGAGAGGACGATGCGGAAATCATACCACATCCATCAGTACAGCATTCAATTCTACAGTGTCTCTTTCTTTTCTCTTTCTCTCTTTTTTTTTTTCTTTTTTTTTTAGAGTACAATGAATTGGAAACACACACATCCAAACTCAAATCATGTTGGAGCAAGTCTATGACAAGCCTAAGTATTTTTTTTTTAATCTAAAGGAAGTTCGGCAATAGCCTACTCTCCCGGACTTGAATTAAATTAAGAAACAAAGGTATCATCAAGTCCTCCTCTTGATCAACAACAAGCTCAAACCCAAGTGGGTCCCGCATGAGGGCGACGAGAGGGTGATCAACCTCCTTTGTAAAGCAACCTAGGAATCTCTCTTGCTTCCCCTGCTTTGTGGGATTTGGGGGGTCCCGTGGACAAGCCTAAGTATTGGCTTGAGTCTCACAAAGTCATTAAAGAAGCTTCAAAATGAAGACTATGTAAAGTTCACTTGTGAACTACCTCTTGTAACTTTTGAAGAGTTTACTTAATGTAAAAGTAAGAGAATCTTAAGTGGTTGAGCCCACATGATCAAGAATGGAAAGAGGAGCCACGAATTCGTGATTTGTGGTAGGTAGAGAATCAAATCAATCATTGATTGATTGGAGAGTGATTGAGGGAAGTTAGCCTCCCAAACTCAACTATAAATAGATGGCAGTTTTAGTCGTGGTTAGAGAGACCTATGTGAAGACCTCCAAGAGCTAAGCTTTATGCCATATCAAGGTGTGATTACAAGGCACACATATGTATCAGTAATTCATTGTATTGTACAAGCAATATACTTTCATTTTCATGATTATTTGAGTTCATCTTTCCATGTTCTTGTGATGTGTACTACTCACTGCCATTACTTCAGTTTTTCTCAGTCAGCTTGCAGAGATTGTTTCTCTGCACTTGGTTCATCATTTTCAGTGATTTAACTTGGTAAAGTTAGCTCTATAAGTCTACTATATGCTCACAAATTTTCATGTCATTTGGATGTTGGAATCTTCAGTTATGTTCATTTGAAGTCAACAGGGTATGTTCATCTTCACTTCTCTGTCAGGTACCCGACTTTTTCAGTCATCTTGTCAGAGTCATTTCTCAGTGTTTACTCATCCAAATTCAGTGATTTTAAGCTTGTTGGATTCAACTTACTGTCTAGTATAAGCATACAAATTTTCATGATCATTGGATTCTTACATCTTGAGTTATGTTAATTTTTCTACTCACTGGTCTATTTCTGTAGTAGCCCGTGAAAATCGGGATGATGTCATCACTTGTTAAAAGTCATTCTCAGTGTGTGGTTTGTTATTTTTGATGAGATTACTCTCTAAAGTTAGCTCTTTAAGCTACATAGCCTTCCCCAAGAGGAATTAATCTAATTGCTGCTGTGCTCAGAGAATTATGTAAAACACTGGACAGGTGTATCAACCAAGAATAGCAAGTTTTCACCTCTGAGCTAACTCCATATTATCTGTTTTGATCTATCTTTTTGAGAGTGATCTTCCAAGGTACATAGGGTGTCTAATACATCCATTGGCAAGCTAAAAGGGCCCACCATCTACTCCTGGAGTTCATTTGGCTGGTGTAGAGCAAAGATTTTGCAACACCTCTTCATCTTCAACACATACCTATCCATCTTTTCACAGTGGTATCAGAGCAAGGTTGGACAACATGGCAGATGGATTTCCTTCATCAATTGACAAATTGGACAGAGGTAACTACTCAGCTTGGTCATTAAGAATGGAAGCTTATCTCCAAGGTAGAAGTTTATATGGTTATGTGGCTGGAGATGAAGTTATGCCAAGTTTCAGGAACAAAAGTCAACCAACACAAGAAGAGCAAGAAAGATTGAGCACATGGTGCTCCAAGGATGCACTTGCAAGGTCTTATCTCCTCAACTCTATCTCAGATTTTTTGTTGCCTCACATTAGAAGTTGTAAGACATCTCAGGAAGTGTGGGATGCACTTGAAGCTTTCTTTTCTTCAAGTACCAAAGCTAGGAAGCATCAACTATGGCTGGATTTCACAACTCTCAAGAAGGCTCCCAAACAAAATGTGACTGATTTTGTCACAAAGCTCAAGGACATAGCAGATCAGTTGGGAAGCATTGGAGAGGTAATAGATGAAGAGCAAATTGTAAGGCAGGTCATCAATGGCTTGAAGGCAGATGACAAGTGGGAAGCATTCACCACAGCTATGGATTTGTACATGGACATGCATGTACCTGATTTCAACACACTCATTGGACAATTACTTACTCAAGAGGCAAAGCTTATCAAAAATGGAGAAAGCTCTAAAGGTAATCAATCTTCAGCTTTATACACGGATAAAAGCAAGTCTAAAGATAACAAAGGAAAGGCAAAGAAAGTGGATGATGAAGCAGGTACATATCAAGCTAACTATGCAGGTAGAGGAAGACGTGGCAGAGGTAGAGGAAGAGGAGGTAGACAAGGCAGGGGGAGATCCCAAGACTCCAACTCATGTTCTATTTGTGGATTAACTAATCATACAACTGAAAATTGCTTTAGGAATTCCAGGAATCAAAGAGGTAGAGGATACAATAGAGGAAGTTATGGCTACTCAAGAGGAAGGTTCAACAACTACCATGGCAACTACAACAACTACAATCATTCAAACTATCAAGGAGGCTACAAAGGAAGGAGAGACTACAATAACTACACAGAAGACTCAAACAAAGAGGATTCATTATTGATCATGAACATGGCTATGCCACAAGGTAAATCTGATGAGCATGTTTTCTACATAGATTCAGGTTGTTCAAATCATGTGGCAGGAAATGTGGCACTCCTATCAGATTTAGAAGATCCAAGGAATAAGCATGAGGTACAAACAGGAGATGATACAAAACATCCTGTGGAGAAAATAGGCAATGTCAAAGCACCTGATGGAAACATCAACCTACTCAGTAAGGTACTCTATGTCCCTACCATTACAAAGAATTTGATAAGTGTTGGGCAGATAGTAGAGAAAGGGTTGCAAGTCAGGTTCACAAAAGCAGGAGCATTTGTTGAAGATCCAAGTCAGGGATTCAGAAGAATTGCAAAAGGTGAAAAGACAGGTAGATTGTTCACATTTGAATTACAGGACACTAGAAACATTGCTCTCTTTAATTATGGTAGTCAGACACTCACAGAATTGGAAGTATGGCACAAAAGGTTAGCACATATTGGTGAAAGGTCATTAAAGCAAATCTGCAGGGACCAAAGTGTACTTGGACTTCCTAATTTGTCAAAACAACATATGATTTATAAGTGTAGTGCATGTCAATTTGGAAAGTCTCACAGGTTACCATTCATGAAGAAAGGTTATATGCATGGAGATCTCTTGGAGTTGGTTCATACAGATGTATGGGGACCAAGCAAGGAAGCTTCAATATCAGGATCAAGGTATTATGTTTCCTTTATTGATGATTGCAGCAGATGGATTATCCTATTCTTTATGAAACACAAAGATGAAGTTTTTTCATGTTTCAAAAGATATTTGGCTCTTGTGGAGAATCAAACAGGTAAATCACTAAAAAGGCTAAGGTCAGATGGAGGGGGAGAATACTTCTCCCATGAGTTTGATTCTTTTCTTCAAGAAAGAGGAATCAAAAGAGAGGTAACTACAAGGTACACTCATGAGCAAAATGGAGTGGCAGAAAGGAGGAATAGGACAATTGTTGAAGCTGCAAGGTCTATGTTAAATGAAAAGCATTTACCTAATTACTTATGGGCTGAGGCTGTATCTACAGCCACTTACTTGATTAACAGGTTGCCTTCAAAATCCCTTGATGGGATGACTCCATATGAGGCTTGGAATGGAAGAAGACCAAGTTTAGATCATTGTAAAATTTTTGGATGTATTGCTTTTGCTCATGTTCCTTCACAGGTTAGAGGCAAGATGGATCCAAAAGCAGAAAGGTGTGTATTTATTGGATATGACAACAATCAAAAGGGCTACAGGTTATACAACCCTACCAACAAAGGATTCTTGGTAAGCAGAGATGTAGTTTTTGATGAGAACAATTCATGGTATGAAGATTCATGCAGGAAGATCAATTTACCATATGATCTTGAAGAAGATTTTCCAAAGCTTGGTAGAGAACAATCAAAGATTGAAGAACAAGACACCTCAGAGGATGATGAAGAATGTCAGATGGAAAAGATCAAAGCATGGAAGTCTAAAGGTAAAGCAAAATTGTAGGAACTTGGACATGAGGCAGAATCATCACATCATGGCCTAAGAAGATCTATGAGGGAAAAGAAAAAACCAGAAAGGTATGGGTTTGACACCTCATTAGTAACTAAACATTCTATCTACATAGCACAGGACATAAACCAAGAGGAGCCATCATCATTTGAAGAGGCCAAAGCAAAAACAGAATGCAAGCATGCAATGAAGGAAGAGATTGAAGCACTTGAGGAAAACAACACTTGGGATTTGGTGCCCAAGACTTCATCCATGAAGGTAATAGGCTCAAGATGGGTCTATAAACTCAAGAAGAATTCTGATGGTTCCATTAATAGGTATAAGGCAAGGCTTGTAGCAAAAGGCTTTGCACAAACTCAGGGAATTGATTATGAGGAGACATTCTCTCCTGTGGCAAAGATGCCTACTATTAGGGTTTTGCTTAGTATTGCCTCTTCCAAGAATTGGAAGATACTTCAACTAGATGTGAAGAATGCTTTCTTGAATGGTTGGATAACAGAAGAGGTATATATGGCACAACCACCTGGTTTTGAGAGTCAAGTTTATCCTGATTATGTGTGTAAACTTAACAAAGCATTGTATGGTCTCAAGCAAGCTCCAAGAGCTTGGAATTTCAGGCTTGTTTCATTCTTGCAGGACAAAGGCTTTCAACCAAGCAAAGCAGATCCTTCACTCTTTATTAAAAAGAGTAATTCCGAGGTCATCTACCTATGTGTATATGTAGATGATATTATATTGACAGGAAATGATGTAGATGGTATGAAGAAGATCAAAGATCAGATGAGAGAAGAGTTCAAGATAAGTGATTTGGGTTCACTTACCTACTTCCTAGGTTTGGAAGTTGTCTACAAAGATCATGGTTTGTTTCTCACTCAAAGAAAGTACATTAAGGACATGTTGGCAAAATTCAAGACGCAAGATTGTAAGATTGCAGGTACTCCAATGGAGGTTAATCACAAATTGAGCTCACATGAAGGTGAACTCATAGAGGACATCACATCATATCAAAGTCTAGTGGGTAGTCTCAACTATGCCACATTGACAAGAGTAGATATATGTTACAGTGTGAGTGTGCTAAGCCAATTTATGCACACACCAAGGAAACCACATATGGATGCTGCCAAAAGGATACTCAAATATCTCAAAGGAACCATAAATGAAGGACTTTACTATCTTTATGTATCTGATTTAGGTTTGAAGCTATTTTCTGATGCAGATTGGGCTGGCTCCAAGGAAGATAGAAGGAGCACTTCAGGTTATCTTACCTTTGCAGGTTCAAAGCTTATTTCATGGTCATCCAAGAAGCAACCCACAGTTGCTCTCTCTTCTACTGAAGCTGAATATAGAGGTCTTGCCATAGCTACACAGGAAGCTATGTGGATGAAGACATTGTTCAAAGATCTTGGATTGGAGTTTGGAACTCCAACTATTTTTGGTGACAATATGAGTTCTATTCACTTCGCTGCTAATCCTATTTTTCATGCAAGGACTAAACATATTGAAGTTCATTATCATTATGTACGAGAGAAGATCCTAAGCAAGGAGATTCAAATATCATATGTGTCCACTCATCAACAATGTGCAGATATTCTAACTAAAGCATTGGATGGTACAAAGCTTTGCAAATTCAAGGCTATGATTGGTTTGCAGGTAATCTTGGAAGATTGAAGACCTCAAGCATACTTGGCTTGAGGGGGAGCTGTTGGAGCAAGTCTATGACAAGCCTAAGTATTGGCTTGAGTCTCACAAAGTCATTAAAGAAGCTTCAAAATGAAGACTATGTAAAGTTCACTTGTGAACTACCTCTTGTAACTTTTGAAGAGTTTACTTAATGTAAAAGTAAGAGAATCTTAAGTGGTTGAGCCCACATGATCAAGAATGGAAAGAGGAGCCACGAATTCGTGATTTGTGGTAGGTAGAGAATCAAATCAATCATTGATTGATTGGAGAGTGATTGAGGGAAGTTAGCCTCCCAAACTCAACTATAAATAGATGGCAGCTTTAGTCGTGGTTAGAGAGACCTATGTGAAGACCTCCAAGAGCTAAGCTTTATGCCATATCAAGGTGTGATTACAAGGCACACATATGTATCAGTAATTCATTGTATTGTACAAGCAATATACTTTCATTTTCATGATTATTTGAGTTCATCTTTCCATGTTCTTGTGATGTGTACTACTCACTGCCATTACTTCAGTTTTTCTCAGTCAGCTTGCAGAGATTGTTTCTCTGCACTTGGTTCATCATTTTCAGTGATTTAACTTGGTAAAGTTAGCTCTATAAGTCTACTATATGCTCACAAATTTTCATGTCATTTGGATGTTGGAATCTTCAGTTATGTTCATTTGAAGTCAACAGGGTATGTTCATCTTCACTTCTCTATCAGGTACCCGACTTTTTCAGTCATCTTGTCAGAGTCATTTCTCAGTGTTTACTCATCCAAATTCAGTGATTTTAAGCTTGTTGGATTCAACTTACTGTCTAGTATAAGCATACAAATTTTCATGATCATTGGATTCTTACATCTTGAGTTATGTTAATTTTTCTACTCACTGGTCTATTTCTGTAGCAGCCCGTGAAAATCGGGATGATGTCATCACTTGTTAAAAGTCATTCTCAGTGTGTGGTTTGTTATTTTTGATGAGATTACTCTCTAAAGTTAGCTCTTTAAGCTACCTAGCCTTCCCGAAGAGGAATTAATCTAATTGCTGCTGTGCTCAGAGAATTATGTAAAACACTGGACAGGTGTATCAACCAAGAATAGCAAGTTTTCACCTCTGAGCTAACTCCATATTATCTGTTTTGATCTATCTTTTTGAGAGTGATCTTCCAAGGTACATAGGGTGTCTAATACATCCATTGGCAAGCTAAAAGGGCCCACCATCTACTCCTGGAGTTCATTTGGCTGGTGTAGAGCAAAGATTTTGCAACACCTCTTCATCTTCAACACATACCTATCCATCTTTTCACAAATCACACACCCGACCTCGTAAGTAGAGGCACCCATCTTTGAGAGACTCATAGATATGTCCAGCCAAGATTTGAACTCTCGACTTCCTTCCAAAGACTCAAGGTGTCAAACCACTAGGCTACGCGACCTTGGACTACAGTGCCTCTTTTCAGTATGAGAGCTTGGACTACAGTGCCTGTTTTCAGTATGAGCAGCCTCATTATCCTTGTTTCATCAGTCATTCGTGGCCTCCCATTGAGCTCCAAGGCAACAGGCATAACTTATTAGGACAATGGGAAGCCATACCATACTCAATAGTACACCATCCGGTTCTGCATTGGTCTTTTCATCATTGTTTCTTCAGTCAATTAAATGTCTTCCGTGGAGGTCCAAGGCAACAGACATCTAAGCGATTAGGCTAAGGCCGAACTTCCTTTATTAAAAAAAAAAAAACAGACATCTAAGCGTGGAGTAGATGCCGAAATTTCCTTTCGGGGGCTCGCTGAAGGGAGTATGTCGAGAAATTGTGGGAAATCATTAGGAACATGGAAATTCATAATACATCCAAGGGTCTACGGTCCAAATCCGCATCTTCTTCATTCTAATGTTACCTCTCAGAAGTTGTCAGTTTGCTTTTCCCGAACATGATCCACTTTCTAATAAAGCAGTTTGGGTAATCTGACCTTTCAGAGAGGCGGTGCAGTGTATGCTCACCAGTTACTGCCTGTCTATCTTCGTTCTTGCCCAACAACATGGTCCATAGCTACTCTAATCATCATCTTGGCGGATATGAAGGTTCGAGTCAGATGATCAGTCTAGGTGATGAAAGTGAACACAAAATTAAAGTTTGGCTGTTTTGATGCCTGAGAAAGAAAGATGAAATAAAAAGTCTTCGGTGGATATACTGCTGAACCTCTTGCTATCAAGAAGTACCGACTACTATTCTAGTGCGAAACAGAGTCCTAATCTTCTTGCCAGCAAGGAGTATAGCCATCGCTGAGGATCATCTTGGCGGTGTTCATACTCCACTTGAATGATCTGCCTAAGTCACGACAGTGGACAGAGAATTTGAGTGTTTTGATGTCAAAGGAAGACAGATGAACCAGCAAAACTTTGGTGGATGAGCTGGCTATCGAGAAATACAGCATATCATTTTACTGTGAAAGACAGCGCCAAACTTCTCACCAACAAGAAGTGCAGTCATTTCTACAGATCTTCTTAGCGGTGATAAGATTCCACCAGGACAATCTTCTTTATCATGAAACTTGAACTTCGGCTGTTGTGATGCCAAAGAAAGAGAGGGGAAGTATCCAATCCTTGGTGAACATATTTCTCAACTTTACGCCATCAAAAATTTGTGAAGTTTTCGTTGGGTTAGAGAGAAATCTTGATTGGTGAAAGCAACAAGTTGGACATTGTTGACATTGTGTTGTGGCAGATTTTGAGAGCTCACATCTTATGGTATATATGGAAGAATAGGAATCACAAGCTTTTCTCTAGTACCCCCAAGGATTTCTTGTTTTCTTGTAATACCGGCATTAAGAGAATTCTGAAATTGTGTAAAATATCCATTCAGGATGCTCCATCAGATAACTCCAACCCTCATGGAGTTTTATTTGTATATGGATTCAATAGATGGAGGGACAAGCTGCTCTCATTGTATTCTACAGCTAGGTTGAATATGGCCCACTTTTTGGACATTATGATATGATGGATCTTAACTGTTGGGGGCTTGCCCTTGTATTGTAACAACTACTATTTAATGGACAATGGTTGGAGGCCAACCCCATGCTTCACAAAAATGGGCTTTGAAATAGTCATGAAGCCTTGGGTGAAAATATTGGGCTTCCTATCTACTATCTATAGAGCATCGTACAATAGCCATAATGCCCTTTAAGCTTCAACTTATAAGCTTCATCAAAGGGAGCATTCATATATAATTCTAACACATAAATGTACAAAATTTTCTCTTGAGTTACTCTCAAATCCAGACTATTCATGCACATTAACATGCCTATTATATATTCCATTTTCCTACATATATTCTAAGCAGTTTATGCATACTTTATATTCCATTTTCCTACATACCTTGTAAGCAAAGGTTTGACTTCTAGATCCAAAAATTTCATAAAATTTGGCATGATAGAAAAGAACTCATCCATCAATCATTCATGCTTGCATGCATACAAATATACATAAATCCATAAATGCATACACATGCATGCCTATATAGTTCCCTACCACACAATGCTTATCCATGGCATAACCATCTATTTAACCACACTCACTTACTTTACCACCTTGTTTTTTATTTTTTTATGATCATCTCTATATCATTAGGGAAAAAAATGAACCCTACATGGGCCTTTTGGATTAAAGAGTGATTAGTGATGGGTCAGAGGAGGGTGGTGGAAACAATCTATAGCTTATAAATTACTAGGTTGAATGGAGAGAATGGGATAGAATTCCCCTATGTTCAAGTTTTGCCTCTAGAGAGAGAAAGGAATCTCGTAACTTGCTTGGGCCCAAAAGTTCAAAAATTTCACGTTTTAAAACTCATCATAACACCATTCAATGAACCGCAAACCACTTTTTAAGATAATAAGTGCTATTTTTGATTCCGAAATCAAAATATGTGCATGAATTAACCTAAAATTAATGGTTTTTTAAAAAATAACTCAAAATACAACTTTATTCCTCCAAAATGTTGTTGGAGTTAGACGTCTGCAGAAGCATGCGAACAACACAAGGAAGAAGAAGAAGCTTGGAGCACAACACACAATACTGAATGTATTACTAGAGAATGTACGAAGATAAGTAGCCCATTATGGCAATAGGCATATATACAAGCCGGGGGAAAAAAACCTCCTAAAGAGGGAAAAAAGTGCCCCGACAGTCCTAGTGTGTTCACACACATCACTACCTAAATATATCAACAAATCCCCCATGGGAGTGATGTAATGAGCAAGGAGCTTACACTCATGTATAAGGAAGTGCCAAGCTATGTGGAATCAATCCACAAAAGGAAGTAAGCCCAAAGCTTTGCGGAAAGCTTCAAACTTCTCCTTAGGCAGAGCCTTCGTGAAAAGGTCTGCAATGTTCTCCTGCGTGGGCACATATGCCAAGCTGATCTCCCCAGTAGAGAACCTCTCCCTGACATAATGATAATGCACCTCAATGTGCTTAGTGTGAGCATGGAACACAGGGTTCCTCACAACTACCAATGCGCTCTGACTATAAGTGAAGATGGTGGTGGCAGACGACTGACCAACACCCAAATCAGCCATAAGGCGTTTGAGCCACACACACTCAACAATAGCTATGAAAGCTTCCCTATACTCAGCCTCACAACTAGAAGTGGCCACAGTAGGTTGCTTCTTGCTCAACCAAGATATACATGAGCTATCAAGCATGAAGCAAAAGCCACTAGTGGACACATGAGTGTCATAGCAACTAGCCCAATCAGAGTCAAAAAAAGCATGCAAATCTGGCAGTAGTGATCCCCCCTTGGGATAAAACAACCCAAGTAGCCGAGTACCACTCAAGTAGCGAAAGATACACTTAACCTCCTGCCAATGCTTGACACAAGGGTAATGCATAAACCTTCTCATCTGTGAGATAACAAACTGAATATCTGGCCGAGTAATGCATAAGTAAATCAGACATCCAACAACGTGCTGATAGAGGACAACATCAAATGCATCTCCAACATCATGAAGACTCAATCCTAAACATGTCTCCATAGGAGTGGCAATAGGCTTAGAGTCTTCAAGGCCAAAACGATGCAATAATGTGTCAACATATTTCTTTTGACACAAAGCCATTCCACCATCAACTTGTATAAACTGAATGCCCAAATAGTGATGCAAATGTTCCAAATCAGACATCTCAAATGAAACTTGCAAATCAGTCTTAACATCAGCAATATGCTTCTCAATAGGACCAGTGAGTAGCGTGTCGTCAACGTAGACAACAATGATCAGAAGCACATCATTGGCATGCTTAACATATAAGGTGCTTTCAGTTGGATTGTTCTCAAATCCATGTGCAATCAGATAGGCATGTATCTTCCCATACCAAGCACGTGGTGCTTGCTTTAAACCATATAATGCCTTCTTTAACCTGCACACATCGTTTTCATGCCCTTTTTGCACAAAGCCACGGGGCTGAAAAACATACACTTCTTCATGCAAGTCACCATTCAGAAATGTAGTCTTAATTTCCAACTGATTTACATTCCAACCATGATGGGCTATAAGTGCACAGATGCTCTGAACAGTAGTCATACGGCATGTAGGTGCAAAGGTCTCATCAAAATCAATGCCTCTTTCCTGTGCATAACCCTTTGCAACAAGCCTAGTCTTATACCTGTCAATTGTTCCATCAGGCTTACGCTTCAGCTCGTAAACCCACTTAGTGCCAATGGCCTTCTTGCCACGAGGAAAGTCACATAAAGACCAAGTACCATTCTTCATTATAGCATCATACTCAGATTTCATAGCAGCCATCCAGTTTTTTGAATTTTGTGCTTCATCAAATGAAACAGGGTCATTCTCATCACAGAGACTAGATGCAGCCATAACATAGCAATCTGATGCAACAGAGGCACTATGAGAGCCTGAACGAGTACGATATGATAGAGGCACATCTTATTTGCTATCATGCAAAGTTTGCACAAGCCATTTTGGCATAGTTTTTGCCTCCTCAATGTCAGCTCTCTCATCAACAAGTGCATCATGTAAATCTGCATAAGAAATTGGATGATCTGCATCATCACATGAAACCTGCAAAGGTTGAGAAGTTGCCTCATTAGGACCAGCACTAGACTGTCCACCTGTAAAAAGAGGCAGTAAAGTATCATACATGTCTTTGGAGCTAACAGATGTCTCCTTAGTACATGAAAGCAATGGCTGAATAACATCTTCCACAAAAACAACATCACGGCTAACTAGAATGTGTTTAGTCTATGGATGATATAGACGACAACCTTTACTTTCAGAATTGTAGCCAACAAAAATACATTTTACTCTTTTATCATCCAATTTTCTGCGATGTGGTTTAGGCACTAATGCATATGCCAAACAACCAAAAACACACAGATGTGCAACAAATGTCTTGCGATCATGCCAAGCCTCATGGAGTGATAGATTTCAGTGCTTTAGTGGGACACCTGTTAAGTACATATGCTGCACACATGACAACCTCAAGCCAAAAACTATGTGGTAAAGCCTGACTCTTGACCATACACCTCGCCATCTCCATGAGTGACCTGTCTTTCTTTTAGCAATTGTTGATATGTTTAGGTAGTGATGTGTGTGAACACACTAGGACCGCCTAGGCAGTTTTTTCCTCTTTAGGAGGTTTTTTTCCCCCGGATTGTATATATGCCTATTGCCCTAATGGGCTACTTATCTTTGTACACTTCTTCTTCTTCCTCGTGTTGCTTGTGTGCTTCTGCAGACGTCTAACTCCAACAATTGATATCAGAGCAGGTCGTCGCTTCATCTAGGGTGCCCTCGACACTCCTCCATTTGGAGTCTCAGAATCAAACGAATTTTGGTGAGCATACTCAGCTCGTTTCGGCCTCCAAATGCACTATCGCAGTGCTTGTGCAGGCTATTTCATCTTTTTGTGCCAAAGCTATATACCAGTTTCTATGCGCCAGTATAAGCATCTCGAAGTCTCCTACAGGTCTAGCAGAATTCGTCTCGGTAATTCTGTTCAACTTTTTGAGATACAGTCAATTTTTTGCATCAAGGTATTTTAGTCAGAAGGGCAAAGGAAAATGGAGCTCTTCAACTAGTAAGCAGAAATTTGCTGATTCTGCACATTCAAAGAAGGAGATAAAGATGAAAAGAAATAAAAAAAGCAGAAATTGTTTTGTAAGTACTGTAAAGGTAATGATCATATCATAAAGAATTGTCCAAAACTGGTTGCTAAAGAGGCAAAGAAGAAAGAGGTTGGAATGGTTGTTGTAGAGGCCTCTACACCAAAAACAGAGTCTGCTAATCTTCTGCAGGAAGAAGAATGGGCATTTACTACTGTCTGCAGTTTTGACCCATCTTCTCATGAGCAGTGCATGTCTGCAGTAGACTCAGATGTTTGGTATTTTGACAGTGGGGCGGCCAAACATATTACCTCGTAGCGCAGTTTCTTCTCGTCACTCGAGCCTACCCCTACAGGGAATATTGTTACATGCACCAACTAAAGTATTTCGATGGTGATGCATCACAGTGCACTCTTCTTCTCGAGAGCTTTACGACTATACACTCGGAGTAGAAAACCGAGCTCTTAAATCTGCACACAGTACTCCGCACAGAGGCTGCAAAATACGCAGAAACCATAGTACACAGGGAGCACGAAGACAGACTTCTTAGGTCTTACAAATGCGATCGAACTTACAGTTTGTAATTGACCAGGCCACTATATGTTTTATTAAAGAACATATACAAAGAAGTGTCCAGTGGCCATTTGGCCTTTCACATGGACACTAACGATAACAATCTCCCACTAAAGGCCAACATGGCCAAAGTAACTATGGGAGAAAAAAAAAGAATGATAAAGAATACCTGAGTGTAAGTATACAAACTATACCTCCCCCCTGATGGACATGTTACACAATATACAAGTGACTATGTAAGATCAAGAATCAAGTAACCCCCATCAAGTGACAACAATGTCGAAAGCTATCTTGTGGTAGAGCTTTAGTCAAAGCATCTGTAGCATTATCTTGAGTGTGAACCTTCTCAAGAATAATGCGCTCAGTGGCTAAGCAATCTCTAATGAAGTGATACCTCACCTCAATGTGCTTGGTCTTTGCATGATAGACCGGATTCTTAGCCAAAGCAATGGCACTATGACTATCACTGAGCAAGCGAGGTACATGCTGAGGTAAACCCATATCAAAAGCAAGACGAGAAAGCCACAATGCTTCCTTACATGCCTCACTTGCTGCAAGATACTCTACTTCTGTGGTGGAAACAGCTATACATTCTTGAAGACGAGACCTCCAAGAGATAGAACCTCCAGCAAAATGAAAAATGTACCCTGATGTAGACTTACAATTATCTACACAACCAGCATAGTCAGAATCTGTGTAACCAATAATGGATGCTTTCCCTCTACCTAAGCATAGACACTTGTCCTTAGTGCCACTCAAATATCTCAAAATCATCTTGACCACTTCCCAATGTTTCTTTCCAGGATTAGACATATATCTGCTCACAACTCGCACTAGAAATGCAATGTCTGGTCTCGTAGCTAATATAGTGTACATGAGACTACCAACAACAGACTGATAGGGAATTTTGGTCATGAACAACAACTCCTCTTATCCTGTTATGGGAGTTGGTAAGATCATTTTGGCTACTGTTGATGGCTCAACAGAATGGATTTGCTGAATGAAAGAACAGGTCACTCATGGAGATGGCGAGATGTATGGTCAAGAGTCACGCTTTACCACATAGTTTCTAGCATGAGGCTGTCATGTGTGCAGCATATGTACTGAACAGGTGTCCCACTAAAGCGCTGCAGTTTATCATTCCATATGAGGCTTGGCATGATCGCAAGCCATCTGTTGCTCATCTACGTGTTTTTGGTTGTTTGGCATATGCATTAGTGCCTAAACAACATCGCAGAAAATTGGATGATAAAGCAGTAAAATGTATTTTTGTTGGGTACAGTTCTAAAAGTAAAGGCTATCATCTGTATCATCGACAGATTAAACACATTCTGGTTAGCCATGATGTTGTTTTTGTGGAAGATGCTATTCAGCCATTGCTTTCATGTACTAAGGAGATATTTGTTAGCTCTAAAGACATGTATGATACTTTGCTTCCTCTTTTTACAAGTGGGCAGTCTAGTGTGATGATGCAAATCACCTTTGCAGGTTTCATGTGATGATGCAAATCATTCCATTTCTGATGCAGATTTACATGATGCACTAGTTGATGAGAGGGCTGATATTGAGCAGACAAAAACTATGCCAAAATGGCTGGCGAAGACTTTGTGTGACAACAAATTAGATGCACCTCTATCATATCATACTCGTTCAGGCTCTCATAGTGCCTCTTTTGCATCAGTTGGTATGCTATGGCTGCATCTAGTCTCTGTGATGAGTGTTGGATGTGATGGCTGGGTACAATCAGAAGATCAAGGTGGTGCTGCTAGACCTGCTTCACACCTGCCCTTTCTTTTCTTCAGATATGGTTAGGAGACTCCTTGAGCTTCCAAATGACACCAAGAAACTATATATGTGCTTTACAAAGTGATTGAGTAATGATCAAATCAAAACAGATAAGTTTGAACCTTCATAAGTTCAAAAACTTGCTATTTCTGTAATGACACCTGCTCAGTCCTAAGTTCAGTGTGTCCAGCACACTTACAATTGGTCTAATTCCTTCTGGGAGTATTAAATTAACTTAACAAGCTACCATTAGCAAGTTAAATCACTCCAAATGATAAACTATACACTGAGCATGATGTTTAGCAAACTCAGGGACACCCCCGATTTTTTAGGAATCACACAGAGATATACCAGTGATCACTTCGACAGCGATTTCTCCCAATTGGCTGAATAGATTGACTTGAAACTTTTTAGTGTTGTAGAATGCTTTGAGCTGGTTCCAATGAGCCCTGGATCATCAAATTTGGTTCAGTAGATCTTGAGATATGCTCCTTGGATGTTGACAGAGTTGGAGGTAGTCACTCAGAGAAAACAGAGACTATGAATATATGTATATTGATTAAATCTAATGATTGTACATTCCCATTGGCATGTAATGTGATGCCCAATGGTACTCAGAGGTGTAGGCTATGGTGTAGCTCACACACACTCAATGATTGACTCAGAATTGCCTCGGGAGGAGTGAAGGATACCCGCGACTTTTGACTTGTAGCTTTTATAGAGATTGAGTAAAATTTTGAATTTCAAATCTATGTCAATCTCCTTGAATCATGTACCTAAAAGTGAATGAGATATTCTCTCAATCATTCACCCACTCAATCAATCAAATTTTCCACGACTTCCTCTGTTAGGTGTGATTACATGAGTGGTTAAAGTCATATAGACTTTTACATGAGATAAAAGTAAAAATCACTAAGACTAGGTTCACATGATTATTGACTCTTGTGAATGTATCATCCAAGGGTTCAATCTTTTATGCTTTCCAAGGGTTCAATAGTCCAAGCTTTAAGTTGGGTCTTCAAAGGCACACAACAAAGCCAAGTGTTTAAGGCTTGTTTGCACCAACAGCTCCCCCTCAAGCCAAACACTTGCTTGAGTCTTCATCTTTAGTCTTCAATGATATCCTGTAATCCAATCATGGATTTAAACCTGCATAGCTTGCTCCCATCCAAAGCTTTTGTAAGCAAATCTGCACATTGAATATTAGTGGACACATATGATAATTGGATTTCTTTGCTAAGTAGTTTCTCCCTCACATAGTGGTAATGCACCTCTATGTGTTTTGTCCTAGCATGATACACAGGATTAGCAGCTAAATGAAGTGAACTTGTGTTATCACCAAATATGATAGGTGGCCTTGTGTATAGGCCCAATTCTGAATAGAGTAACTTTAACCATATTGATTCTTGAGTGGCATTGGCTAGTCCTCTGTACTCTGCCTCAGTAGATGATAGAGCCACTGTGGGTTGTTTCTTGGATGACCAAGAAATTGGTTTATCACCTGCAAAGCATATGTAACCAGATGTACTTCTCCTGTCATCCTTGCAACCTGCCCAATCTGCATCTGAGTATACCTTGATATCAATGTCTGATGAATATGGATAATACAAACCATGATTTTGTGTTCCCTTTAGGTATTTTACTATCTTCTTAGCTGCCTCCAAATGTGGTACTCTTGGCTTATGCATAAATTGGCTAAGTACACTAACACCATATGAGATATCAATCCTAGTTAAGGTAGCATAATTGAGACTACCTACCAAACTTTGGTAACCTGTAATATCCTTGAGTTCTTCTCCTTCATGTGCACTGAGTTTGTGGTTGACCTCCATAGGAATATTTGAGACTTTAGCTTCCTGCAAATTAAACTTCTTGACCATGTCCTGAATATACTTCTTCTGAGTAATGAATATACCTGAATTTGTGTAGACCAATTCAAGTCCTAGGAAGTACTTCAATAATCCAAGATCATTGATCTTGAATTCCTTCATCATTTGACCTTTGATGTGTCTAATCCCTTGAACATCATTTCCTGTAATAATGATGTCATCAACATAGACACACAAGTATATTACCTCTGAATTGTTCTTCTTTATAAACAATGAAGTATCTGCTTTACTCATCACAAATCCTTGATCCAAGAGATAGGTTGTCAACCTATAGTTCCATGCTCTAGGTGCCTGCTTCAATCCATACAGAGCTTTCTTCAATTTGCAAACATGATTTACCTTATTGGGATCTTCATAGCCAGGTGGTTGTGACATGTAGACCTCTTCAGATATCCATCCATTCAAGAATGCATTCTTCACATCCAATTGGTACATGTTCCAATTCTTGGATGCAGCTACACTCACCAAAACTCTGATAGTTGGCATCTTGGCCACAGGAGAAAATGTCTCCTCATAATCAATGCCTTGGGTTTGTGCAAAACCCTTGGCTACCAACCTAGCTTTGTACCTGCTTATTGTACCATCTGAGTTCCTTTTGAGTTTGTAGATCCATCTGGATCCTATCACCTTCATGTAATCCTTCTTGGGTACCAAGTCCCAAGTATCACTCTCCTTGAGAGCCTCCATTTCTTCATCCATTGCTTCCTTCCATTCTGGTTTAGTAATAGCTTCCTCAAATGTACCTGGTTCTTCACTTAAGATATCCTTTGCAAGATATACAGAGTGCTTGGTTACAAGTGAAGTATCATATCCATACCTAATAGGTTTCTTCTTTTCCCTTGAAGATCTCCTCATAGCTTGAGTTGAGGATTCTGGATTGTCTTCAAGTTGCTTCATCTTCATCTTCCCTTTTGATTTCCAAGCTTTGAATTCTTCAATGTTGATGGTGTCTTCATCATCTGAACTTGTATCCTCATTCTGAGTTGGTTCTTGTCTGACAAGCTTTGGAAAGTCTTCTTCCATATCATAAGGTAAACTCACTTTCCTGCACTCATTATCATACCATGAATCATTTTCATCAAAGATTACATCTCTGCTTACCTTGAAGCCTTTGTTTGAGGGGTTATAGAACCTGTATCCTTTCTGATTCAAATCATAACCAATAAAGATACACTTTTCAGCCTTAGGGTCTAGCTTTCCCCTTACCTGTGAGGGAATATGCACATATGCAACACACCCAAAGATCTTGCAATGATCCAGAGAAGGTCTCTTACCATGCCAAGCCTCATAGGGTGTCATTCCATCAAGTGTCTTTGATGGCAACCTGTTGATTAAATATGTGGCAGTAGATACACTCTCTGCCCAAAGATAATTTGGTAGTTTCTTCTCATTAAGCATAGACCTAGCTGTCTCCACAATGAGTCTATTTCTTCTTTCAGCTACCCCATTTTGTTCAGGTGAGTACCTTGTGGTAATCTCCCTCTTGATGCCTCTTTCCTGCAAGAAGTCTTCAAAGTCATTGGAGAAATATTCTCCACCACCATCAGACCTTAATCTTTTTAAATGTCTACCTGTTTGATTCTCTACTAATGCAAGATACCTTTTGAAGCAATTAAATACTTCATCTTTATGTTTCATGAAGTACAAGACAGTCCATCTGCTATAATCATCTATAAAAGATACATAGTACCTTGATCCAGATATGGATGGCTCCTTGCTTGGTCCCCAAACATCTGTATGCACCAATTCCAAGTAATCTTCATGCATAAATCCTTTCTTGGTATATGGCAACCTGTGTGACTTACCAAATTGACAAGCCCCACACTTGTATATCATGTGTTGCTTGGATACATTAGGTATCCCAAGCACACATTGATCTCTGCTCATTTGCTTTATGGTTCTCTCTCCAATGTGACCCAATCTCTTGTGCCACATCTCCAATTCTGATAGGGTTTGGTCCCTATAGTTGTACAAGGCAATACTTTTAGTATCCTCAAGTTCAAAGGTAAACAATCTACCTGATTTCTCTCCCTTGGCTATCCTTCTGAATCCATGTCTTGGATCCTCCACATATGCACCATGTTGAGTGAACCTGACCTGTAGACCTTTTTCAACAATCTGACCTACACTCATCAGATTCTTGGTGATTGTTGGAACATACAATACTCTGCTTAGCAAATTCTGATTACCATCACTTGTTTTGACATTACCTACTTTAACCACTGAATGCTTAGAGTCATCACCTGTCTGCACTTGGTGCTTACCTTTAGGTTCTTCCAAATCAGAGAGTAAGGCAACATTCCCAGCTACATGGTTAGAGCAACCTGAATCAATATAGAACAAATGATCATCATTGATACCTGATTTAGATGTCATGTTCATAATCAACAAGGAATCATCTTGATCCTCTGCATAATTGTTGTAATCCTTTCTGTTCCTATATCCTCCTTGATAATTGCCATTGTGATTGTAGCTATTGTTGTAATTGTTGTTGTAGTTATTGTTGTAGCCTTGAGATTGATTGAACCTGCCTCTGCCTTGGGAGTATCCTCCTCTTTGGTGACCTCTTCCTCTTTGGTTCTTGTAGTTTTTGTAGCATTCATCTGTAGTATGATTAGACAAGCCACAGATATTGCATGGAGATTGATTATAGGGTCTCCCCCTACCTGACTTACCTCCTCTGCCCCTACCTCTAGATGATCTACCTTTCCCTGCATAGTTTGCTTGGGAGGTGGATCCTTCATCATCAACCTTCTTGCTTTTACCCTTATCTTTAGACTTCTTATCTGTATATAGGGCAGAGGGATTGTTACCTTTTGATTGCTCTCCATTCTTTGTGATCTTGGCTTCATGTGTAAAGAGTTGTCCAATCAGAGTTGTTAGATCAGGTGCTTGAATGTCCATGTACAAGTCCATTGCAGTAGTAAAGCTCTCCCACTTGTCATCTGCTTTGAGTCCATTGATCACTTGTCTAACAATTTGCTCTTCTTCAATTTCTTCTCCAACACTTGCAAGTTGATCTGCTATATCTTTAACTTTGGTGACAAAATCTGAAACACATTGTTTTGATTGCTTCCTAAGAGTTGTAAACTCAATCCATAGCTGATTCTTTCTGGCCCTTGTGCTTGATGAAAAGTATGTTGACAAGGTTTCCCAAGTCTCTTGGGAAGTCTTACAGTTCCTAACATGAGGTAGAAGAAAATCAGAGATAGAGTTTAGAAGATATGACCTTGCTAAAGCATCTTTAGCACACCATTGATTAAGTCTCTCATGCTCATCCTTTGTAGGTAGGCCTCTGGTTTTGAATGAGGGCAACTCCTCATCTCCTGATATGTATCCATACAAGCTTCTCCCTTGTAGATAAGTCTTCATTCTTAATGACCATGCCTGGTGGTTATTCCTATCCAATTTGTCAATAAAGGAAGGGAAACCATCACCCATGATTACCTTGTTTGCTCTGATACCACTGTTGGATGTGATGGCTGGGTACAATCAGAAGATCAAGGTGGTGCTGCTAGACCTGCTTCACACCTGCCCTTTCTTTTCTTCAGATATGGTTAGGAGACTCCTTGAGCTTCCAAATGACACCAAGAAACTATATATGTGCTTTACAAAGTGATTGAGTAATGATCAAATCAAAACAGATAAGTTTGAACCTTCATAAGTTCAAAAACTTGCTATTTCTGTAATGACACCTGCTCAGTCCTAAGTTCAGTGTGTCCAGCACACTTACAATTGGTCTAATTCCTTCTGGGAGTATTAAATTAACTTAACAAGCTACCATTAGCAAGTTAAATCACTCCAAATGATAAACTATACACTGAGCATGATGTTTAGCAAACTCAGGGACACCCCCGATTTTTTAGGAATCACACAGAGATATACCAGTGATCACTTCGACAGCGATTTCTCCCAATTGGCTGAATAGATTGACTTGAAACTTTGTAGTGTTGTAGAATGCTTTGAGCTGGTTCCAATGAGCCCTGGATCATCAAATTTGGTTCAGTAGATCTTGAGATATGCTCCTTGGATGTTGACAGAGTTGGAGGTAGTCACTCAGAGAAAACAGAGACTATGAATATATGTATATTGATTAAATCTAATGATTGTACATTCCCATTGGCATGTAATGTGATGCCCAATGGTACTCAGAGGTGTAGGCTATGGTGTAGCTCACACACACTCAATGATTGACTCAGAATTGCCTCGGGAGGAGTGAAGGATACCCGCGACTTTTGACTTGTAGCTTTTATAGAGATTGAGTAAAATTTTGAATTTCAAATCTATGTCAATCTCCTTGAATCATGTACCTAAAAGTGAATGAGATATTCTCTCAATCATTCACCCACTCAATCAATCAAATTTTCCACGACTTCCTCTGTTAGGTGTGATTACATGAGTGGTTAAAGTCATATAGACTTTTACATGAGATAAAAGTAAAAATCACTAAGACTAGGTTCACATGATTATTGACTCTTGTGAATGTATCATCCAAGGGTTCAATCTTTTATGCTTTCCAAGGGTTCAATAGTCCAAGCTTTAAGTTGGGTCTTCAAAGGCACACAACAAAGCCAAGTGTTTAAGGCTTGTTTGCACCAACAATGAGAGTGAGCCTGTTTTGTTTGATGAAGCATAAAATTAAGAAAACTGGATGGCTGCTATGCAATTTGAATATGATGCTATAATGAAGAATGGTACTTGGTTTTTATGTGACTTACCTCCTAGCAAGGAGGCCATTGGCACTAAGTGGGTATACAAGCTGAAGCATAAACCGGATGGTACAGGTATAAGGCTAGGCTTGTTGCAAAGGGTTATGCACAGGAAAGAGGCATTGATTTTGATGAGATCTTTGCAGCTACATGTCGTATGACTATTGTTCGGAGCATCTGTGCACTTGCAGCTCATCATGGTTGGGATGTACATCAGTTGGACATTAAAACAACATTTTTGAATGGTGACTTGCATGAAGAAGTGTATGTTTTTCAGTCCCGTGGCTTTATGCAGAAAGGGCATGAAAACCAGGTGTGTAGGTTAAAGAAGGCATTATGTGGTTTAAAGCAAGCACCACGTGCTTGGTATGAGAAGATACATGCCTATCTGATTGCACATAGTTTTGAGAACAGTCCAACTGAAAGCACCTTATATGTTAAGCGTGCTAATGATGTGCTTCTGATCATTGTTATCTATGTTGATGACATGCTGCTCACTCGTCCTATTGAGAAGCATATTGCTGATTTTAAGGCTGATTTGCATGCCTCATTTGAGATGTCTGATTTGGGGCATTTGCATCACTATTTGGGAATTTAGTTTATACAAGTTGATGGTGGAATGGCTTTGTGTCAAACGAAATATATTGACACATTATTGCGGCATTTTGGCCTTGAAGACTGTAAGCCTGTTGCCACTCCTATGGAGACAGGTTTATGATTGAGCCTTCATGATGCTGGAGATGCATTTGATGTTTTTCTCTATCAGTAGGATGTTGGATGCTTGATTTACTTATGCATTACTTGGCGAGATATTCAGTTTGTTGTCTCATAGATAAGCAGATTTATGCATTGCCCAGGAGTCAAGCATTGGTAGGCATTTAAGCGCATCTTTCACTATTTGAGTGGTACTCGACTACTTGGGTTGTTTTATCCCAAGGGGGGATCACTACCGCAAGATTTGCATGCTTTTTCTGACTCTGATTGGGTTGGTTGCTATGACACTCGTGTGTCCACTAGTGGCTTTTGCTTCATGCTTGGTAGCTCATGTATATCTTGGTTGAGCAAGAAGCAACCTACTGTGGCCACTTCCAATTATGAGGATGAGTATAGGGCACCTTTCACAGCGACTGTTGAGTGTGTGTTGCTCAGACACCTTATGGCTGATGTGGGTGTTGGTCAGACTTCTACCACCACCATCTTCACTGGCAGTCAGAGCGCATTGGCAGTTGCGAGGAACCCTATGTTCCATGCTCGCACTAAGCACACTGAGGTGCATTATCACTATGTCAGGGAGAGGTTCTCTTCTGGGGAGATCAGATTGGCATATGTGCCCACACAAGAGAACATTGCAGACCTTTTCACGAAGGCTCTACCTAGGGAGAAGTTTGAAGCTTTCCGCAAAGCCTTGGGCTTACTTCCTTTTGTGGAGTGATTTCCACATAGGTTTGCACTTCCTTATACATGAGTGCCAACTCCTTGTTCACCGCATCACTCCCAGGGGGATTTGTTGATATATTTAGGTAGTGATGTGTGTGAACACACTAGGACCGCCGGGGCACTTTTTTCCCTCTTTAGGAGGTTTTTTTCCAGACGCTTGTATATATGTCTATTGCCCTAATGGGCTACTTATCTTTGTACATTCTCTAGTAATACATTCAGTATTGTGTGTTGTGTTCCAAGCTTCTTCTTCTTCCTCGTGATGTTCGCATGCTTCCGCACACATCTAACTCCAACAACAACTCCATTATGTTGAGGTGTATACGGCACTGTACACTGGTATTTTATCCCACATTCAGCCAAAAATGCATTAAAATCAGAAGACATATATTCCCCCCCTCGATCAAAATGGAAGGTTCCCATTCTACATTCTGAGAGGTTTACAACCAAAACCAAAAACTGTTTGAAGCACATGAACACTTCAGACTTTGCCTTCAATGGATATACCCATGCATGCCTGGAAAAATCATCAATGAAAGTCACGAAGTAAAGATAATTTCCAAAAGAAGGTGTCTGCATAGGACCACAGACATCACTATGCACAAGCTGCAATTTCTGAGTAGCCTGAATTGAACCATATTTTGGAAAGGAGGAACGCTGCATTTTGCCCAAAATACAACCTTCACAAACATGTTTTCCTGGTGCCTCAAGTTTGGGCAAAGAGGACACCATTTCAGATTTTTGCAGGTGTAGCAAACTAGCAAAATTCAGATGACCAAAGCGTGCACGCCAAAGCTTTGCATCTGACATAGCCTGAGAATCATGTACTGCACATGCCAAATCATTTACAGATTTTTCATAGTCTATGAGCTTATACATCCCACAACATAGAATGCTAGAAGCAATAATCACGTCGCCATTTGACAGATCATGAACTGTACATCTGTCATTAACAAATTTCACAACCAAGCCAATCTTGGCTAATGCAAAAACTGATAACAGATTTTTCTTGATCCTTGGCACAAAAAAAGCATCTGACAAAGTGAAAGAACTACCATCAACAGTAGTCGAAATGATCTTACCGACTCCCATAACGGGATAAGAGGAGTTGTTGGTGCATGTAACAGTATTCCCTGTAGGGGCAGGCTCGAGTGAAGAGAAGAAACTGCGCTGCGAGGTAATATGTTTGCTCACCCCACTGTCAAAGTACCAAACATCTGAGTCTACTGCAGACATGCACTGCTTATGAGAAGATGGGTCAAAATTGCAAACAGTAGTAAACACCCATTCTTCTTCCGACACAAGATTACCAGACTTCGTTTTTGGTGTAGAGGCTTCTGCAACAACCATTCTAGCCGCTTTCTTCTTTGCCTCTTTAGCAGCCAGTTTTGGACAATTCTTTATGATATGATCATTCCCTTTACAGTACTTGCAAAACAATTTCTGCTTTTCTGATTTTTTTCTCATCTCTATCTTGGTTCTTTGAATGTGCAGCATTTGCAGATTTTTGCTTACTAGTAGAAGAGCTCCATTTTCCTTTGCCCTTCTAACTAGCTAGAAAAGCTTGATCTCCAACACGCATAATGGACATGTTCTGCCTCGATTGATCTTCCTACAACAGAATAGAGACTAACTCCTCAAATGACAGGGCATTTGGACTGCCTCTCATCATCAACCGAAGAGTAGAATCAAAACTCTAATATGAATCAAGAAGACCATTCAGAACGGTCTGCACAAGTGAGCTATCTTGTATAACCTCACCAGCAGAAATCAACTGTTCCTTCAAGTCCTTGATCTTTGTTAGAAAACTGTCCATGGAATCACCTTCATTCATGTGCTCACTCTCCAACTGTTTTCAGAGGTAAGCAACATGAGCCCCATTCCTAACTTGGTACAATGTGGTAAGAGTATCCTAAGCATCCTTAGCTGTTTTGCAAGAGCGTATATGAGGAATAATGGCACGTTGGATTTTTCAACACCTTGCACAATGTTCCATAGTCCTTTTGCAACCAATACATATCACATCATATAAGCCCATAACGGGTAGTTGGTACCATCCAACTTATCCTCAACAGCCAACATACAGAATACATCACTATTTTCAGCCATGGCCGGTGAATAAAATACCTTGATGCAAAAAATTGACTGTATCTCAAAAAGTTGAACAGAACTACCCAGGCGAATTTTGCTAGACCTATAGTAAACTTCGAGACGCTTATACTGGCGAACCAAAACTGGTATATACTTTTGGCACAAAAAGACAAAATAGCTTGCACAAGCACTGCGATAGTGTGTTCAGAGGCCAAAACAAGCTCAGATCGCGATTCGGGCACCACAAAATGAAGCTGTTTTGATCTAGAAAACATGCTGAGTATGCTCACCAAAATTCGTGCGACTTTGAGACTACAACCGGAGAGGTGTAAACAACGCCCTAGATGAAGCAGCGACCTGCTCTGATACCAATTGTTGGAGTTAGACGTCTACGGAAGCACGCGAACAACACAAGGAAGAAGAAAAAGTTTGGAGCACAACACACAATACTGAATGTATTACTAGAGAATGTACGAAGATAAGTAGCCCATTAGGGCAATAGGCATATATACAAGCGGGGGAAAAAACATCCGAAAGAGGGAAAAAAGTGCCCCGGCGGTCCTAGTGTGTTTACACACATCACTACCTAAATATATCAACATATCTCACACTTTCATACCTAGGTCCCAGAAAGTAATCTCTTTCTGATAGTTTCTCTCCCTAGCATGCCATTGAAGCTCCTGTGTCTGCATTTCTTTCTCTATGCATCTTCCTCTTTGAATTCTTATTGTCACTTCCATAACTTGAACTCCAATGGAGAAACCTAAATCTTATAGGCATCCAAAAGATGAGGTTATCGCATTAAAATGTCACAATATCACGGTTGTAAAAGAAAATTGATTAGGACATGATTTCTGCAAAGGTGCATGGGTGTATAGTTCTTCTTAGCAGTGATAAGATTCCACAAGGAGTGCAATCATTTGTACAGATCTTCTTAACAGTGATAAGATTCCACCTGGACAATCTTCTTTATCATGAAAATTGAACTTTGGTTGTTGTGATGCCAAAGAAAGAGTGGGGAAGTAACCAATCCTTGGTGAACATATTTCTTAACTTCACGCTATCAAACATTTTTGAACTTTTCATTTGGGTTACAGAGAAATCTTGATTGGTGAAAGCAACAAGTTGGACATTATGTTGTGGCATATTTTGAGAGCTCAAACCTTATTGTATATATAGAAGAATAGGAATCACAAGCTTTTCTCCAATACCCCTAATGATTTATTGTTCTCTTGTAATATCGACACTAAGAGAAATCTTGATTGGTGAAAGCAAAAAGTTGGACATTGTGTTGTGACAGATGTAGAGAGCTCACATCTTATAGTATATATGGAAGAATAGGAATCACAGGCTTTTCTCCAGTGCCCCCAAGGATATCTTGTTTTCTTGTAATATCGGCCTTATGAAAATTCTGAAATTGTGTAAAGTATCCATTAACGATGCTCCCTCAGATAACTCCAACCCTCATGGATTTTTGTTTGTATATGGATTCAAATAGATGGAGGGACAAGCTGCTCTCATTGTATTCTACAGCTAGCTTGAATATGGTCCATCTTTTGGACATGATGACATGATGCATCTTAATTGTTGGGGGCTCGCCCTTGTATTGTAACAACTACTATTTTCTCCTCCTCAATCAACACAATGGACAACAGATGGAGGCCAACCCCATGCTTCACAAAAATGGACTTTGAAATAGTCATGAAGCCTTGGGTGAAAATATTGGACTTCGTATCTACTCTATATAGAGCATCGTACAATAGCCATCAAAGGGAGCATTCATATATAATTTCAACACATATAATTGCCCCAACTCCTACAGAATCTGGCAGACGGTTGGAATGAAAATCAGACTTCAAAAACAGCTTAGTTGGAAACAAGTCCTTTTGGGAGAAGCGATCGGCTGCTCTGCGACACTCTGGAACGCCATCAGAGGGGAAGTCCTGTGGAAAATTTGGCGGGAGAGGTGTGCTCTCAACTTCGGCGATCCCCCAGGGAGTGGTCGATTGAGAAATCACTATTCCTCCTGGGCAAAAGGATCGCTAACAGTAAGAAGTCCCCCCCCTTCAGGCACCATCAAGTCCTCCTTTTGATCAACAACAAGCTCAAGCCCAAGTGGGCCCCGCATGAGGGCGACGAGAGGGTGATTAACCTTCTCTGTAATGCAACCTAGGATTCAATCAAGCTTCCCCTGCTTTGTGGGATTTGGGGGGTCCCGTGGGCACTAGTCCCCTTCTTTTGTACCTTTGTTTCTTAATTTAATTCAAGTCCGGGAGAGTAGGCTATTGCCGAACTTCCTTTATAAAAAAAAAACACATAAATGTACAGAGTTTTCTCTTGACTTACTCTCAAATTCACACTATTCATGCACATTAACATGCATATTATGTATTCCATTTTCCTACATATCTTCTAGGCAATTTATGCATATTATATATTCCATTTTCCTACATACCTTGTAAGCAAAGGTTTGACTTCTAGATCCAATAATGTCATTTGGTACGATAGAAAATAACTCATCCATTAATCATTCATGCTTGCACTCATACATACATACATAAATCCATAAATGCATACACATACATGCCTATATAGTTCACTGCCACTCCTTTTACAATCAACTCATACACAATGCTTATCTATGGCATAACCCCTCTCTTTAACCACACTCACTTACTTTACCACCTTGTTTTGTCATCGTTGTATAACTTTATATTTATCGCATTCTTTTTAAATAGGTGTTACAAACTGATTGTCATAGTTGCAAAAACATATATGTTTCCATAAATATATTTCACTTGTAAGGTTTTTGTAAGTAAATTATATGCAAATTGATAGCTACTATATATTTTTAATTTCCTTTTTTGTAATAAAACATTGGTAAATATAATGATGTTCATATTTTTGCATAGACAAATTGTTATATAATAGAAAGATATTAATGTATTCTTCTTGTACACACACATACACACACACGTGTATATATATATATATATATATATATATATATATATATATATATATATATATATATATATATATATATATATATATATATATATATATATATATAGAGAGAGAGAGAGAGAGAGAGAGAGAGAGAGAGGCATGATGAAGTGATAGGAAAGAAATGTTTGACCCACACTCGCAAGAGAGGATTAAAAAGTAATCCTCAACTGTGGTTGTTGGGATCAGACTCTTACTTGGTAGATCACGAGTTCAAATCCCATGTGGATAAAAAATGATATCATAACCAAGGAAGTAGGCTTGGAAAAGTTGGATTGACCCCACAAAGTTGTGAGCACCTATTGGCCTCTAGAAAAGGTGCCTGGGCACTTTGGTATTTGAAAAGGTACAAAAAGGTGCACGAAGCTTTTTAAAATTTACCCAACAAAAATTAGAGAATGAGATGTGTAAGAAACCCTTGGAAATCTCTCAAAATAAACTTTCCAAGGGTGGGGAACGAGGTTCAAGATGTTGAAGTTGAGAGCACGATTCAAGACATCAAGGGTTATGAACAAGGTTCAAGAAACTATTCAAGCATGGTGGAGAACAAGGTTCAAGATATTGAGGTTGAGAACACGGTTCAAGACACCAAGGTTTTGAACAAGGTTCAAGAAAATATCCGAGGGTTAGGACATCAATTCATGGACACCTAGGGAGCTCATGAGCTAATCATTCAGGATGGAGGGATACAAGAGAAAATCATCAAAGAAACTAATCAACCAAGGAGGGAAGAATTTCATAAGACAATAGGAAGGAGATGGTTGAGCCACACCTTGTATTTATATATGTGTCAAATGTTATCGGCTGCCGGATTGGAAGTGTATAATTGAAATCTTGTTTCACACGTGCAAAAGGTTGTTACGCAGACACGTTGTATTCTCTTATAAAGCAATGAAAAGGGATGCTCAAGACGTTTGAGAGATCACCAGATTGTTTGTCTGGCTGATTGAACGGAGTGCTACTGTAGTGTTGGTTTGTCTAATTCCAAGTGTTCGGAGTTTTCTGAGTATTCTGCGTGTATCTGTGTCTCGTCTTGTCTATTGTCTATTGGTATCTATTGCGGTTGTGAGTATCATCTACATCCAGTAGATCATTCGTTCTGTTGTCTGAAGTGAATCGACTGCGAATCCTTATTGCGATTGTTGTGTTAAGTTCGCGTATTGCGGTAGTACTCGTTCTTGGAATGTTTTGCCAGTTGTTTGGTGAAGTCTGTGTAACTGTGGTAGTGTTTCTAACACTGTGCGGGATCGTGTTGTCTTCAGCATTGAGATATGTCATCCTACGGTAAGGGTTAAGCTACAGTAGGATTCTTGGGTTGCGTACTGAACCTTCAGTACGGTGTATCTGAACACTTGAATTCTCTGTGTCTTCGGATGTTGATCGGATTGTGGTACCTATGTGGTAAAGGTTGAACGATTACTCTTGTCTCTGGTATTTTCAGTAAGTTTATGTGTAGATGCAATATAGCCTCTTAGTGTATGTGGTACACGTTGGCCGAGCTAAACCGTGAACTGTAAATGCCTAAGTACCACAGGATCTTGATAGAGCTCTCAGCATCAGTATATTGCTGTGTGTAAATGGTTAGTTTGGGAACTAAGTATAGGGCCTCTGTCTAACAGACCCCTTCCACTCCCAAGAACCCAAATAACGTTTAAACGCACTTCTGAAAAGTTAGAATACAGCGTTTAACACTGGCGCCATCTGTGGGAAGGTGGCAACAGATCAGATTGTTGCAAACCAGTTGTGGAAACGTGACTGTAAATTGTAAATCGGTAGTAATAGTACGCGATTAGTACAAAAGATGATACATGCCAGTTACTCGATCCGATGAAACGTATCAAAAGAACCGCCAGCCTGGGGTACTTAATTTGCTAAGGACGACTCCGGGAGGTAGAAGTACAGCTAGGTCTAACCCAGTTGTCAAGAAAGTAAAGAACGTTAGTAGTGATTCCGGTCATATTCCGGTGGAACGTGCTACGCCTCTGGTAAATTCCGGTACGATTTCGGCACAGTCTGTCGAAGATATAGTAACTCCAGAATCTACCAGGACGCAGCCTGAAGTTGGTTTAACAACATTGGGTAAAGATTCAAATTTGTTTACGATTAGAAACACCTTAGCCAAAGAAATTAGTGAAGGAGAAAAGGCACCTTGTTTTGGTGAAGATTCGACACCTTCCGGTGTTGCTCCGGTACCAATTGCTGAAAGATCACAGTTTTTCGGCGACGGTTTACCAGTTCTTGGTGAATCTTCAGCCCAATCACTGCTATTGGGAGTAAGCTTCCCTACATTTGACATCAAGAAGGAAGGTAGCTTGTTCGAAACCGAGATTCGAAACATACTAAACAAGATTATCGAATCGGAAAGTGCACAGGCCGACGATACAGATTCCGATAGTTCAGATATTCAGCCCCGGGATACAGAAGATAGTCACAATACAACCATCAGAGCCATGAACGAACAACAACAACAGCAACAACAACAACAACAGCAGCAACAACAACAAAAGCAACAACAACAACAACTATGCCCACCAAGGCCGACTCCAACCGGAGTAACGTATACTAAATTTGGTGGATTCCCAAGAGATGACCCAGATGCTTATGTACGCACATTTGAGATAAGTTACGCAGTGCTCAACCATCCACCTGATCCGGCGTATAAGGCTATTGTTTTCCAGTCGACATTAGTTAACGAAGCAGCTAGATGGCTTACAGAATATGATATTAACCATTTCGGCACCTATGAAGCAGTAAGGGATGCATTTTTGCAGAGATTCAATCTAAAGAAGGATCCAGCCGAAATTTTTGACTACCTGAATAGACAGAAGATAAATCAAACAGTACAGGAATACGCCACTCTATTCAGGACTCATTTGAGGCAATTACCACAAGCATATGCCAACCTACCGGATGACGTTATTACTCAATGGTTTATCAATGGATTGACTCTGCAACTTAAACAGATTATGATCATACGCTATGTAGGAGCTATGACGCTAGATGCCGTGATCGCAATGGCTTTGCAACTTGAAAACAAGGTTGGCAAATTTACAGAAGATCTGGAGTGGTTAAAAGCAAATAGAAATATCGCCGAAGACCCGACCAGACAGATGTACTGCACTACATGCAAGAATTCAGGCCATACTAGTACCACTTGTGCACTTAATCAGTTGTTTTGTGCTATCTGCAACACTACCGAACACACCACCGAAAACTGCGCATATAACGCCAAAGTACAGGGACCAATAACTGTCAATGCAATTATACAGGAACCAGGGCAGCCAACCAATTACTATGTACCTCCGCAAATGAGAAACAACCAGCAACAAGGTTATCGAAATTACAGAGGACAGAGAAATAATAACTACAATGCAAACCGCTGGCAGGCCGGACAAGCACCAAAAAATCCCAATTTGCCACCACCGCGCTATCATTTTTGTGGTGAATTTGGTCACATTAGAAGATTTTGTAAGGATGCAGTTGAGTATGATCAGAGGAAGAAAGAACGTCAAAACCCAATGACTAATATGGTACAAATCATACCAGTAGAAACGCACGCTGCAGTAATTCAGACTCGATCCGGTAAACAACAGCAACCAGCAGCAGAAATATTTGAACCAGGCATACGTGAACAACAAAGGATGTATGATAAGGCTAGTCAATGGACCACCGCAGAACCTCCAGTGTTCCCAGATCCTATTCCGGTGACCCAGGCTCCGTTAACCGAGGAAGGAACACAAAAACAGGATTCCGATTCAGCAGCAGGCACATCATCTTCAGCAGGCGCATCATCTTCAGAATCTGTGGAAAATACAATCCAATCGCAAAAAGCCTGGGAAATTTTATCTAAAGCATCCATCACTCTTCCTCTGGGCCAATTACTTGCACTAGTACCGGGAGTTCGACAACAATTCCAACAACAGTTCAGTCCTATGCCTTCTTGTATTCCAGCAACAGCAACAGTGCAATCGGAACCTGATTCTACGGTCGATCATTCGGTTCCTTTAATTACGGTATGGTATAAAAATAAAAAAATCACACAGGTACTAATTGATGGAGGATCTGGTGTCAACATTGCTACTACTGCACTGTGTAAAAAGTTAGGGTGGACCGAAATTGAACCAGTTCAGTTTTTTGTCAGAATGGCCGACCAATCAAGAGTTCATCCCGTAGGACTTGTGCGAAATGTACGAATAACTTTACAAGGTACAACATTTAAAATGATCTTTGTCGTACTAGAATTACCGGAATCCACCCTTGATTATAATCTCCTTTTCGGCCGTCCTTGGCTGAAGCACGCTAAGGTGATACAAGATTGGTTTGCACAGGAACTGACTTTCAAAGATAATAATCGTAAATACGTTGTAAAATTAGATGCTATACAACCTTGCGAGTTGCATGCTAGACCGTATTTTGCATAACCAGTCCATATGCTAGATGGGTTGTCAGATGATGAAGAAAAGAAGAGTTTCTGAAAAATAACATTGACTTGATCTCCCTAGGAACTGTTGATCTACAATCTATTGTAGATAATTGGAATCTTGCAGTTTGTACGGTGATGTCTGTAACAGAAAAAGATATGAAAGAAGATAAAGCTACAATAGATGACGCTGATCTACAGCAACTTTTCAAGCCAGCTGAGGATACAAGGAAGCCTCGACAATTCTATGTTCCAGAAGATCAGCTGACCACCTACAATTTAGGGGATGAAGAAAATCCACGTCTTGTTAAGATAAAGGAAAGCTTACCTGAGTTATTTCAAGCAGATTTAATCCAACTACTTCGAGAATTTTCTCATGTATTTGCATGGGATTACAAAGATATGAAGGGTTTGGACCCGTGCATCTATCAACACAGGGTCATGCTGAAGCCGGAAGCAAAACCACTTAAGCAACCCAGCTACCGGATGAATCCAAACTATGCATCACAGGTAAAGGCAGAACTTGATAGGCTACTCAAATTCGGATTTATTGTACCAGTAGAGCATGCTGAATGGATCTCACCAATTGTTATTGTCCCTAAAAAGAATAAGCAGTTACGAATATGTGTAGATTACCGAAAACTGAATGCAGCTACGGTGCCTGATTCCTTTCCGCTACCTTTTCTTGACACAATGCTTGATAGAGTAGTATGACATGAAATGTATTCATTCTTAGATGGGTACAGTGGGTATAATCAAGTTAGAATGGCTGAACACGATATACCAAAGACCGCCTTCATTACCAACTGGGGTGTTTTCGCATGTATTGTTATGTGGTTTGGATTAAGAAATGCCCCAAGTACATTCCAAAGGTGTATGCAGGAAATATTTTCTCCTTACCTTACCTCTTTTATGCAAGTATATCTTGATGATTTTTCGATTTTCGGTAAGATGATAGCACACCTGTTCCATTTACGGTGCTGCTTTGAAAAGTGCAGAGAATACAGACTCTGTTTGAACCCAAACAAATCTGTGTTTGCGGTTTCATGTGGAACGCTACTTGGCCACATTGTATCAGCATAGGGCATACAAGTCGACCCGGATAAGGTTGCAGTTGTATTAGGAGCACATGTTCCTACTACACCAAAAGAAGTCATGAGATTTATGGGTCAAGTCCGCTGGCATGGTCGTCATTTACGGTGGCTCGCTCATTTAGCCATTCCACTCAATTGTTTAATCACGAAGACTCCTAAACAGTTTGACTGGACCCCTGATTGCCAAATTGCTTTTGATCGTCTAAAGGGATTACTAACACAGGTTCCAATCTTACAGCCTCCTGATTGGGATCGCCCATTTCATGTATTTGTTGATGCTTCAGATATAGCAATAGGGAGCGTTCTAATGCAACAAACCAATAAGTGGTTCAGACCATGTACTATGCAAGTCGAAGATTAGCCCCTGCTGAAAAGAATTACTCTGTAATAGAGAGAGAATGTCTAGGTCTAGTATATTCTATCAAGAAATTCAGACATTATTTGCTGGGCCGTAAATTTACTTTTCATGTAGATCATGCTGCACTTGTCTATCTAGTTCGGCAACAGCATCTAGGTGGTCGATTAGCATGATGGGTTTTGCTTTTACAAGAGTTTGACTACGAAGTTATTCATCGGCTAGGCAGTTCACATGCCTTAGCAGATTTTCTCTCTCGCTTAGATTCCGGTGAAGCTCCGGTCGGTGTAGATGACACAACACAGGCAATTTATGTCTCTGAACCGACTAATGATGAAATTATAGACCCACCTATGCCATCTACATACTATGATCAGATATTGACCTTTCTTACTGTTGGATGCCTCCCTTCTCAGACTTCTCCTACAATACGAAGAAAAATTTCAGTTTTCAGTCGCCGATTTCGGTTGATTGCTGGGGAATTATACTATATGGATCACACTGGAGTTTTACTTTGTTGTATTCCACCACATGAAGTTAACTCAGTCATTAATTTGGCTCACTCAATTCCTTCCGGTGGCCATTTTGCTGCAGACTTAACACACCGGAAGACTCTACAAAGTGGTCTCTGGTGGCCTACTATGTACAGGGATGTATCACAGTTTGTCAAACAATGTGATAATTGTCAGAGATCTGGACAGCTCCTGCAACGTCATCTTTTCCCTCTACAACCTGTCTTGCCATTAGAGCCTTTTCAGAAGTGGGGTCTAGATTTCATTGGTCCTATTACACCACCAGCAATCCTCAGTAATAATCGTTATATTTTGACATGTACTGATTATGCTACCAGATGGGCAGAAGCCTTGGCTTTACGATCTGCCACAGCTGTTGCGGTAGCCAAGTGTCTACTGAAAGATGTCTTTCCACGTTTTGGCTTACCGCTGGAACTTGTTACAGATCAAGGCACTCATTTTGTCAACAATTTAATGAAAGTACTCACACATTCGTTTCAGGTGACGCATAAATTTAGTTCACCATATTATCCTCGTCCAAATGGTTTGGCTAAGAGTACAAACAAGACTTTGTTGAATATGCTTCGAAAACTCATTTTGGAAGCACCGAAAAGATGGGATCAACTGTTACCTGCAGTATTATGGGCATACCGGACTACATATAAGGTAGCCACAGGATTAACCCCTTTCAAACTAGCTTATGGATTGGAAGCCATAGCACCGATGGAGATAGTTGTGCCAAGTTTACGAGTAGCAATCACTCAGAAACTACTACCTCAAGAATCTCTCTCATTTCGGTCAGATACACTCAGAGAATTAGACGAGCATCGATGGCACAATTTTTTGACTATTCAGGAAGTACAGCTAAGACAAGCTCGAACACATGATCGATATCTAAAGACTCCAATTTTTCAGTGGGACAACTTGTACTCTTTTACAATGCAAAGTCGAATCGCTCTGCTCGCAAATTCAAGTTACGATGGTCTGGTCCCTACCGGATTGCTGAACAAGTGAGCCCAACAACTTTTCGGTTGACCACTTTGATCGGAATTCCTCTTCCAAAGGTGATAAATGGATCAAAGCTGCGGTCGTATCAACAAGCATCTAATCCACACTGAAACGTTTCGCGGTTGGCCGCGTCTTTTGGCATTCTCTTTTCTTTTATTTTCTTTCCTTTTCTTTTTTGCGTGCTTAATAGAATAAGTCTGTAAATATTCGCGTTTTGATACCTAATTATGTCAAAAGCCTCCCTGCCCTTTCCAGCTACTCATACATGCACACCGAAGTTAAGAAGTTATCATCTCAACGTCGCACGATGATTAGTCATTTTGATTTCTCTCCCCGGCAATGCATCTACTTAACCTTTTCTGTTTCGCCAAAAATCGCTATTGTGTTTGTGTGATTTGCATCATTGTGTGTACCCGGTGTTCTGTGTACTTGTGATTGCTTTCTCTGTTTGTGCCATGGAAGCTTTGGCTAACTATGCCGCCTTCCGTGATGGACTCCCTGCCGACGTAGGAGAGTTCCTGTGCATTCGTGGGCTATCCAATTTCGTTGAACTGCCTTGGAATTCAATGGAATCCCACCCCTTCTTTGCCCAGATCATCTCCGCCATCAGCAACACACCTGCCACCAAGTAGAGTTGGCCGATCACCTCCCTACCATCCCGTACACTGATCACCTTCCAAACTTTCGCTGAGTCATTTCGACTCCCTTCGCAAGGTCGGGAAAATGGTCCGAACCTCCCCATAGCAACAATGACACAATTATTTCCTAGGTATTCGTCAAACGAATACGCGATCCTTTGTCGACCGGAACCTGAAAGATCCGCCCTTCAATTCTTAGTAGCTATCCTGAACCTACAGAAACGTACTTATGGAATATCTCGTCCCTTCTACTCCGCATAGACTTAGCCGCCCGAGAACCAATGAATTTTGCGTCCTATTTCTTCCACCGCATTCACAAAGAATGCGTAGCAATCATCAAACAGGTAAATAAGGGAGGAATGCCAAGATCGAGACTCCCTCATATCCTATCCTTCCTGTTTCCGGCCATCCTTGCAGCACAACCACTACCCAGAGGCCCGGTCCTACGACATGAAGAGTCTGTGCAATTATTGGAGGATGATGAAGAAGATGAAGAGGAGCTAAATCAACTCTTCCACCGGAAGAGAATCAGGATCAGTTCATCTGAAAGTGAAGCCCAGGGATCAGTCGAAGAAAACAAAGAAGATGACAAGGAACAAGAAAAGCATGACGAAGAAACCTTCCATGACAGTGCCACATCTATGCAGCATGAATCATCCGCGCAGTCATCTTCAGAAGGGCAACAAGAACAGGAGGATCACACTAAAGTCGACACAAGCTCATCAGAAGAAGCATCACAACAACAATCGGAGCCGGAAAAACAAAGAGATGAAGCACAGGTAGTTAAGGATATTTTCGACGAACTGCTTAGAGCAGTAGAATCCACAATTGCTGATACTGCCGACACTGCACAACAAACCGTAGATAAGGTAACGCAGTCTCACTCTGTCCTTCCCACTCCCCCACCGGAGTCGCCATTCGACCCCATTATCCCTATCCAACCCATCCACCCCAACGAACCCACTGACTCTTCTTCCTCATCCTCCAACTACTCTCCACCAAACTCCTAGCAGCAGCTCACCGTGTCCTCATCCCAACCTCGACCTCAGCTGCCACTTCCTTCAATCCCTATGATCTCTAAACTTGCAAACATGGGCCAACTGTTAATTCAGTTATCACAGCAATTGCCAATCCAGATGAGAGAAGTCACCGATAATATTCGAAATGAGTTACAACACAAGGTGGATGTCCTAGAAGCAGATATCACGCCTCTACAGGAAGAGATAGATGCGGTCAAAACAGAAAACCATCAGCTGCACTCCCAAATTACCCATCTCCAAGCCCAGCTTGCAGAACAACAGACAATTGCTGATCAGAGAGATACCGCACTGGCGTATCTCAACCAAAAGGACAAGTTACTAAGCGAAGCACAGGCCGAAATCAGTCAGTTAAAGCTAGATCTATAGGATAAAGAAGATGCCAGAGTAGCCTTAGGTAATTTATTAGAAGAGACCAGAGTTCAACTAGACGAAGTGGTACAAAAAGGCCAAGAACAGCACGATCTGGCAATGAAGACAGTGGAAGAACTACAAAGATACAAGGATCAATTAGCTGATGTAAATAATATGCTCAAACGTTATTTCTCAAAAGAAGCTCAAACACAGAAGGTAATAACAGATCTACGTAGAGAAAGGGACGCATACTCCAGAACCATCCAGTTCCAGAATCAAGAGATCGAGAGACGGGAAAATCAACTGGACAATAAAAAAGAAAGAGTAATCAGTATGGAGAAGCAGGTTGCAGAAATGAAGATATCCAGAGATGCGGCTTTGTCCAACGAATTCTACCTACAAGAAGCTTTTCTGTAGACGCAAGCAGAGATTTTGCTCACCGAAGCCATAGCTTTAAGTTCTGTAAGAATAGATGCACAGCTAGTAGAACCGGACACCCTCAAACAAATGTTAGAAACTCTAAAGAAAAAGATCGCCCACACCTTTAGATTAGCCAGAAATGTGTACTTAGAAGGAATTATAGATGAACAGTAGTTTTTTAAAACCTGCGGGTTCGAGTCCACCGTGCGTGCCAGAGTGTTATCGGCTGCCGGATTGGAAGTGTATAACTGAAATCTTGTTTCACACGTGCAAAAGGTTGTTACGCAGACACGTTGTATTCTCTTATAAAGCAATGAAAAAGGATGCTCAAGACGTTCGAGAGATCACCAGACTGTCTGTCTGGGTGATTGAACGGAGCGCTACTGTAGTGTTGGTTTGTCTAATTCCAAGTGTTTGGAGTTTTCTGAGTATTCTGCGTGTATCTGTGTCTCGTCTTGTCTGTTGTCTATTGGTATCTATTGCGGTTGTGAGTATCATCTACATCCAGTAGATCATTCGTTTTGTTGTCTGAAGTGAATCATCTGCGAATCCTTATTGTGATTGTTGTGTTAAGTTCGCGTATTACGGTAGTACTCGTTCTTGGAATGTTCTGCCAGTTGTTTGGTGAAGTCTGTGTAACTGTGGTAGTGTTTCTAACACTGTGCGGGATCGTGTTGTCTTCAACATTGAGATATGTCATCCTACGGTAAGGGTTAAGCTATAGTAGGATTCTTTGGTTGCATACTGAACCTTCAGTACGGTGTATCTGAACACTTGAATTCTCTGTGTCTTCGGATGTTGATCGGATTGTGGTACCTATGCGGTAAAGGTTGAACGATTACTCTTGTCTATGGTATTTTCAGTAAGTTTATGTGCAGATGCAATATAGCCTCTTAGTGTATGTGGTACATGTTGGCCGAGCTAAACCGTGAACTGTAAATGCCTAAGTACCACAGGATCTTGATAGAGCTCTCAACATCAGTATATTGTTGTGTGTAAATGGTTAGTTTGGGAACTAAGTATAGGGCCTTTGTCTAACAGACCCCTTCCACTCCCAAGAACCCAAATAACGTTTAAACGCACTTCTGACAGTTAGAATATAGCGTTTAACACATAATATGCATGAATCATCAAAAGAATGTAAAAAAAAAAAACATTCTCTCAAACCTCTGTAAGCTTATGAAGGCCTATATATGTAGATCTCTATACAACATTATTATTTATCTCATGTAAATAGATTATCATATAGTTCTCTCTCCACTCCTTGATCCATATCAATTTCCAATTTCGAAATTATATTATCGTTCTTTGCAAGTACCAAATATGTATCATGTTCTGCTCTAGTATCCTCTTCTTTGATTGCTTGCGTATCCTCTTGTGCTTGTTTAGGTTTAGGTTCTACCATACCATGTTGCATGATATTTGATATAGGCATTATATCTAAATCAGATACATTTTTTGGTATATCATGGTTTTTTAATATTTAATTCCTTCTTGGATCCACTTGTATGACATGCCAAAAAGTTTCTAACAACATTGTCTGCCATACAAATGATTTGTTTGCATTTTTTGGAAAATGCAAATGTAAAAGAGCACTAGGATCTTTTTGTATAATTGCATTTCTGCCAATGAGGATCACTTTAAACCATTTGAAATCCAATGTTATTGTTAGTGTGCATGTGAAAGGAGAGATGTCTATTAGACACTTTTATGTATATTCTTTAATAAAGCATATAGTGGCTTGATCCGCTACTACCTACAAGTTTGACTTGCATTTGCAAAACCTAGAAAATCTGATTTCGAGGTCTCTATGTACAATGTAGTTTCTAGGCATTCTAGTGGTCAGTGCAAAGTATCATGTGTGGGTTTTCTATTGTGGAAGCATGATCTTGATACTCTCTTGAAGGGAAATGCACCATGGTGCATCACCATCATACCACTTCACTAGTATCGTAGCAGTTTGCAGCAAAAGGTTTTTGTTGTTATGTAAGCGAAGCGAGGGAGCGAGAACTGCTTGTTCCTGATACTTCGTGTCTTGTAGTGGCATCCTCCCAAGCTTACGACAAAGGTGGAGACAAGGCATAGATATTGGCATACCTTGCCATCCGACTCACCAAATTCATCATTGGCATCTTTTGAGCTTGTCAAAGTGGTGACTTGGAAAAGTGGTGCATAGGTGGTGCACAAGTGGCCAAGGACATGGACACACAAGTAGTGCACAAGTGGTTTGCTCAAAATTTTCTTGTAGGAAAAGTTAAATGCACATTTTGAAGGTCTCCTTTATGTGCACATTTTGGAGAAAAAAAGCTCAAAAGTGGAAAAGATAAGAGTGAAAAAAAGTTCAAAAGTGGAAAAGATAAGAGTGAACAAGATACGCAAAAGCTTATGTATGCCCCCATTCAAAATTTTGTTTTCTATAAAGTCACTACAAGAAAAAATAGGGAATCATTGGTCTTTACATAAGAAGGTTCTTGGGACAACAAGGAAGCATCAAGGCATACAAGCAATTGAGAAGTGAAGCAATGTACGTAAGAGGAATCGACACAACAAAGGAGCATTCTTGGAGATAGACTAAGCAAGCACAAGCATACACTACACTGTGAGAGAAAGAGAGAGCAAGACACACACACACTTAGATAGTGTGCAGAGAGAGACAAAGTGTGGGGAGAGGGAGAGAGAGATAGAGAGGGAGAGCAGAGAGAGAGAGAGAGAGATCAAGTTTGTAAAGAGAGTGTGACATAGTATCATCAAGGAGGTGTTGTAGGTTGATAGTAGAAGTAACCAGCACTTCAAAATTATTGAAATCTTGAGTGCAAGGAGTGCACAAGGGCAAGATACTAGACAAGGTGAAGGAACAATGGAGAGGTTGACTGCACAGGTAATTGTGGTATTTTTTTGTACTTGTGTGTAGTTTTGGGTCCTAAAAGGTTTACACATAGAGAATATTTTGTCTTATTCTAGACAAAGCTATTGTAATATTTGTTGGCATTTGAGGTTTGTAGAAGCATGTAAACACCAAGGAAGAAGAACAAGCTTGAATAACAACACACAATACCAAAATAGAATGTACAAAGATAAGTTACTTGTTAGGGTAATAGGCATATATACAAGCCAAGAGAAAAAACCTCATAAAGAGGGAAAAAAGTGCCATGGTAGTCTTAGTGTGTTCACACACATCACTACCTAAATATATCAACAAATCCCCCTTGGGAGTGATGCAATGAACAAGGAGCTATCACTCATGTATAAGGAAGTGCCAAGCTATGTGGATTCAATCCACAAAAGGAAGTAAGCCTAGAGCTTTGCGGAAAGCTTCAAACTTCTCCCTAGGTAGAGCCTTTGTGAAAAGGTATGCAATGTTCTCTTGTGTGGGCACATATGCCAAACTGATCTCTCAAGCAGAGAACCTCTCCCTAACATAATGATAGTGCACCTCAATGTGCTTAGTGCGAGCATGGAACATAGGGTTCCTCGCAACTACCAATGCACTCTAACTGTTAGTGAAGATGGTGATGGCAGAAGACTGACCAACATCCAAATCAGCCATAAGGCACCTGAGCCACACATACTCAATAATCACTGTGAAAGCTACCCTATACTCAGCTTCACAACTAGAAGTGGCCATAGTAGGTTTCTTCTTGCTCAACCAGATATACATGAGCTACCAAACATGAAGCAAAAGCCACTAGTGGACACACAAGTGTAATAAAAACCAGCCCAATCATAGTCAGAAAAAACATGTAAATCTGGTGATAGTGATCCTCCCTTGGGATAAAACAATCCAAGTAGTCGGGTACCACTCAAGTAGCGAAAGATGTGCTTAACTGCCTACCAATGCTTGACACCTGGGCAATGCATAAGCCTGCTTATCTGTGAGAAAACAAACTAAATATCTGGCCAAATAATGCATAAGAAAATCAAGCATCCAACAACCTGCTGATAGACAACAACATCAAATGCATCTCCAACATCATGAGGACTCAATCTTAAACCTATCTCCATAGGAGTGGCACTAGGTTTGCAATCTTCAAGGCCAAAATGCTACAATAATGTGTCAATATATTTTATTTGATGCAAAGCTATTCTGCCATAACATTGCAGGAAGCGAATGCCCAGATAATGATGTAAATGCCCCAAATTTGACATCTCAAATGAGACATTTAGTTCAGCCTTAAAATCAATGCTTCTCATGAGGATCAGTGCGCATCATGTCATCAATATACACAACAATGATAAGAAGCACATCATTTGCATGCTTCACATATAAGGCGTTCTCAATTGCACTCTTCTCAAAACCATGCACAATTAGGTAGGCATGTATCTTTAAAGCAAGCACATGGTGCTTGCTTTAAACCATATAATTCCTTTTTCAACCTGCACACTTGATTTTAAAGCAAGTGTGCAGGTTTAAAGCAAGCACATGGTGCTTGCTTTAAACCATATAATTCCTTTTTCAACCTGCACACTTGATTTTCATGCCCTTTCTGCACAAAGCCATAGGGCTGAAAAACATACACTTCTTCATGCAAGTCACCATTCAGAAATGCAATGTTAATGTCCAACTCATGTACATTCCAACCATGATGAGCTGCAAGTGCACAAATTCTATGAACGGTAGTCATTCGACATGCAGGAGAAAAGGTCTCTTTAAAATCAATGCCTCTTTCCTGAGAATAACCCTTTGCAACAAGCCTAAACATATACCTGTCAACTGTTCCATCAGGCTTACACTTCAGCTTGTATACCCACTTAGTGCCAATGGCCTTCTTGCCAAGAGGCAAGCCACATAAAGAATAGGTACCATTTTTCATGATAGCATAGCAATCTCATGCAAAACAAGCACTATGAGAGCATGAACGAGTATGATATGATAGAGGTGCATCTAATTTGCTATCACACAAAGTATATACAATCCATTTTGGCATAGTTTTTGCCTCCTCAATATCAGCTCTCTCATCAACAAGTGCATCATGTAAATTTGCATTGGAAACGGAATGATTTGCATCATCACATGAAGCTTGTAAAGGCTGATAAGTTGTCTCATTAGGACCAGCACTAGACTATCCACCTGTAAAAAGAGGCAGAAAAGTTTCATACATGTCTTTGGAGCTAACTGGTGTCTCCTTAGTACATGAAAGTAATGGTTGAATAGCAGCTTCCATAAAAACAACATCATGACTAACCAAAATGCATTTAGTCTCTGGATGATATAGAAGATAGCCTTTGCTTTCAACACTATACCCAACAAAAATACATTTCACTGCTTTATCATCCAATTTCTTGCATTGTTGTTGTTCATGCACCCATGCATATACCAAACAATAGAAAACACGAAGTTGAGCAATTGATGGCCTACGAACATGCCAAGACTCATATACAGTGATAAACAACAATGCTTTAGTGGGACACCTATTAAGTACATATGTTGCACACATAACAACCTCAAGCTAAGAACTATGTGGTAAAGCTTGACTCTTGACAATACACCTCGCCATCTCCATGAGCGACATGTTCTTCTGTTCAACAACTCCATTTTGTTGAGGTGTATATGACACTGTATACTGATGTTTTATCTCACAATTAAACAAAAATGCATTATAATCAGAAGACATATATTCCCTCCTCGATCAGAATGGAGGATGCCCATTTTACATGCTAACAGATTTTCTATTAAAACCACTTCATGCTAATAGATTTTTACATGCTAACAGCACATCTTCAGAATTTTCTTTCAATGGATATACCCATGCATGCCTAGAAAAATCATCAATGAAAGTCATGAAGTAAAGATAGTTTCCAAAAGGGGGTGTTTGTATATGACCACAGACATCACTATGACCAAGCTGCAATTTCTGAGTAGCTCAAATTGAACCATCTATTGGGAACAAGGAACACTGCATTTTTCCCAATAATACAGCCTTTAGAGACATGTTTACTAGGTGCCTCAAGTTTGCGCAAAGAGGACACCATTTTAGATTTATGTAGGTGTAGCAAACTAGCAAAATTTAGATGACCAAAGCGTGCATGCCAAAGCTTTGCATTTGACATAGCCTAAGAATCATGTACTGCACATGCTAAATCATTCAAAGTTTTTTCATAGTCTATGAGCTTATATAGCCCACAAAATAAAATTGCAGAAGCAATAATGACATCACCATTTGACAAATCATGAATTGTACATGTGTCATCAACAAATTTTACAAACAAGCTGATCTTGGGTAATGTTGAAACTGATAACAATGTGCTCACTCTCCACATGTTTTTAGAGGTAAACAACACGAGCCTCATTCCTTGCCTGGTATAAAGTGGTCAGTGTATCCCAAGCATCCGTTTTTGTTCTGCAAGAGCGAATGTGAGGAATAATGGCGCATTTGAGAGACAAGGCTATCAATGCATGTGGTTGAGCATCTCTGCCATCCCAAAAAAATTGCTCTATAGTAGGTGCAGTAGGAACCACAACATGAACATGAACATGAAGAATATCACCATCTTGAATGCCATCTGCATCACGTTTAGTAATTGTATTTGTAGGTGTAATAGGAAATTTTTCAGCACTCTACGTAATATTCCACAATCCTTTTGCAACCAATACATGATGCATCATAGAAGACCATAATGGGTAATTGGTACCATCCAACTTATCCTCAATAGCCAACATATGGAATACATCACTGCCTTCAACAATGGCCACTGACTAAAATACCCTGATGCAAAAAAATGAATGTATCTCAAAAAGTTGAACAAAACTACCCTATCAAGTTCTGCTAAACCTGTAGCAAACTTTGAGGCATACAAAACCTGTATATATCTTTGGTATAAAAAGATGAAATTGCCTACACAGGCACTGTGATAGTGCATCCAAAGGCCAAAATGAGCTTAGATCAAGATTTGAACACCATAGAGCAAAGTAGTTTTGAATCCTATTCACCATGAGTATGCTCACCAAATTTCGCATGAATCTGAGACTATGACCGGAGGGGTGTTGATGATGCCCTTAATGGAGTGACGACTTGCTCTGATATTGATTGTGGAGTTTGAGGTCTGCGCAAGCACATGAACAACACAAATAAGAAGAATAATCTTGGAGCACAACACACAATAACGAATGTATTACCACTAGAATGTACGAAGATAAGTTACCCGTTAGGATTATAGGCGTATATACAAGGTGAGTGGAAAAAAACCTCCTAAAGAGGGAAAAAAGTGCCCTGACAATCCTAGTGTGTTCACACACATCACTACCTAAATATATCAACAATATTTTATGCTAATCAAGGCACAAAGACTTCCATCACAATTTTTTTTTCTTCTTCTCTACTTTTCTCCTACAAACAGTCAAGCCTCTGTCAACTAAAGAATCCTCCAACAAAAGTTCACATGCCCATGGGACAAGGCAACTTGAGCAGAGGAGGATCACAATTACAAAGTAAATAAGAAGTGCAAAGGTGTCAACAACGTAATTAAAGATGTAATTTTTATTTTTCCTTGGAACTCAATTATAGTATAGGATGCACAACTCATGACTGCAACCTAGTCACAAACATTGGGAGTTTCTTTCAAATCCACAAGAAGGAATGTTGCTCATAGTTAGCTAGTCCTCTTTCATCCACATCATCAGTAAGAAACATGGTAGCTCAAGTAGAGTTAGAAACTTTTCTTTCCCACTTCATGCAGGAAGCGGAATCAAAAGTGGACTATGCACGATGTGTAGCAAAAAGGGCCATGTGGTAAGTGACTACCCTCTTTAAAGTATGACTTGCCAGCTATGTAAGAAGTCTCACCATGAAGTCTAGAAGTATCACTCAAGAGGGGTTCCTACACAAGCATATAGGGAGAAGGAGGAGTCCAATCAGCACCAAATGCAATGGATGATACTCCAAGTCAAGGTAACACTCACAACCCACATCCTCAGGGTAATTTTGGAAATGGGCCAAGAAGGTCAATCATTTACTTTAGGTGTGGGAAATGTGGACATTATCAAAGGAGATGTCCTTTGCCAGGGAATTCTCCCCCTTGAAGATTAAGGAAGGAGTAAAGAAGAAACCATTATGCCATCAACATCTTCTAGGTTCGTACATCTAGAAGAAATTGAATCTTTTGTTATGCAAATAAGGAACAAGGGGAAAGCCCCTCAAGAAATGCAATGAGGGTATAATACAAATGGATTGAGCAAGGAAAATGCTTGCACTGGGGTGTTCTAGAGATTTTATAAAGACATTGTATTCAATCTACAGTATGGTAATAGGTTACCAATTTTCAATTCTACTATTGTTATCTTTCTTGCGGATGAGATTTATAATCATTCAAACATCTTGATAGAGCACCAAAGTAGAGAACCTCCCTCCAAACCATGCAAAATGGACCCATAATCTTTTCCTTAAAGATTTGGAAGAATTCATTGGAACTTTTCCTTTAGGGATGGCATAGATAGCATCCCTGAGGTTATGGTTGTTAAGTCGGCTATCGAGTGTGAGAGTAGTATCTTGAGGAATCTTTTCGGATCGTACTTTTGAGATGAGGGACATGAAATCTCGTGTCCAAGGAGAGAGCGAAGAGGAAACCCCAAAATAAATAACTTCCTGGGCATTTGAGGAGTTTTGGTTTTGGGTTTCTAGATAAATTTGAAGCCATAAAATGATTGAATTTGGGATTTGGGTAAAAAAAAGTGCATGCTTGGTTGAGGCTTCTATGCAAGTGCTCAAGGTGCACACTATATTCCTCCTAGATACTTTTTTGGGGATTATGTTGTTGATGTGGCTATTGTTGTGGTTCTTGTTGCCTTCCTTAATCCATTGGTGGCCTCCCTATGTAAGCAAAGATAAGTGATCCTCAACAACCCATATCTAAGCTTGTATGAGTTGATCCACAATGATCTTTTTGGGTACCCACAATTGTTTGACTGAAGGTATGTAGCATAGAGGTGCATGTGGGATTGTCCATGAACTTCTCTTGTGGTAGCTTTCTTCATCTTTGATTATTGATTTTTCTTCTCTAACCTTCTTGGATGTGTAGTTTCCTTCTTGATCTATGGTAGAAAAACTTTGGGTACTCACATTGACACTTCATTGCATTCATGACAAAGTGTTCCTTTTGGTATCCAAATTTGTGTTGAGGGAATATTTGATGAAACCCCTCCTTAACAATACCTTATTTATAGATAGGTATCCTTATAATATTTATATTTTTCAAATCTCCATGGAAGTACTAAATATTTTTATTTGAAGGAAATAAAAAGTCAAGAATAAAACAAGCACCACCCCAATAAAGCAGTTGGTCTATGCTATGGTGAATGGTAGAATAAAATCCAAAGATAAATATGGAGTAGGACAAATAGATTTTTAAAGTTAAAATATTTAAGTTTGAATAACTCTCACTTTTGAAAGAGTCCAAACAACTTTCTAAAGACTCGAGTCCCATCATATACTTTTTTATCTTACACAAAAGATTCTTGACAAATAGGCATATGTGGTTGATTTTTGGGGCCAAAATCACAAATTTAATAATAGAAACGCATAGATTCTGATATTATGGTGAAATCCACGAAATGGAGGTGCTATTTATAATATTTCTATGATTTTTTATCATAGTATCAAAGACATGACCATATTGGATGAGATGCACACCTTAGAATAACAAAAAATCTTCTAGGATTTTTTCAAAGTTCTATTTTCTACTACACAAGAATCATGTCTACAAGATTCCCTCAATATTACCAAAAGTTATAGAGAAGGGCCCCCTTGGGTTCCCTCAAAAGCAAGAAACTTGTGTGTAGGTACATGTTATTAATACTACACTAATTTTAGTGCTATCCCTTGGGAAGTGGAGAACTTTGCTACAAGAGAGGTACTAAACTCTCTTCTGTATGTATCCCATCTCTTTTTTACCCACACATTGTAATAAATTATTTATTTCCTATCTCTCTCATCCCTTTCATTTTCTTATAATTCATTCTTCTCATTCCCAAATCCTCGTCATTTCCCCCCTCACCTTATATCCATTAGGAAGTGAAGGTACCTTTCTTCTTGTGTTTATGTCTTTGAATGATCATTGTTCAATGCTAAGAGGAAAATGTGGACCACCCATGTCCTATGAGAATTTATGTGATAGTGAGTGTACACGTCTGCGAAAGCACGCGAACATCACAAGGAAGATGAAGAAGAAGCTTGGAGCACAACACATAATATTGAATGTATTACCACTAGAATGTACAAAGATAAGTATCCCATTAAGGCAATAGGCATATATACAAGTTGGGGGATAAAAACCTCCTAAAGAGGGAAAAAAGTGCCCCGGCGGTCCTAGAGTGTTCACACACATCACTACCTAAATATATCAACATGTTCAATTCTCCTTCATTGATAACAATTGACCCAAGACCTTTTAGGCACTTGAAGACCTTAGCTAACTATTCCAAGTTATCTCACTAATTTAGAATGAGTATACACTAAGGAATGAGTTTAATAAGTCAGGGGTGTAATCCCAACTTTTCAAGAAGATGATAGTATGTAAACATAGGTAGATTGTATGAATCATATCTCATGATCTAGTGAACTAAATCTATTGAAAATTTGTATCTAACAACTAGAATGATCATGCTACCTATTCCAAGGTAAAGCAAGTCAATTGATAGAGTATATGTAGAGAACTTAATTAAACAAAATCACTAAAATGGTGAGATAGCAACAAAGAACAATAGATAGAGAATAGCATGAACTAATGACTCAAATTGTATATGCTAATGAAGGTATGATACAAAAGAGATGTAGTGGACTTATTCATACATGTGTTAGATTAGTTTATGCTCAACAATGAGGCTCAATGACTCTCTCTTCCCTGTCGCATCCCATGACTAAAAATCACTCCTATTTATACTCACAAAATGAGTTTGAAATTAAAATTTCTTCCACCTAAAAGTGTCCCTACACTTTAGTTGTTGATTGATTTGATTCCAACCACTAATTTGTTATGATCCTTGGCTTCTAATATCACGAGATTCCTTCAACTCAACTTCTTGATAAGTAACACATTAGGGCTATAAGCATATATACAAGCCGAGGGAAATAAACCTCCTAGTGTTTTCACACACATCATTACCTAAATGTATCAACAAATCCCCCCTCGAAGTGATGCGGTGAACAAGGAGCTCACACTCATGTATAAGTAAGTGCCAAGCTATGTGGAATCAATCCACAAAAGGAAGTAAGCCCAAAGCTTTGTGGAAAGCTTCATTTCTCCCTAGGCAAAGCCTGTGAAAAGGTCTGCAATGTTCTCCTGCATGGGCACATATGCCAAGCTGATCTCTCCAGCAGAGAACCTCTCCTTGACATAATGATAATGCACCTCAGTGTGCTTAGTGCAAGCATGGAACACAAGGTTCCTTGCAATTGCCAATGCGCTCTGATTGTCAGTGAAGATGGTGGTGGCAAAAGACTGACCAACACCCAAATCAACCATAAGGCATCTGAGCCACACACACTCAACAATTGTTGTGAAAGTTGGCCTATACTTAGCCCCACAACTAGAAGTGGCCACAGTAGGCTTCTTCTTGCTCATCTAAGATATGCATGAGCTTGCCAAGCATGAAGCAAAAACCACTAGTGGACACACAAGTGTCATAGCAACTAGCCTATTTAGAGTCAAAAAAAGCATGTAAATCTGGCAGTAGTGATCCCTCCTTGGCATAAAACAATCCAAGTAGCTTGGTACCACTCAAGTAGTGAAATATGTGCTTAACCACTTGCCAATGCTTGACACCTGGGCAATGCATAAACATGCTCATCTGCGAGACACCAAACTGAATATCTCACTAAGTAATGCATAAGTAAATCAAGCATCCAACAACCTACTGATAGAGAACATCATCAAATGCACCTCCAGCATCATGAAGACTCAATCGTAAACCTGTCTCCATAGAAGTGGCAATAGGCTTACAATCTTCAAGGCCAAAATGCTACAATAGTTGTCAATATATTTCATTTGACACAAAGGCATTACACCATCAATGTACATAAACTGAATGCCCAAATAATGATGAAAATGCACCAAATCAGACATCTCAAATGAGACATGCAAATCAGCCTTGAAATCAGCAATATGCTTCTCATGAGGACCAATGAGCCGGTTGTCATCAACATACACAACCATGATCAGAAGCACATCATTAGCATGCTTAACATATAAGGTGCTTTCAGTTGCACTATTGTCAAAACCATGTGCAATCAGATAGGCATGTATCTTTTCATACCAAGCATGTGGTGCTTGCTTTAAACCATATAATGCCTTCTTTAACCTCCACACCTGGTTTTCATGCCCTTTTGGCACAAAGCCACAGGACTAAAAAACATACACTTCTTCATGCAAATCATCATTCAGAAATGTTGTTTTAATGTCCGGCTGATGTACATTCCAATCAAGATGAGCTACAAGTGCACAGATGCTATGAACGGTAGTCATTTGGCAAGTAGTAGCAAAGGTTTCATCAAAATCAATGCTCTTTCTTGCGCATAACCCTTTGCAACAAGCCTAACCTTATACATGTCAACTGTTCCATTAGATTTATGCTTTAGCTTGTATACCCACTTAGTGCCAATGGCCTTCTTTCCAAGAGGCAAGTCACATAAAGACTAGTTACCATTTTTCATGATAACATCATATTCAGTTTGCATTGCAACCATCCAATGTTTAGAATTTTGTGCTTCATCAAACGAAACAGGTTCAGTCTCATCACAAAGACTAGATGTAGCCATAGCATAGCAATCTGATGCAAAAGAGGTGCTATGAGAGCTTGAACGACTAGGGTATGATAGAGGTGCATCTAATTTGTTGTCACGCAAAGGCTGCACTAGCCATTTTGGCATAGTTTTCGCCTCCTCAATATCAGCTCTCTCATCAACAAGTGCATCATGCAAATCTACATCAGAAATGGAATGCTCTACATCATCACATGAAACTTGCAATGGCTGAGAAGTTGCCTCATTAGGACCAACACTAGACTGTCCACCTGTAAAAAGAGGCAGCAAAGTATCATACATGTCTTTGGAGCCAACAGATGTCTCCTTCATACATGAAACTAAAGGTTGAATAGCATCTTCCACAAAAGAAACATCATGGCTAACCAAAATGCATTTAGTCTATGGATGATATAGACAATAGCCTTTTCTTTTAGAACTGTACCCAACCGAAATATATTTTACTACTTTATCATCCAATTTCCTGCGATGTTGTTTAGGCACTGATGCATATGCGAGACAACCAAAAACATGCAGATGAGCAACAGATGGCTTGCAACCATGCCAAGACTCATATGGAGTGATAAACTACAGTGCTTTAGTGGGACACCTATTAAGTACATATGCACAACACATGACAACCTCAGGCTAGAAACGATGTGGTAAAGCCTGACTCTTGACCATACACCTCTCCATCATCATGAGTGACATATTCTTCCGTTCAGCAACTCCATTCTATTGAGGTGTATACGGCACTAAACACTGATGTTTTATCCCACGTTCATCCAGAAATGCATTAAAGTTAGAAGACATATATCCCCCCCCTCTCAATCAAAACGAAGGGTGCCCATTTTACATGCTGATAGATCTTTAGCCAAAACCAAAAATTTCTTGAAGCACATGAACACTTCGAACTTTTCTTTCAATGGATATACCCATGCATGCTTGGAAAAATCATCAATGAAAGTCACGAAGTAAAGATAGTTTCCAAAAGAGGGTGTCAGCATTGGACCACAAACATCACTGTGAACAAGCTGCAATTTCTAAGTAGCTTGAACTAAACCATCTTTTGGAAATGAAGAATGCTGCATTTGGCCCAAAATAAAGCCTTCACATACATGTTTACCGGGTGCCTCAAGTTTGGGCAAAGAGGACACCATTTTATATTTCTACAAGCATAGCAAACTAGCAAAAATTAATTAACAATGCATGCATGCCAAAGCTTTGCATCTAACATAGCCTGAGAATCAGGTACTACACATGCTCAATCATTCATAGATTTTTCATAGTCTATGAGCTTATATAGCCCACGACATAAAATTCCAGAAGCAATAATCATGTCGCCATTTGACATATCATGAACTGTACATCTATCATCAACAAATTTCACAACCAAGCCAATCTTGGCTAATTTAGAAATTGATAACAAAATTTTCTTGATCCTTGGCATAAATAAAGCATCTAACAAAGTGAAAGAACTACCATCAATAGTAGTCAAAATGATCTTACCAACTCCCATGATAGGATAAGAGGAGTTTTTGCACATGTGACAGTATTCCCTGTAGGGGCAGGCTCGAGTGAAGTGAAGAAATTGTGCTCTGAGGTAATATGTTTGATCGCCCCACTATCAAAAGTACCAAACATCTGAGTCTCTTGCAGACATACACTATTCACGAGAAGATGGGTCAAAACTACAAACAATAGTAAATGCCCATTCTTCATTCTGCACAAGATTAGCAGACTCTTCTTTTGGTGTAGAGGCCTCTGCAACAACCATTCCACCCTCTTTTTTCTTTGCCTCTTTTGCAGCCAGTTTTGGACAGTTCTTAATGACATGATCGTTTCCTTTATAGTACTTACAAAATAATTTCTGCTTTTCTGATTTCTTCTCATCTTTATCTTCCTTCTTTGAATGTGCAGCATTTGCAAATTTCTGCTTACTAGTAGATGAGCTCCATTTTCCTTTGCCCTTCTGACTAGCCAGGAAAGCTTGATCTGCAACATGCATAATGGACTTGTTCTACCTAGACTGATCTACTTGCAATAGAACAGAGACTAACTCTTCAAATGACAAGGCATTGGGATGGTCTTTCATCATCAACTGAATAGTAGAAGCAAAAATCTGGTATGAATCACTCATGTTTGGGGTAATGTATGCATATGCTTAACTTAAAATGAGTTCATCTCTAAAGTATTCCATTGCTTTGATATATTGGATGTCATTTGAGTATATTGTTGCTTGCATATAAAAAATATATTGAGGTTTATTGACCTATATCTAATGAAAAGAGGAAACCCATAAGGAAAAATCCTTATCCATTTACTTTTGTAAGCCTTATATATATCATGGTAGCACAAAATATCAAACAATTTTTTCAAACTAGGAGCTATTTTAGATGGATGAAAAATATTTTATAAAAGAAAAAGAGCATTCAAAGGTAGAAAAAATGATCTTATCTTAGTGTGAGTAAGAATGATTTTTTATACCTTTAGGGAGGTTGTGAATTCATTTTTAGATACATAGACTTTACCTTATTCTCGTTGATTAAAAGTAGAATCCATCTAAGAGTCTAGGTGGCCAGAGACACTTTTATATGTGTATGTTTGAATAAAACATATAGTGGCTTGGTTAGATGCATATTGCATTATGATCAACAATTATAGAACCTATGAATCTATGTATTCTCTTCTAGTTCTGCATTTTTCTATGTTCGTTTGCACATTTTTGTGTATAGGTAATGTAGGAATTCTATGTCCTTATCCAAAATGATAATACATCATATAGCAACTTAGAAGCTTCCCTTCACTCGTATCAAAGTAGCTTCTTGCTTGAATGGATAGGTCAATGATAGTTTGAGTCTACTACACTATGCAATGCAACTTGCTATCTATGACTATCATAAAAATGATGATTAAGGTGATAATCAAGGCAACAATCAATGCAAAGACTTGGAATACCTTGTCATTTCTAGTCATTGAGCTTTGTAGTGGAGAAACAAAACTTATCGGGAGGTTATCTATCCCAATTTTTCATCCTCAAATCTTGCTTAACTAGAAGTTGCTACCAATAGCATGCACCTGGTTGATTATGTAGAAGGTGGAAAGACAATAGTTGCCCTTACCTTGAGAACTTACTTGGCTTTCTAGTATTTCTCATTTGGCCACTCATTTCATACTGTAAGAGCTTATCATGCTTTGTTTTGGAAGTACAAGTCAAAAAACTTCAAGAACATCTGGAGAAAAACATACTTTGAAGATTTTTCTTCTTTAGAAGTGAAAATTTAGCTTTTGGAGTTTTTTTTAGCCTTTTTTTTCATTGAAACATTTATTGGACTAATCTTAGTTATGGTGGGAATAATCACCTCATTTACTATTAGTTTTCTTCCTTGTGAGTGAAAGTGTCTACTAGTATATGTTTTGGCTTGATGTTTTCCATATTGGGACATTAGGTTGCATATATAGAAATTGAGTACCCATTGGGTTTGATTTTCTAGATATCACCAAGGTACGTTCATGTGGTTTGAGCATAATAGTATGAAAAAATTTCACTAATTCTTTCATATGTTAAAGAGGAACATGGTGAGGTTTTCCTAATCGGGAGACACCTTGATGTTGGGGTCTCTTCGGTGATACAAGTAAAAGACATACTATGATAGAATAATGATAGATGATTGATATCTTAGTAGTATTTTGTGTTTAGCTATATGCAATGGATGAGTCGCTTCGATATCATGTAATCATAGTTTATGGATTCTTAAATAGATGATTGATATCTTAGTAGTATTTTGTGTTTAGCTATATGCAATGGATGAGTCGCTTCGATATCATGCAATCATAGTTTATATTTATATAAGATATATGTTTATGATTTTGGGAATATATTATCCAATCACAAAGGATATTATGCCAAATTCCTCAAGGTTTTTTGATACAGCCATATAAGACCTTATTTTTTTATTCACATAGTTGGCATTTGACATTGATATAGTTTTTTCCCAAACATATTGATAGCTATTTTTGGACCATTTATCCATTTTTTGTGGAAACTCTACTAAATGTTTCTCCCAAAATTCGGCAGTTAGCCATATTTGAGTTTCAAATTTACCTATCACATATAAATTCTATTGAGTGGGATCTATCTCATATCATTTTGCATCAAAAGTTTTTAATACATCTGACATACCATGGGTTGGTGTGATTGGTTCTAACACAAGCGATAGCTTTCAATACAAAGATCACTTGAGATTCACAAGCTTTATGGATATAATTTTCCTTGATGGAAGAATTATAAGAAATTAATTATGCAAGAGTGATGAATGCATGAAAAGAGAATAAAATAAATATGGAAAAGTTTGAGAAATTTCTTACTAGCAACAAATACAACCCCAATGGCATTGTCCACCCATGTGATTTCAAGGTAGATTTCAAATGGAAATCTAGACAACGAGATTGCAAGATAGGGTATGCTAGATCAAATCAATGTCTAGAAACATTGCCACAAACCCCACAGTAGGGGAACTTGTTAGCTACATTTCCTTATAATAAATCACAATCACCTTTCAAAATTTATTCCAATGAAACCCAAATATTAGACTCACAAATAGTCACCTTTGTCCATCCAATCACATTGATGTCATCTAAGTACCTACGCAAGACCGAACTAGTATTTCTAGGCTCACAACATGGCTTCTCCTCATAATTGAGGCCTTATAAATGTGAAATACAACATACAATTGTGAGGGGTAAACATTGTTTATATATTAATAGTAATCAATTATAATGTTTTAATTATAGAAGGCAATGGAAGTGAGTTTGTGACCTTGCAAAAAAAACCCATTGATATGGATGATTATTATTATTATTGGTATTCATAAAATGATAATATCCATCATTCTCTTGCATCTAGTAGAAAATGCCTAATTTGCAATTTTGAACTACAAGAACTCATAGGAGGTATGGATGAAGCTATATGAAATAAAGTGTAGCTAATGAGAAAGTTATATGATTTTTGCTTGAAAATGTAGGACATGTACTCATGTGAATGAGTATGATGCTCAATTGCAAGCATAAAAGATCAACATTGTGCGCCACCGGAATCGAATTCATATATTCTATAATGTAATTCTGAAAAGTTGCACGCACAATTAAAGGGCATAGCGCAAAACAATGTAACCCTTTTTCGATTAATGAAAGAAGCGTGTGCATGAATAGAAGGTGACGATGCCGGACTATTGGTATGGGCAAGCGCCTGACGTGAAACGTGACGCATTGTCTAAATCTGGATGTTATTCTGTGATTTTGTTAATCAAGTTTAGTAGTTAATTAAGTCTCTGTTGAGTACTAAGTTGATCTGATATTGTGTTAAAGTGACGAAGTTGCGCGTTTATGCGTATTGCGGTGAAGAATGTTCTAATGCGCGGAACAGACAAGTAGTTGATAGATAGTTTAATTATGAACACTAAGTTGGTGTAGCAGTAGCATAAAGTGAGTTAGTAGATTGGGAAAATACAAACAGGGCCTCTGTTTACAGACCCCTAACCATCCCAAGAACCCAGATTAGATAAAACAGTTTAAACACTAGTTTTAACACTTGCGCCGTCTGTGGGAAATGGAGTAGCCAATTGAAGAAAAAGGTAAAGGGTCGAAGAAGAATCCTTTGATATATGCCGATAACACGTTCCGGCAAATCTTATCCCAAATACCGAAGTGATCAACATCCTTGGGTAATTCCAAGTTCGTTAGGAACACCCTCTGGTGGTAGAAGTGAAGAACAACCAAATTCCGGTGGCAATTCGTTTTTGTGCAGAAGCTGTTCGGTAGCATACGGCCATAATCTGGTGCGTTCTAGTGATAGTCCGGTACATTCTGAAGATAGTACGTTAGTTTCTGGTTGTATTTCGGTGCAGTGCGGTGACAGTTCAGCATTATCCGGTGAGAATTCGGCGACTTTCAGTGATAGTTTAGCATTGTCCAGTGAGAATTCGGGGATTTTTGGTGAGAGTTTAGCATTATCCGGTGACAATTCAGTGATCTCCGGTGATACTGCGGTATTGTTCGGCAGAAATTTACTGCATTCATCATTTTTAGGTGCAAGTTTAGCCAATTTTGATACTAAAGTTGCAAAAGGGCTGTTAGATTTTGAGCTAAGTAATCGGTTTAGAGATATCTTAGGACCGGAAAGTTGGCAAAGTGACCATATGGTCCATGAACATCAAGAGATACTTCCCTAAAATTCAGGCAACATGAGTAGTTCGCAATAGCAACAACAATAGCAACATCAACAACAACAACAATAACACTAACAGATTATTCCACCGCGTCCGGTGCCAGTCGGAGTCACATATACAAAATTTGGAGGTTTTTTGGGAGATGATCTCGATGCGCATGTGCGAACATTTGAAATTAATTATGCAGTTTTGAATTACCCAGCAGACCCTGCTTATAAAGCCATTGTGTTCCAATCAACTTTGGTTAATGAAGTTTAGTACTCGTTAACCGAGTATGACTTGAATCATTTTCGACAGTATGATGACATGAAGGATGCATTTCTGCAACGATTCCAGTTAAAGAAAAACCCCGCATAATTTTTTTATTATCTATAGAATAATAAGTAAAAGCCACTCCAGAATGTACAAGACTATGCCACTCTATTCCGGACTCATTTATGGCAGTTACCACCAGCGCATGCCAATTTACCAGACGACATCATTACTCAGTGGTTCATAAATGGATTAAATCCCCAATTGAAACAGATCATGATTATACAATGTGTGTGAGGAATGACCTTGGATGTCGTAATCGCTATGGCTTTACAGTTAGAAAATAAAGTGGGTGGATTTACTGAAGATTTAGAGTGGGTGAAGGCGTCCAAGCATTCAAATGAGGATCCTCTAAAACAAATTTATTGTACCAAATGTAAAAATACAGGACACAACAGCTCAGCTTGCAATCTGAATCAAATGTATTGCGCCATTTGCCATACAGCGGACCACACTATGGAGACCTGTCCTTATAATGCAAAGGTAGAGAGCAGAGCAACTATCAAGGCTATCATTCAGGAACAAGGGCAACCAGCGAGTCACTACGTACCACCACAAATGAGGAATACTCCTTACCAAGGATACAAGACCTATAGAGGAGCACGGTCAACTAACTTTGGAAAAACTCGGTGGAATGCAGGTCTATCAGGTGAAGGTGCATCTCCTCCACCACCTAAATGGCATTTTTGCGGTGAAATGGGGCATATCCATAGGTATTGTAAAGATGCGGCTGAGTATGATAAAAGGAAAAAGGAAAGACAACACCCGATGGTGAACATGGTGTACATTTCAGTAGTAGACACTCAAATGGCAGTGGTGCAAACATGCTTGGGAAAGCAATTACAGCCAGCTGCAGAGATTTTTGAGCCTGGAATCCGTGAACAGCATAAGTTGTTTACTAAAGCAAGCAAGTGGGCGACCTAGGAACAAACTTTTTTTCCTGACGCGATTCCAGTGATGCAACAAAGCATACCGCAAGCAGTACTAGAAGGAAGAAATCTGACCCACGTAATACTAGAGTCCCCACCGGACTCCATACGAAAACAGCAAAATTTGATCCGGTGTGGGATGTTGTTGGAAGCAGCCAGAGGCACAGACGCCACGGAAGCATGTAAAGAAGGAGCAGGGAGCCAGGAGGATCAATTTTTCAAACAAATACATTTCTTATTAATTCTCCAAACATTCAACAGTGATTGTTATCACTAATTGTAACATATGTATCATAGAAAACCCCATTTTGTAATCCATAGCTCCATTTTGTGCAAGCCGAGGAGTCCTCGAGCTTGAGGAGCTTAGGTAGAATGCTCGTACCAATTTTCATTATTTTTAGACATCGTTTACCCTTCCAAATAGCCTCTAGGACCTATTTTTTAACTAGGCCGGTCACTAGATGTGAAACCGGTCAAAACTAGTCTAGAAACTATAAAAAGAGCTAGAGAGCTCATTTTTGAGGTTGGTTCATTTTGGTTAGTGTGAGCAAAGAGCTAGTTGGAGCTTGTAAGAGTATTCTTGAGTAATAGAGCTAATTTCCCACCTTCCATTGTGTCTTGCTTGTCTCTTCATTGTGTGTGTGTATGTGTGTGTGCATTTTCGTGCTTCTCACCTTCACTCTCACATCATCTCACGTTCACGATCTTCATATCACTCCTACCTCTCCCTCGGATTGACATTAAGGAGGTGGAGCTTCTTAACGTGGTTCTCACCATTGTGCTAGAGCAACACCAAATTTGGCGCCGTTGCCGGGGATCGAGTCTAGGACGAATGTGTGATGGTAAGAATATAGCAAGAAGAGGCGTTGGAAGGTAAAAATTTCAGTTTTTGTTGTTTTTTTTACTCAGTTTTTAGTGTTTTTCACCTTCCCCATACTCCATCTTCATCATCGCATCATCATCTTCATCTCCAAAAAAATCAGAAAATTCACCATATCCACCCATTCACCTCATTTCCCCTCATTTGTGCATGCGAGAGAGCGAGAGAGAGTTTTTGCGCTTGTATGCACTTGTGTTTTCTTGAGTTTTCTTGCAGGTACAGAGCTTCAGAGCATCAGGAGAGCTTCCAAAAGGTAAAACATGTACTTTCTGTCAGAAATTTCCGAGCAGGGCGGACCATCGCGATGGTCTGCAATTTTCGGTTTTTGAGGTAGGCGACCACACCACTAGATAGGCGATACTTGCGCATTCACGGAACCACAATTACATTTTGAAAATTCGTTATTTGGTGAACCATCGCGATTGGCTCGGACCATCGCGATTGTGTCGCACCATCGCGATAGGCTCACGCCATCGCGACGGCTCGGCCGGACCATCGCGACGGTTCGCTTTTTCGGACCATCGCGACGGTTCACTTGAGCCATCGCGACGGTCCACTTGGACCATCGCGACTGTCCAGTTGACCCCGCACCATCGCGATTGGCCCACGCCATCGCCACGACAGTGCCACGTGTCACGATAGACCATCGCGACGGTTCAACTTTTGGACCATCGCGACAGCCCAAAATCGGACCATCGCGATTGGCTCAAGCCATCGCATCGTGGACCATTGCGACGGTTCACTTCGGACCATCGCGATTGTCCACCGTTGACCGTTGACCACGCCATCGCGATTGTCCGCCTGATCACGCCATCGCGACGGTTCATTTTTCGGACCATCGCGACGGTCCATTTCCACGCCATCGCGATCGTTCACTTCGAGCCATCGCGACGGTTCGCCTTTTCGGGCCATCGCGATTGTCCAAATCCCACGCCATCGCGACGGTTCGCTTGGACCATCGCGACGGTCCCAGACCATCGCGATTGCCCACCCCCATCGCAAATTTTGGACTCCAATTTTTGACCAATTTTGAGGGTATTTTTGAAAAATTTTTGGACCATTAGACTCATAGGAGACCCCTTAGCTCATATTGGAAGGAAAACTGGATTGTCAGTTTTTACCCCCCAGGGCCTGAAAGCGTATAACTTTTTCATCCGAAGTCCGTTTTTTGAGCTTAATAGCTCGTTAGAAAGCTCGTGACGAGTACTACGTGACCTCAACTGTTTTTTTCATAAAGAATACATCTATTTTTGGATAAGCTAATTTGAGGTTCACCTAGTTTGGGACTAGGAAGCAAGGGGGCACACATTGAAAATTTGGGCAAACGAGAAGGGACTTAAAAAGGTGTATATGCTCAAGTGTTTGATCATCTTGTGAATTGGTCTAATATTGGAATTTTTCCAGGTCTAGCAAAGGCAATCAAAGGCAAGCAAGCAAGGCAGTGAAGACAGCAGAGCTTGGGAAGCACGGCTTCTTGGGCAACAGGGCATCAGAGCAACCAGAAAAGCCGACTCGAGGTTGGAAGATTACTCAACCCCCTCAGTCAATTCTTAGCATTAGGCTAAACGGTAGTTGTGGATTAACGACGATAGGAACGCCTCAAGTTCAAGATACTTAATTCTTTCAAGTTTAAGACTTAAAGTAAAGGTGTGTGTGACGAAAACCTAAAGAAAAGAACCTAAGTCTGACGGAACGAGAACTCAAAAATCATAACGAAAGTCGAATTCCTGATGCATATATTAAGACAAGAATCCAAAGAAAAATTAAAAAGAATCAAGAGAATAATAACAACAAAGGACCCTTGACGATCTAAGTGTGTAATCGAGTGTGCAAGGAAGAAAATTAATGAACCTTAGATCAGGCAAACATATAGGTAAGTCGGACAGAAGAAGCCTTAGATCATCAGAGGCTAGTGTGAGAACTACCGCTCGATCTTGGGCTCAGCAATTGAATAGTAGTTATCCCTACGAGTTGAGCTCAGAATCAAGTGAATCAGAAATGGCATTTAGTGCAGACAGACCAGAAGGAGGGTCTCATGTAGCATACCTAGAAAAGCCAGAAGGGCCCTATAGAACGCAGCTAGAGTTTCTCCGAACCAACCGATTAGGTGCTCGCATCTATGAGGATGGTTTGCAAAGGCAGGTGGTGCAACTGCACAACCCCAATCAACCCATTGGATTGGAAAGACCAGTGGTGAAATTTGAGAGAGACGCTTACATAGACAAAGAAGGAACCATGTACATTCTAAGTACGCAGCCAAACGATACTAATGAGTTTGGCACAATTCAATTAGAGTCGGAAGTGAAATTGCAAGGAAAAGAACCGTTAGAAGAACCTAGAACACCTAGAGGAAAATCTGTATTAACGAGAGTACTCATCCCAGAGTGGATCCCTCAAGATAACAGGAGCACCGAGTTATTCGTAAATAAAGAGACAGACGAAGCCTTTTGGAGGTACAGAAAGGAAAACCCCAGTGAGGTAGGCATCATTACAATCTATGAATTCAAGGACCCAGATACACCTGGAAAGGTGGTATACCTGGATGAGACTTCAGAAAGAGTCTTTGTGGTGCCTGAGCGCGCTAAAAGCACCTACACTTGGAGAGGTGAATTGATATTCCCTCCATCCAGAACAAACATGAATGCAAATCAACAAGGGGCAGGAACATCCTCAGCCCATGGGAATCAAAGAGAAGGAAATCACGAGAGACCGGAAGTAAGCTTCAATCACCCCATAGGGAGAAATAGAACAACCACGAACACTAATAGGACGGATAGACAAAGAGAACATGGAATACCAGGTGGTAGAGATGATTTTCCTCTACCTAGACCACGCGAACACGCAAGAGTATTGAGACCCACGCAATTAGTGAAATCAATGAAGAATTACTTTGATGGGACAGGAGATCCCTATGACCATGTCGCAGAATTCAAGCAAGTATTAAGAGCAGAACAAGTCGAGGACATGTTCACGCAGTACAACGCATTTGGACTAACGTTAAAGAATACCGCTTTAACTTGGTTCCAACCACTGCAACAAAGGCAATTTAGAGACATCCATCACTTTTTAGAGTCATTCATCACTGAATTCTCTAAAAGTGGGGTTAGACATGACACGTCCTCGTTGATTCATAGTTTTAAACAAACCCCTCAGGAAACAGTAAGACTGGCAGGTCGTAGATTCAGACAATATGTTGAACGATGCCCAATGCAAGAGCTACCCTCACAAGCTAAACAAGTATCACTGTTCCTAGATGGCTTGTTGAGCGCTAAACTACGCTCCTATGTGTACCTAAAAGAACCCAGAACGCTAGAAGAGTGTATAAGAATATGTATAGACATCGAGGATAACCTAGGAGATGAATTAGAACTCTCAAAAGTCTATAAGGACTCGGATTGTTCTTCGCTAGCATCCACAAAATTGTCTAGCTCGATAGAGGACCTAGCAGAAAAAGTGGCCCAAAAACTAGGAGTTTCTAGTAAACAGGTGCCCAAGCTGCCAACAACTGTGCGTTGTTACACTTGTGGTGGAAATCATTTGGCAAACATGTGTCCCAATGCACCTCAACCTCATATCAACCCTAGTGGCCAATATTGCACAATTGAGAGAAGACACACAAATCATACAGCTCAGGACTGCCCATACAATAAACAAACCGTGAGACAGAACTACCCGCAAACATACCAGCAGCCAGGTAGGTATCAAGGCCAATACAATGCTCAGCCTTATTACTATAGGCCTCCTCAGAACTACCCATACCAGGCTCAACAGAGACCTCAACCCGTCTTAGCTCAGCAGCCACTCCCACCAGCGAATGTCATCTCAGTCAAATACGCTGCTACAGAAGAGAACCTAAGTAGGGCCTTAGTGCCTTCTTCACCCCTGATCACAGAAAGTGACCCGAACTCAAACAATTTTGACTCTACTCATGTAACTAGTCCACCCGCTTATTACACGGAGTCACCAGAGCATGTGGAGACATATCATTATGATAGTCCACCAATGGAACCTAGTTGGGAGCCAGATTATACTAATGTGATGTACGCAAACCCAAACCCACGGCCCCAATTGAGACAACAGAGACCACAGGGCCCTAGAGGACCATGCTTTAGGTGCCAAGGAGATCACTTCATAAAGGATTGTCCACATCCCCCAATAGCAAGGCAATCGCAGTACTATAGCATCCAAGGCTTTTGTGCCGATTGTGGCAAAGAGCACATAATCAAGGATTGTCCTAAGAACCCAGTTAACACTTCAAATGTGACACCGATCAACGTGATAGGTATTGTAAACAATGCAGATGGATCCAATACTACGTACGTGCCTATCCAAGCTATAACCAGAGCCCAGGCGCTCTTACAAAACCAACAACATAATCAAGAGAAAGTAGCCGAAACTAGTGAAGTTGCAGAATCGAGTAGTAAAAAGACAAAATCTTGGAAAGATTCTAGAGAAAGGATAAAGAGAAAGTGGAGTAAAAAGATAAGTGAGTTGGAAGGAAGATTAAGGGAATCTAGAGCCAAAATACAAGAATTGGCTTCACAAGAATTAAACCAAGAAATCCCAGCTAAGAAATCAGGATCAGTCTTAGCGGAACCCATACCAGAAGATCTAGACATGATGTTTCGTGCATATCAGGCTAGAATAAAAGAGGGACCTCAAGTCACGGAAATGAGTAAAAACTACCCTCGAGCTGATCTAGAAATTGAGAGAACTAAATGGTGCATGAAGATGGTAGAACTAGCACAAGCCTTGTTCGAAGCCTCTAGATATCTTAATTGGAATAACATGGCAAAACCGGAATTACACTTCCAAGGACTAATGGAGAGGCTAGAGCACTTGATAGAAAGCAAAGAGAAAAAGGATCAGTCTAGGAACCCTACTGTTCCAGAGACACAGGAAAGGAATGCACCATCCCTGTCTCAAGTACCCAATACAGAAAGTCAAGATAACCTATCTTCCATACATAGGTACTCACATGAATTTTTGAGAGAAATCCAAGAAGAGAAATGGAGAAAAGAACAAGGAACTCATCCTCCTATTCAAGAAATAGACGACTTGCAGGAACAATTTCCCCAAGACATCCCCTCTATATATGATGATGTAGAGGTGGAACAACTGAGTGAACCCACAGGATTTGAATCTAATTCTTTACAAGAATTACCTCAGTTCACAGGACCTTGGGAAGCTAAGTCTATTAGTATGAGAGCGCCCACGATAATAGTGAGGAATGAAGAATCAGTGATCCCTAGGAACACGGAAGTGATCAAGAATACGAAAGTACAGTGTAATCTCACTCTAGAGGAATTGTTAAAGGTGAAACCAGAATTGTGGAAACACGTAGCAAATCAATTCCCTGAGCTAGCTACCACACCCTCTCAGAGAGGATCACACAAGAAGGTACCAGAGATACCCGTGGAAAAGATTGGAGACGTAAGCGAAGGAGAGGAAGGTAACACATATCTTCCAATAACCCATCAAGGCTACACCACGAAAGCCATCTTAGATTCAGGAGCCGGGGTAGCCATCGCTACCACCGCTTTATGGAAACGTTGGGGTAAGCCAGCACTCAGACCCACCAGGATGAAACTACAAATGGCTGATGGACACATAGAAAAACCATTAGGCTTACTAGAAGGCATATCCCTCACCACTTGTGGTGTAGAATTTGAGCATACTTTCGCCATTTGTGACTTTGCTAAAAATCATGCGTATGAGATGATATTGGGACAACCATTCATGCGTCAGTTGCAAATTGTACAAGATTGGGGATCTAATTCTTTGTACTTGCAACATCTAGGAGTGACTACCAAAGTCAATCTTAAAGACTATTCACACAGAGATGTACCCCCAATACAATGGAATACCATCCATAAGACACCAGCAGAGACAGAATCCGTGCACTCATTAGAGTCAGATCCTTCTTGGTTGCATGAGGATACCCATTTATGGATGTGTAAAGTAGCCAAACAAGAGGAAGAACGATTAGAAGCCAGGACCTTAGGTGCAGAACAACATCCACGAACCCTTCAAGATCCAGCCTATGCACCTGTAGTATTCCCAGACGAGGAATTTGAACCCCATGGTTGGGCAGAGATTCTAGCAACCATGGATGTAGCCATCAATGAAGAACAATGGACACCCCACTGTGACGAGGATGGCTATGACATTTCAGTTTTCACGATAGAGCCAATCATGGGCGATGCAATTTTAGAAGAGTGTGAACCAGACACTGATGCATTTGAGGATGCAAGCGATTTTGATTTAGAATCAATTATCATGGACCCACCCTTTGCATCAGAGGAAGAATATTTCTACGAAATAGAGACTCACACTCAGAGTCACGAGGAAATTACGAACGAGGTAAGGTTAGCCACTCAAGTGACTGATAAGAGTGAAGGCAAGAAGAGAAAGAAGAAAGAAACCATGTAAGAAAAAGAAGAATCTTTGTTTGAAGTACCCGAGAATTTCAAGAAATATGAAATCGACGATAGAAGAATCATGGTACGGATGCCTAATAGAAAGGTAAATGATGGACAAGTATATGATAACCGAGAGAAAACCAAGAAAGTCATAGTTGCCATAGAAGGAGAAGAAGAAAAATGTACATACATAGGGCATGATTTGACGACTGAAGAAGAAGAAGAGTTAGTTGCCCTATTGCGCGAATATAGAGATGTTTTTGCTTGGAGTTACAAAGATTTGAAGGGAGTAGATCCTGATATATGTTCTCATAGAATCCCTATGACTCCAGATGCAAAACCGACAAAACAGAAACCTTACACGTACAATGATAACTACGCTGCGAAGATTAAAGAGGAGATAGATCGATTGATAGAAGCAGGATTCATTTACGAAATTGAGCATACCGAATGGGTATCCCCCATTGTGGTTGTGCCCAAGAAGAATGGAAAATTGTGTGTGTGTATTAACCTTAAAAAAGTTAATGCCGCCACGATTAGAGATAGTTATCCTCTTCCTATCACGGAACACCTATTGGAAAGAGTTGCGGGCAAGGAAGTTTACAGCTTTCTTGATGGATTCTCAGGCTATAATCAAGTAGCCATTGCTCCAGAAGACCAACACAAGACGGCTTTTGCCACTGAATGGGGCATATTTGCATTTCGTGTAATGCCATTTGGCTTAACAAATGCACCCGCCACTTTCCAGCGACTTATGTGTCATGTTTTTAAGGAATTTTTACGCAAGAGCTTGGAAGTTTATGTCGATGACTTATGTGCTCATTCAAATGTAAGGCAGACACATATCCCAGAGTTAAGACAAATATTTGACAAATGTCGAGAATATCAGGTTTGTTTGAACCCAGAAAAATGCGTTTTCATGGTCAGACAAGGCAAAATTCTAGGACACATTGTGTCAAAAAATGGAATCTCTACGGACGAGGAAAAGGTGAAGGTAATTGCAGAATTACCTAGACCAACTAATGTGAAAGAGGTACAGGCATTTATGGGCCATTGCGGTTATTATAGGAGATTCATACACATGTATGCAATCATAGCCAAGCCGTTGTACTCTCTTTTGACCAATTTTGAGTGGACAGATGAATGTAAAAATTCATTCAATGAACTTAAACGACGTTTGTGCTCAGCACCTATATTGACTACCCCAGATTGGAGTAAGCCATTCCATGTACATGTGGATGCATCCAATTACGCCATAGGATGCGTGTTAGCACAACCCACGAATGAAGGTAACATAGATCTCCCCATAGCTTACGCGAGCAGACAATTGAACGCCGCAGAAAGAAATTACACCACGACGGAACGAGAAGGATTAGGGATGATCTACGCTGTAAAGAAGTTTAGGCACTACTTGTTGGCCAACAAATTCAAGTTCTTTACAGATCATCAAGCCCTATTATACTTAGTCAACAAACCATGTAACACAGGACGCTTGATACGTTGGTTTCTATTACTCATGGAGTATGATTTTGAAGTGGTAGTCAGGAAAGGAAAGACACATCTTAGAGCCGACCACCTCTCAAGATTAACCTCAGGAGAAGCTCCTCAAGGAGTAGCGGATGATCTACCAGATGCATACTTGTTTAACCTTGAGATAGCACCAGAATGGGCTAAGCCGTTAGTCCCTATTCTGACATACGGACCCAAGAATCCTAGGATAAAGATCAAGGAAGGAGAGATTACCAAGTCTCAGAGATATCAAATAATGGCAGGAAGCATATATAAACAGGATAATCAAAAGATTCTTGCTTGTTGTGTAGATGAATCAGAACATGCGAATTGGTTGCAATTAGCACACATAGGTGCACTAAAGCAACATCATTCAAAACATCGAACATTACAGACTCTGCATAGATTAGGTGTATATTGGCCTACGATGGAAGCAGATGTCTACAAGTTGTGTAAGGAATGCAACGTGTGTTGTGAAAGACCACCAGTAGAACATGCTACACTATATCACGTGTCTCTCACACCAGACTGGAGTGAACCTTTGGTGACCTACTTGAGGACGAACACATTCCCTCAAGGAATGACCTTAGCTCGACAACGCAGTCTAGAGCGGGAAGCTCAAGACTATTCACTTATTGGCGATAACTTATACAAAAGAGGATGAGATGGATATCTAAGACAATGTGTTCATGAGAGCGATTATCTGAGCATACTAGAGACTGCACACCAAGGTGTTGCAGGAGGTCATTTTGGACCCGATAGGATAATCAAAGCCATCCTCTTTGCAGGATTATGGTGGCCCACTCTTCACATGGATGCTCATACCTATGTAAAGAGATGTGATGTGTGCCAAAGAACTCAGTTTCCTATTCGCAGAGATGAAATGCCATTGAAACCCATGATGGGCGGACGTGCATTTTCTAAGTGGGGTATAGACTTTGTAGGACCCATCAACCCCCCTGCAAAAGGTACACATGCGGAATACATTATTGTTGCCACAGATTATCTTACGAAATGGGTAGAGGCAAAAGCCACAAAAAAGAATGATGCACACACGACGGCAAAATTCTTATTTGAAAATATCTTTACAAGATATGGATTGCCTATAGAGTTAGTGAGCGATCGAGGCACTCACTTTCTAAACCAAGTCATTGAATATTTGTTACAGGATTTTATGGTGATTCACAAGAAATCTGCACCATATCATCCTCAGGCCAATGGTCAAGCTGAAAGCACCAACAAGATATTATGTACCGTACTGACAAAACTAGTGAACAACAAACGTTCAGATTGGGACAAACAGCTACACCACGCTGTTTGGGCATATCGAGTGGCCTACAAGACCGTACTCAATGCAACTCCCTTTCAGATGGTTTTTGGTCAGAATGCTATGCTTCCTTTGGACTTCTTGATACCGACCCTTAAGGTTGCACAAGAACATCAGTGGACCGGCCATGAATTATCAGCAAGAATAATGGACTTGGAACGATTAGGAGAAACAAGGCTGAGGGCAGCAGCAGGAATATACGCAGCAAAGAAGCGACAGAAAGCATATTTTGATGCACATGTGAAAGATAAAGGCCTAAAAGAAGGAGATTTAGTTCTAGTATATACGCTGAAACAGCACGCACGGAAGTTAGAAAAGCAAGGTTATGGACCTATGATCATTAACAGACTTTCGACTAGTGGAGCAGTACAGTTAGCCACCTTAGAAGGAGATATAATGCCTAATTACATTAGTGAATGTAGAGTCAGGTTATATCAAGAACCTCTTACTGAGGATATGCTTAGACGACTCACGTTGGCAAAGAAGCATAAGGAGGAAGAAAATAGAATACGAGCGGAAGCTCAGGCAGAAGCCATGGAACGCATTAAGCGCATGAAACTAAGAAGACAAGAACTAGGGAAAGAACATTATAACCATCTGGAAACATCACCCAGATATCCCATGGCCATGTGTCAAGAAAAGTCAACCACTCATCCTAGCATAGTGGACAGGAGACCATTCGTTACAGTTAGGCTAGAGCACGGTAACCATAGCCAAGAACTCAGGGCTTTGATTGACTCAGGTGCTGCGACTAGTGCAATTAGATGGTCCCACTATAAGGATTCAGGAATAGAAATGCGGCCAATTGAGGCATACCTCATAGGCCTAGGAGGCATGGAAACCCCTTGCATGGGTGAGGTGGACCTTCCTATCCTCATTAAGGATATGACCATGACAGCAAAGCTACTAGTGTGCCATGATGACGACCTGATAGAACCCCTAATCCTTGGCCAAGATTGGCTATACGATCACTCAGTGGACCTAAATCTTAGACAAGGCTCCTTACAGATTGGAACCTTAGAGCAGAAGCGAGTGATACCGCTTGACTTCCCTAACGGCCTTCCGCTTGACGGTTGTGACCCTAGACCCTATGAAACGCATGAGATGGAAGACAGGAAGATTTTTGGGCAGACCAGTCACGTTACGTCTACACCAACCCACTCGGGCTTGGCTACGGACAGTTGTCAATCAGAAGGACGACCGATGATCTTCCCTGGGACTTCCTGCAAACTAGAAGAGACAGTTACCCAACTGCAAGGGCAGAAGGGCACAATCAGAGGTCAGGTGGGTTGCATCAGCGGCCAAATGAGCACGACACCCTGCGGTGCTCATCCTTCCAAACTTGTTGCGGACTGGCCTAGATTAAAGTTACAAAATGCATCACTTCCTAATGGGCAGGTCACGCAAGTGTTGGATCTCCCTTCTTTTCCAAAGCAGAGTGTCCATCCGACCTCTCAACCCCAACAACAACAGAGTCAACCACGACAAAGGAACCCAGACCTACTGCAGTATCGGAGGAAACAACAAGGAAGGCAGTTCAGGCCAGCCAAAGGCAGCGGCACCAGACAAATATGGGTGCCAAAAGGACAAAAAGCACCAAAGATCTCCAACCAAGCAGAGATCAACAAGAAAAAGGCAAGGCAGAAATAGAATCAGTATCCACCATCCCCTCGACAGTCTCCTACAGGTCCGAGCATTCGACAGATTTGGATCGCCAAGAAGTATCTTATCAATCGACCCACACCCACGCAGATTTGGGTACCCAAACCATGTAACATAGCTCAACCAATAAGCCATGTAATATATAACCCCCACAACTCATTTCATCCCTCGATACCACCACACCCGACACCACCCTTTGAACCTCAGCAGAAACCCTCCACCCACTCCAAGATCCTTAGGAAATGGATACCGAAACGTGTCCAACCGTCTCCCCCTAACCCCATGTCTGATAAAACTACCCCCCCGACTAACATACAACCTTGTACTAAATCGCTAACCTTTAAACCTTGTATAAATTCACCCACCATCATCACACATCACTCGTATTCTCATCAAGAAATGTATGCATGATCTGAAACGTATAGGTGTCTAGAGACCTGCACTAGTGCTGCGAAAAACATTGCATCCATCACATCACAGCACTTGGCTACATGGGTTACGCATCAGTTATGGAAAGGGATTGCGGTCTCGCTTTAATGGGATCATAATTAATTTCCATGCTAATGTGTTAATCTTTTGTAGCAGATCTTTCTCACTAGCGCACCAGCCACCATGCAAACCGACGAAGGAACATCAGGAGCAGGCCCCAGTGTAGCGGTTGTGCCCCTCAACGTGCTACGAGCAGAGTCCCACCCGACTACTCCACCGCCGGAATTTCAGGGATTTCCAGGGCCCATGCCTATCGACAATCCACCCATGGGCTACACCGAAAAGATACACAGGAACTCTCATTGGTTTCAGGGCCTTGCAGGACCCCTTGCGGACGCGGACTTTATATTTGAATCCTCTCTGACATTTGATGACCGCACGTGGGGAAAGTACCAGTTTTTCTCCAGAGAGTTCGAAGCCCTACAAAGCACCCAGGATTTAACTCATGTTTGGGCCAGAGCAGGCTTCATAGAGTATTTCAGTGATCCTCTGCCCAAACCGGATTTTTACAGGTGCTATTACTTAATCACTACCTTACTGGCATCAGAGAATAAGGACATCCCAGGAACCTTCATATTGCCTACTCTAGTGGATGATCCACCTTACAAGAGATTTTATCTCTCTAAGGACTTAATCAGAGCAGCCATCAAGATCCATGGCACCCACACACCCACAGATCGAGAGAGATTGATTCCAGAACCGATGAAACGTGGGGATGTCACTAAGTGGGAGGAGATTTCGGCCATTACACCTGAGCTGTCAAAGCCACTAAGGATATGCATGCAACATTTCGCATTTCCAGCTCAGGACAGATTTACCATGCCCCATAAACGAATCTGGTTCGGATTATATTTGGCATGCACGGGACCTCAAACTGTTGATCTGGCAAGCTGGATCATAGACCAAATGTATTTGGCACAGCACAGATGGGAACGCAAAAAAGTGCTTAACGGATGTTGTGCACTCACTAGAATTGTGTATATGTGCTTAGCTTATGACTTGCCCATCGAGCGTGCATTAACAGGAGAAGAACTGAAGGCATTCAAGGGCACAACGAAGAAAGCCAGGAAGCCCAGTAGAACACGGGCAGGTAAGCGCATGCGAGGCACCATCCCTTGCCTTCAAGTGCCAGAGTCGCCATCACCACAACCCTCTCCCGAGCGATCACAGACAGAAGCGGCTCCCACAGTACAACCCATTCGCATAAGGTTGTCCAGACCAGTGGTTACGGAGGGCACCACTAGTACCGCCGCACCTCAGGCAGCTGCCACCACAGAACCCACCACCACAACAGCAGAAGCTCCCACCACTATTGGTGCGGAAGCGTTTTCTTTCCCGATACCACATATGGAGGCCGACCCCATAAACACGACATTTGATATTGAGATGCCTGATGCATTCTCAAACGAATTCCAGTATTCAGAAGCACAACTGTTCTCCCAGGAATACGAACGTCCCAGCTACCCGACCACACCACGAGATCTGCCACAGGGACAAGCTGTGTCGAGCTCTGAAGAAGAAAGAACCGAAACAGACGACGAGGAAGGCGACGATGAAGCCAGCCAGGGCTCACATGACGGACAGACAGAGGGCCAAGGCCAACAAACCGACACACACGGCGACACCAGCACATATGAAGATGAGACTTTCGAAGCCGCAGCGTACACGCTGGCCATAAAGAAATTATATCGAACGATGGAGAAAGTCTGGGCACGGAAGAAGTTAACTGAAGAGGAGAGCCAGGCATTAATTGAACAGGAACTCATCTCCGGAGGATTCGAAGACGCATACATCAGAGGGTTCAGAGAGTTAGTCAAATCAGTAGGCTCCCATGAAGCACTCAGGTTTTTACAAAGAAAGCAACTACCACAGTTTGACCCCCGCCGAGTGCGACTACTTTCAAAACCCGGAGAATATATTCGCGTACCAACAGGAGCTCAGTCTTCAGCACAAGCCAGGGAGGCACGCGTCGCCTCCGAAAGTTCATTGACCGCAGAACCCATCCCTGTAGATTCCCCACCCCGTACTACCATTGTACATACCACTACTATCCTCGAAATAACATCCACCCCTTCTACTCCTCTCTCACCTCATCTTTCACCAACCCATCCCGTATCCCCCGCACACCCACCTGCTTCCCCCACATCCATACCTGTACAAGGCAACATAGCCACAACCTTTTCCTTACCCATTCATACCACCACGCCCACACCCAACCCTCCGCATCCATATGTTAACCCCTTCACCCCTTCATCCTTCCCAGCGTTTCCCCCACCTCTAAGAACCCCATTCCCCTTTCTAACCCCACTAACCTTCTCACCAGTCTCACCTCCCCAACCTACCATAACCCCTATTTCCCCGTGTCACCAAGCCACTCCAACCATCCCCCCTGTAAACTACTCTACATTTGTAAATCTCGTATTCACACCTACACAACCACCCACAATCACACCACTTTTCACAGTCACAACACTTAACACGTCCAATGGCATGGACATATCACCATCCACCTCACCACCACCCACTCCACTCACAGCACCCTCATATTTAGGCACTTCACAATTTTCCACAATCACCACTGCATCCACTGTCCCAACCCCACTTCCCATTCCCACTGCATCTACTCCCACTGCATCCTCATTTAGCACTTCACTACTACTATCGCCCACCATAGACACCGCATTTCAACACATGTTCACATGCATGACGCAAGTCCGCGATGAGTTTGCATCACTCGGCACCAACTATCAACAGCTGCAGAAAACGACGAATGAATTACAAACGCAGCTTAATTCGTTATCAATTGAGAACGCCTCACTGAACAGCCGATACCAAGACTTACGAGAGGCCTATCACAAATTAGAACTAGAAAGTGAAGAGAAAACAAAAGAGGCCACCGCGGATTTGGACAACCTACTTCGAGCCCAGACCGTCCGCCATGCAACGCTCACTAGAAATATGGGCTTACTAAGAAGACACTTAGCCGCAGCCCAGGAGGAGAATGTGAGACTCCAAGCGCAGAATAGAGAAAACTTGGAGGCGGCTTTAGATCATCCAGAACAGCCACTAAGTCCGAGCAGATTCAAGGCAATCCCATCCGAGTCGATGCGGATGTTGCTAGATGATCATGTGCGATTGCTCGAGGACTATGATCGTATGAATGAAGAGCATCAAAAGTTAAAGGAAGATCACAAACTGCTACAGCTCAGAGAACCAGCAACACAACAAGTACAAGTAGCAGCAGAATTACCAGCGCCTGCGGACCCTGCCCCTGAAATTTTAGAGGAACTTAACGCACTCCGAGCCCAGGTAACAAATCTTGAATCGAGAATTGCAGTCTATGAAGCACCACCAAGGCCAGACTCCCCACCTGAGCTACCAGCTGAGGAAGAAACCGTCACTATCCCGGTGGAGGAGACATTTGAAGAGGCATACGAACCGATACCCATCCCAGGCGGACGTGTCACGGCCGAAGGCCAGATGACCTATGAATTACCTACCCCCACGTGGATGAAGACAGTGGAAGAACTCAGAACGACACACTCGGCCAGAGTAGAGGCACAGCTACATGCCATGGCCATAATTGAAGAGAAAATTTTACAGTCACCATTCTTTGCTCAATTGGCCCCGCGACGATACATATCTGGGCATGAGCTCCAATATAAACCGTACTTCATGTTAATGGCTGAATACCAGTTAGCCATAGAGAAAGAAACAGGTATGAAACCAACACATGCCACTCAATTCGAGCCAGAGGACTTGCCACCAAGGGCGCAGAGAGGTGAAATCCTTCAACCAGACTGGCGCAAAGATTTATTGCAAAATTATCCAGAGATGATGAGCACGTGGGTAAAAGCGCCGCTGCACTTAAAATTTAATCCGTGCTGGGGACCAGTACCACGACGCCGCTCTTGGACTGCCTTGGCTATTAAGCTACAGAACAATAAGCAGTGCCAAGACTGGTTGAACTATCCCTACTTCAAGCCACCAATCGCGTTACCCACAGTCGGCTACATGATGGCGACGATCCGCCACTGGCTCCCTAGGTTAAAGCATATGGATGATATTGCCGCGCACATGACTGTCAAAATCTTTGACATGATGCAGATGGTCTTTAAAGTCTTCCGACGCATCAAGGCTCCCCATGTAAACACCCCGGGCTTTGAGCATGGCAACTTTGATTTAGTCTATGATACGAGCACAACGCCATCGCTACGGGTGTGTTACGCCTGGCACTGCAGGATCAAATATCTACCGGCATGTTACAAGCAGACATTCGAAGAAATGTTCACCACCGGCTTTTGGGAGTACCATTCAGAGGTATTTATAAGCAGGCCCACACACTTATTGCAATTATTCGCCTGTGAACGAATGGTGTACTCCACACATTATCAGCTCCCACCACCAGACGAGCCACAACCTATCGACTGGGAGAAACTCGAGGCTGATCTAGCCCGAGGCATTCGTATATCCGAGCACACCCTCGCTCAGGACCTCCTACAGAACTACATCCGGCAGACCTCACAACAAGGTTCTGTCAGGGACGACAGAAGCGAGAGGGAGGGGGGTGTTGGAAGCAGCCAGAGGCACAGACGCCACGGAGGCATGTAAAGAAGGAGCAGGGAGCCAGGAGGATCAATTTTTCAAACAAATACATTTCTTATTAATTCTCCAAACATTCAACAGTGATTGTTATCACTAATTGTAACATATGTATCATAGAAAACCCCATTTTGTAATCCATAGCTCCATTTTGTGCAAGCCGAGGAGTCCTCGAGCTTGAGGAGCTTAGGTAGAATGCTCGTACCAATTTTCATTATTTTTAGACATCGTTTACCCTTCCAAATAGCCTCTAGGACCTATTTTTTAACTAGGCCGGTCACTAGATGTGAAACCGGTCAAAACTAGTCTAGAAACTATAAAAAGAGCTAGAGAGCTCATTTTTGAGGTTGGTTCATTTTGGTTAGTGTGAGCAAAGAGCTAGTTGGAGCTTGTAAGAGTATTCTTGAGTAATAGAGCTAATTTCCCACCTTCCATTGTGTCTTGCTTGTCTCTTCATTGTGTGTGTGTATGTGTGTGTGCATTTTCGTGCTTCTCACCTTCACTCTCACATCATCTCACGTTCACGATCTTCATATCACTCCTACCTCTCCCTCGGATTGACATTAAGGAGGTGGAGCTTCTTAACGTGGTTCTCACCATTGTGCTAGAGCAACAGATGTCTTATCCAAGGTGTCAATTACACTACCATTGGGACAATTATTGGCTTTGGTTCCTGGTGTGCGCCAACAGTTCCAACAATTGGTTAGCACAGGACCCTCATGTGCTCCTTCGACAGCAACAATCCTACCGGAATTGGACCTGATGGTGGACCATAAGGTGCCCTTGATTATGGTCTAGTATAAGAATCATAAAATAACACAAGTATTAATTGATGGAGGTTCTGGAGTAAACATTGCAATAGTAGCACTTTGTCAATGGATGGGATGGACACAAATCGAACCTGTCCAATTCTTTGTTCATATGGCTGATCAATCTCGAGTTCATCCGGTTTGATTGGTGCGAGACATTCCTATTACTCTTCAAGGAGTTGTATTTAAAATGACCTTTGTTGTTTTGGAATTACCCGAATCCAGCCTTGATTATAACCTACTCTTTGGACGACCATGGTTAAAGCAAGCTAAGGTAGTTCAGGATTGGTCAGCGCATGAATTGATTTTTAAGAATAACCACCAAAAACATGTCGTTCCACTGGACGACATGAAGCCTTGTGACTTGCATGCACGACCATATGTAGCCGAACCTGTACACATGCTGGATGGTCTTTCAGATGATGAAGAGGAAGCTTTTCTTAAAGCCAACAAGGATCTGATGGCACTCGGAACTGTGGACTTACAAATGGTTGTAGATAACTGGAGTCCAACGGCCTGTATGATAGTACCACTGACCGATGAACTAGAATCAAGTGCAGCACCGACCTTGGATGATATGACGCTACAGCAATTGCTTCAGCCAGTTGATGACTTGACCATGCCCCGGCAGTTCTACATACCGGAAGACCAATTGGTTACCTGCAACTTAGGCGATGTAGCCAATCCGCGGCCAGTGAAGATTAAGGTGGGACTATCAAAGACCGTCCAAGATAAGTTACTGCAGCTACTATGTGAATTCTCTGATGTATTTGCCTGGGATTACCGCGATATGAAGGGGTTGGATCCGCGCATCAATCAGCACTGGGTTATGCTGAAACCAGATGCTGGGCCTATTAAACAACCCAGCTACAGAATGAATCCTCACTATGCGGCCCAGGTCGAAGCAGAATTGGATCGATTGCTAAAAGTTGGGTTTATTGTCCCTATCGAGCATGTGGAGTGGATTTCCCCCATTGTCATAGTCCCTAAGAAGAATAAGCAATTACGAATATGTGTGGACTACTGAAAATTAAATGCAGCAACAGTACATGATCCATTCCCACTGCCGTTCTAGACACAATGTTAGATGATGTGGCAGGCCGTGAGATGTACTCCGTTTTGGACAGATATAGTGGTTATAACCAAGTACGTATGGTGGAGCAGGACATTCCAAATACAACATTTATAACAAATTGGGGCATCTATGCATGTACAGTGATGTGGTTTGGTCTACGAAATGCTCCAAGTACGTTTCAGCGCTGTATGTAGGAAGTTTTCTCTCCTTATCTAACTACATTCATGAGAGTTTACTTGGATGATTCCTCCTTATCCGGTGATACTTCGTCACATCTGTATCATGTACGGTGTTGTTTCTTAAAGTGTCAAGAATACCGTTTATGCTTAAACCCCAATAAATCTGTATTCTTGGTATCTTGCGAAAAGTTGTTAGGGCACCATCTCAAAACAGGGGATCCAAGTCGATCCAGATAAAGTGAAGGCAGTACTAGGGGCACCTGCTCCCAAGACACCCAAAGAAGTGACGTGCTTCTTGGGCCAAATCCGATGGCATGGGTGACATTTGCGATGGCTTGCTCATCTGTCCACGCCACTCAATCGATTGATAACCTGTACTTCTCGCCAGTTTGAATGGACTAAAGCATGTCAGCTGTCTTTCGATCGATTGAAATCACTGTTAACGCAGGCACCTATTTTACAAGCGCCAAATTGGGACACGTCCGACATTGCCATTGGCAGCATGCTCATGCAGCAAACGGAGAAATGGTTCCATCCAGTGTATTATGCGAGTCGCAGGTTAGCTCCGATAGAGCGCAATTATTGAGTCACCGAATGTGAATGTCTCGAATTAGTGTATTCGGTGAAGAAATTCTAGCATTATTTACTAGGATGCCGCTTCACCTTCCATGTCGATCATGCAGCCTTGGTGTACCTTGTTTGCCAACAACATCTGGGAGGACGGTTAGCGAGATGGGTATTGTTGCTCCAAGAGTTTGATTATTCAGTCGTACATCGACCAGGGTCCGCACACATGCTTGCTGACTTTTTATCTCGGTTAGATTCCAGTGAACTTTCGGAAGGAGTTGATGATACCACACCCGCTATCTATGCAACTGAGACTGTACAGGATGATCAACAAGAATTGCCAGTAACCTCCTCCTACTATGACACTTTAATGCTTTTCTTGACCAGTGGATGTCCTCCCGGCACGACCTCTCCTACTGCTCGACGAAAACTGGGCATGTATAGTCGACAATTTTGGCTAATTGTAGGGCAGTTATATTATATGGATCACTCAGGAGTGCTGCTTAGATGTGTTCCCCCACACAAAATTGCTTCAGTAATCACAATGGCTCATTCTGCCCCCGTTGCCCCAGTGTCGTAGTAACCCTTAATACCATCGCTGAGGGCTTCCATCTCCCTCAGGAGGGTTTGGTGGATGGACCTCTTTTACCCATGTCGACTATGAAAGAACTCTTTCCCCGCCACTCGTCCAATGATTTTGCCATCTTGTGTCGTCCTGAACCGGAGCGCACCGCACTCCAGTTCCTTGTCGCTGCCCTTAATCTCCAAAAACGCACTTACGGCATCTCTCACCCCTTTTACTCTATGATTGATACTGCAGCGAGAGAAGCAATTAATTTTGCCTCCTTCTTGGTTTGATGCATTCATCGGGAATGCCAGGCCGTTTCTAGGCAATTGGCCAAGCACGAGATACCCCACACTCGCTTGACGCATCTCCTGGCTTTCCTCCTCCCGATAATTCAGGCCGTGTAACCTCCTCCAGTGCCTACGATTCTATTACATGAGGAGTCTACACAAATGATGGACATCGATGATGGTGAAGATCTTTTGCAATTCTTTCCAGGGAAACGTTGCAAATTGAGCCCTTCACGTAGTAAAGTCCTATCATCCTCCACCGTGAAAGTGCAGGACACTGCTTCGTCCGCCCAGAATTTTTCTACCCCATCCTCTCATCAAGATCAAGCTAATCCTGACAATGTTATTGACAAAGTTCAACCTACTGATACGGTTGTGCCACCGGAGCCCCATCCACAGGAGTCTGCGCTCGAGACGATCACAAAAACTGCACAGCTTGTCGATACTCCACAACTTGAGAAGGAGCCTGCGCAACTAGCTGAGTCGGCTCTCGTGGTAACTACCCTTGCCCTGCTCTCTACCTCTCAAAATCCACCTCTACCTCTGTCTCCCTCCAAGTTGCCATTGCCGCCTAGCCTCGCTTCTTCCCCATGTCAATCGACAACCCAACCTCTTCCCTCCTCACCAGATTGTTCCCCTCCCTCGTGGTCTACCACTATTTCTGCTAACCCTTCTCAGCCCATCTCCACTTCGCTTATCCTTGATTCATTGGCCCAACTAGCTCAGATCGGTAACTACCTCATCCATCTCTCCACCCATCTTCCCCATCACCTTCAAGTGGCCCAACACTCCCTCTGACAGTAGTACCAAGCCAAAGTGGATATACTAGAAGCCGATATCATGCCACTTCAAGAAGAAGTGCTTGCAGCCAAAGCTGAAGCCAGTTCCTTCGAGGAACAGATTCACCTTCTGTAAGCAGAATTGAAAGAGAAAGACGCCATCATTGTAGTACATGATGATGAGATTAGTAGGTTGAAGCAGACGGTGATTGACAAAGAAGATGCCATCACAGCGTTGGGCAACCATCTCGAGACTACACGTGTAGATCTAGCTGTGGTGGAGCAGAAAGGACAAGAAATGACAGACCTAGCTATGCAAGTCACTGCTGATTTAAAGAAAGTGTCCGACAAACTCTTCCAGAAAGTCGGTCTTTGGAAGAAGAGATTGGCCGAAACATTCAATTGAAGAAGGACATTGAAGCCATTCAAAAGGAAAGACATGATTTCTATAAGACGATGCAGTTCTAGTCTGAAGAACTCGAGCACAGGGAAAAGCAGCTAGGATTCCAGGCTGAAGGATTATCGAGAATTGATGCAGAAGTTGCTGAAATGAAGTTACACAGAGATGTGGCGTTAGCTAATGATTTTTATTTACAAGAATCCTTTTTGCAAAGCCAGGTTGACGCATTACTCTCCGAAGTGATCGCTGCCAGTTCGGTCAGAACTGATGCACACTTGGTCGAGCCCCAAATTTTGAAGGATATGTTAGATTCGTTGAAGCAAAAAATAGCCCGCACTTTTAAGTTATCCCGTTCCATGTATATACAGGGCATTATAGATGATTCTTAAATCTTGTATTTATCAATTTGGGTTCGAGTCCACCGTTCGTGCCTGTGTGAGCCACCGGAATTAATTCATATATTCTATAATGTAATTCTGAAAAGTGGCACGCACACCGAAAGGGCGTAGCGCAAAACGATGTGACCCTTTTTTGATTAATGAAAGAAGCATGTGCGTGAACAGAAGGTGACAACACCAGATTGTTGGTCTGGGCGAGCGCCTGATGTGAAATGTGGCGCATTGTCTAAATCTAAATGTTATTCTGTAATTCTGTTAATCAAGTTCAGTAGTTAATTAAGTCTCTGTTGAGTACTAAGTCGATCTGATATTGCGGTAAAGTGACGAAGTTGCATGTTTATGCATATTGCGGTGAAGAATGTTGTAATGCGCAGAACACACAAGTAGTTGATAGATAGTTTAATTTTGAACACTAAGTCGGTGTAGCAGTAGCATAAAGTGAGTTAATAGATTGGGAAAATACAAACAGGGCCTCTGTTTACAGACCCCTAACCATCCCAAGAACCCAGATTAGATAAAACAGTTTAAACACTAGTTTTAACAACATGGATGATCATATCAAATCAGTTTCCTTATTGTGCACATTCACCTTCATGGGAGACATTTTGCACAACCACAAACAAAAGTTCACTTATTGGAAAGCTTATCAACAACTACCTTGCTGATTCTCTCTAGACTGAATAAATTTGTTGGAAGTCTATGCTTGCCATGCATAGTGGGGATGCATGCACCACTCATCATTTTAATCATGGAAAGAATGAACAATGTGGCATTAGGGAAAAAAGTGAGCCCTCTCTAGGCATTGTAAGGATTCCTAATTTTTAGGGATTAAAATTAATTTTTGTTGGTGTGTAAAACACCACAAGAACTAAACTAATGTGGTATTAGAAGACCTCCATAACCACCATTAGCTTAGCAACACTCACATTATGAGTCTTCATCTCTGAACTTAGTGAAAATCAAAATTTCACTTCACAGAAATCTGCGCCTTTTCTTCAATCCTTCAATCTGACCTGTATTAGTTCAATCTTTGCCAAATCTTTTGATTACTTGCTAAGAGAAGTTCTTGCTAGTGTTAAGCAACACATAACAAACAAAACTTTCAAGCAATAACTTCACAATCCTCTGATTTTGTATCAACCTTTACACTATGTCTGAAAACTGAAAATATACTTCATCGATTTGACATACCTTCACTCTTAAACTGATTTCTCTGAGTACGCGTCCCGTTTCTCAAAGATCTTTTGACCAAATGTAGTTGAGGATTATAGCTTTCCAACGAGCTATCACTTACCAAAAACTTTACACCATGCTTCGAGATCTGACCTTAAGAAGATCAGTCAAATGTGCGCCAGAAAAGTCGTAACTGTCAACTAACTTTCATAGTCATATGAAATGACTTGAGACTCAATGTACAATAGGAATTAGACACAATGCTTCTACACAAACATGTGTTAATTATCAGAGAAGGTGTGTACAAAATGGCTTGGCCTAATTTTGCTCACAGCCATGGAAAACTCTATCAGACTCAGAAGTTTTCTCTCACCATCTCTCTCAGAAATTACACGACTTTTCTCTACTTCCTCAAACTACAAAATTGAGTTCTCTCTTACATATTTCTGACTCAAATTAACTTATATACCTATGGTTTACATTCATCTAGACTTGAATTCGTAAGTTCTAAAGATCAATTACAAATCTAGACTCTAATTTTGCACTAATTTACAATAGTGAAATTGTCCCTTCACTTAGGCTTGATTTTCTGTAGGTATTTCCTTCACTTCTTCTTTCCTCCATCATATGTCTCCATATGTCTTCATATATCAATGCCTAATTAGTGAGTGAAGCCCCAACAGCTCCCCCTCAATCACTAATTAGCATAATTTGACTTCTTCACATAATCTCCTTCTCTTTTATTCCTGCCATCTCCTTGAACTTACTTGTCTTTACTCCATCCAAGCTTTTTGTCATAATATCTGCAATCTGATCTTTTGTGGAAGTATACACCACTTCAATCTCTTTCTCCATTACCTTTTCTCTAAGAAAATGATACTGTATCTCTATGTGCTTTGTCCTTGCATGAAACACAGGATTTGCTGCAAGATATAATGAACTCATGTTATCTCCATGAATAATGGGTATACCTTGATCAATTCCCAAACTTTTGAATAATGTCTGCATCCATATGACTTCCTTTGCTGCTTCCACAAGTCCTTTGTATTCAGCTTCTGTTGATGATAAGGCCACTGTGTGTTGTTTCTTTGAACACCAACTCACAAGCTTATCTCCAATGTATATCATGTAGCCATGAGTAGACCTTCTGTCATCTTGACTTCCTGCCCAATCTGAATCACTATAGGCTCTTAACTTTATATCTGATGTAAAAGGATAATACAATCCTTCTTTCAAAGTCCCTTTGATATATCTAAGGACTCTTTGACCTGCAATCCAATGTGAATCCTTTGGACAATGCATGAATTGGGAAAGAACACCAACTGCATAACTAAGATCAGGCCTTGTTAGAGTTGCATAAATCAAACTTCCAACTAAAGATTGATACTTCCTCATGTCTTTGAACTCTGCACCAACATATCTACTGAGTTTGTGATTAACTTCTAATGGTGTAGATGCCTCTCTGCAATTCTCCATGTTGAACTTCTTTAGAAGATTCAAGAGATACCTTTCTTGTGATACATAAATGCCATGCTCTGCATAAGTGATTTCCATTCCAAGAAAATATGACAATTTTCCTAGATCACTTATCTTGAATTCCTTCTCAAGTAGCTTCTTCACCTCCTTGATTCCTTCATTTGAGGTACCTGTAATTATAATATCATCTACATATATACAAATGTAGATCATACCTTCATCTGTTCTTTTGATAAGTAAACTTGCATCTGCCTTTGAACTTTGATACCCAAGGTCATTAAGATACTTTACAAGTCTATAATTCCAAGCTCTTGGAGCTTGCTTCAAACCATAAAGGGCTCTTCTCAACCTGCAAACATAATTTGGAAACTTATGATCTGCAAACCCTTGAGGTTGCTCCATGTAAACCTCATCTGATATATATCCATTCAAAAATGCATTCTTAATGTCCAATTGACTCAATGTCCATCCTTTTGATGCTGCAATGGCAATGATTGTTCTTATGGTTGACATCTTTGCTACAGGACTGAATGTCTCATCATAATCTATGCCAAATGTTTGAGCATAGCCTTTAACCACCAATCTAGCTTTGTATCTGGCTATAGTTCCATCTGCATGCTTCTTAACTTTGTAAACCCATTTGTTTCCAATCACTTTCTTACCATTAGGCTTTGGGACAAGTTCCCAAGTTTTGTTCTCTTCAAGAGCATCAAACTCTTCCTTCATTGCTACTTCCCATTGTCTTTTACCCTTTGCTTCATCATAGCCTTGAGGTTCTTCATCTTCCTTAACCATATAAGCATAATTTTTCTGAGTCAAGTAAGAAGTGTCATTTGAATACCTTGTAGGTTGATTCCTTATTCTGGTTGACCTTCTTGGTTCACACTCTTCATGTCTATCTGGATGTACTTCTTCATCAAATATTGGTCCATCTTCATTCCTTCTATATGATCCAACTCTTGATGTGCTTGCTTGCATATGTTCTTCATCACCATCTATCTGCATATGTGACTTACCTCTTGCAATCCTTCTTATCTCTTCTTCAAATGTTTCAAGATCACATTCTTTATCTGCATACCAACTCTTCTGTTCATCAAAAGTCACATCTCTGGAAACAATAAAATGTTTAGTTAAAGGACTCCATAGCCTATAACCCATTTGCTTTTCATCATACCCAATAAACACATATCTTTCTGCCTTTGGTTCAAGCTTATGTCTGAGTTGTGATGGTACATAAGCATAGGCAATTGACCCAAACACTTTACAATGGTCAAGTGTTGGTTTCTTACCCCACCAAGCTTCATAAGGGGTCATACCATTCAAAGCTCCACATGGTAACCTATTCACAAGGTATGTGGCTGTATTTACAGCCTCAGCCCAAAGATAATTAGGGCAATTCTTTTCCTTTAACATTGCTCTTGCAAATTCAACCAATGTTCTATTCCTCCTTTCTGCCACCCCATTATGTTGAGGTGTATACCTGCAAGTTATCTCTCTCTTGATACCTGCATTCCAAAGATAGTCATTAAATTCTTGAGAGAAGTATTCTCCCCCTCCATCAGACCTTAGCCTCTTGAGTTTGTGACCTGTAACTCTTTCTGCATAAGCATGAAAATGTTTGAAGGCTCCAAAGACTTCTGATCTTTCCTTTAGAACATAAAGGGTTATCCACCTTGTAGCATCATCAATAAACAAAACATAATACCTAGATCCATTTATTGAACCTTCTTTTGTTGGTCCCCATACATCTGTATGTATGAGTTCAAGCAAACCATCATGCTTGAAACCTTTCTTCTGAAATGGTTGTCTATGAGCTTTTCCCATCTGACAAGCTTCACACTTGTATATCATATGTTGATTCTTTACATTTGGTAGTCCCAATACAGATTGATTCTCCACCATAGTTTTGATTCCTCTTTCATTGAAATGTCCCAATCTTTTATGCCAAAGATCTAACTCTGTAATTACTTCATCACCATGTGTAATTAGGGCTTGACCAACATTTCCTTGCACTTTGAGAGTAAAAAGTCTACCTTCCTTCTTACCACAAACAATGGGTTTGTATGCATCCTCTGGATCTTCAACAAATACCCCTTCATTTGTAAATCTGACTTGAAAACCTTTTTCCACTATTTGTCCAACACTAATCAGATTCTTTGGTATTGTTGGAACATACAAAACATTTGTTAATAAATCAGCTCCACTCCTGCACTTCACCTTTCCAATTGAATGCACATTGTGTTTTGTATTGTCACCTGTTTGTACTGTATGACTTGAATTTCCTTCTTCCAATTCTGACAATAATTCTATATTACCTGATAAATGATTTGAACAACCAGAGTCAATATAGAATACCTTGAGATCCTCCTTCTCTGATGAACTAATTGAATTCATCATCAATGTTGTATGGTTGTCATTCTGTGTATCATTTGCATAATTGTAATATGTAGTGTTGTATGATTGGTTCTGATTCCAATTTCTTCCACCACCTCTACCAAAACTTCCTCTTGAATTATGTCTTCCTCTTTGAAATTGATTCTGAAACCTTCCACCTCTACCTCTGCCATTGTTGTTCTGATTTTGATTTGTTCCTTGTTGATTGTGCCAACAATCATATGCTAGATGATTGCTCAATCCACAAATCCAACATGTCTTCTTGTTATTGTTCTGATTACCTCTACCTCTTCCATTACCTCGACCTTTACCTCTGCCAAAACCTCTTCCTCTTGCATAATTTGCTTGAGTTGTTGACTCTTCTTCATCCTTTGCTTTGCCTTTATCTCCTTTCTTTTTGTTCTTCACATACATTGCAGAACTTTGACCTTTGTCTCCATCTGACTTTAAGTCTTGCTCAAATGTGAGCATCAATCCAAGTAATTGATTTAATTCTGGCACATAATGATTTAATGAAAGTTCTGTTGAAAGTACAAAAGGCTTCCACCTTTCATCACCTCTTAGTCCTGCAAGTAATTGAGCTATCAACCTATGATCTTCAATATCCTCATCAATAGATCCAAGGCTATCTGCCAAGTCTTTCATCTTAGTGACATAATCACTAATGTTCTGATTTTGCTTCTTCTTGAATGTGGTGAACTCTGACCATAAGCTAGCTTTCCTAGCTTTAGTGGTGTTTTGGAAGTGGTCTTCCAAAGCATTCCAAATATCTTCAGCTGTTTCTAAACCTCTGATATGTGGCAACAAGTGATCTGTAATAGTGTTGTATATATAAGCTCTTGCACTTGCATCTCTCTTCTGCCATAGCTTCAAAGCTTCTAGCTCTTCCTTCCTTGGATGACTTTCATCTTCAAATTTAGGCTTCTCCTCTTCACCTGTCACATATACCATTAAGTCCTTACTAATAAGTAAGGCCTCCATCCTCATTACCCAAGCAGGATAGTTATCTCTGTCCAATTTGTCAATGGACACATGATCTGCCATGGTATCCTTGCTTCTGCTTCAACCTGTAAGTGTAAGGTTAAAGAATGATACCTTTTGTAGACCTTTACTCTTGGAAGCAACTTCGAAATACTCTTCTGATGACTTTTGGTTGTTGAACACCTCAGCTTCCTCCTTCTTTGATAAAGAACTCTTCAAATCTTCTTGTATCTGCACTCCTTTTACTCTCGAGGACCTTATCTGCTCTGATACCACTTGCTGGTGTGTAAAACACCACAAGAACTAAACTAATGTGGTATTAGAAGACCTCCATAACCACCATTAGCTTAGCAACACTCACATTATGAGTCTTCATCTCTGAACTTAGTGAAAATCAAAATTTCACTTCACAGAAATCTGCGCCTTTTCTTCAATCCTTCAATCTGACCTGTATTAGTTCAATCTTTGCCAAATCTTTTGATTACTTGCTAAGAGAAGTTCTTGCTAGTGTTAAGCAACACATAACAAACAAAACTTTCAAGCAATAACTTCACAATCCTCTGATTTTGTATCAACCTTTACACTATGTCTGAAAACTGAAAATATACTTCATCGATTTGACATACCTTCACTCTTAAACTGATTTCTCTGAGTACGCGTCCCGTTTCTCAAAGATCTTTTGACCAAATGTAGTTGAGGATTATAGCTTTCCAACGAGCTATCACTTACCAAAAACTTTACACCATGCTTCGAGATCTGACCTTAAGAAGATCAGTCAAATGTGCGCCAGAAAAGTCGTAACTGTCAACTAACTTTCATAGTCATATGAAATGACTTGAGACTCAATGTACAATAGGAATTAGACACAATGCTTCTACACAAACATGTGTTAATTATCAGAGAAGGTGTGTACAAAATGGCTTGGCCTAATTTTGCTCACAGCCATGGAAAACTCTATCAGACTCAGAAGTTTTCTCTCACCATCTCTCTCAGAAATTACACGACTTTTCTCTACTTCCTCAAACTACAAAATTGAGTTCTCTCTTACATATTTCTGACTCAAATTAACTTATATACCTATGGTTTACATTCATCTAGACTTGAATTCGTAAGTTCTAAAGATCAATTACAAATCTAGACTCTAATTTTGCACTAATTTACAATAGTGAAATTGTCCCTTCACTTAGGCTTGATTTTCTGTAGGTCTTTCCTTCACTTCTTCTTTCCTCCATCATATGTCTCCATATGTCTTCATATATCAATGCCTAATTAGTGAGTGAAGCCCCAACAATTTTGTGGGAAATTAAGGAGATTTAAATCACTAGTGATATAGGTAAATAAAATAATATTTCATACTCTTTTCTTTTTTAATGGGAAAATAAGATAAATTCTAGCCACTTGATGCATTAGATCAAGGGTAGCTATTCATTTTTGTGGGGGTGGGGACAAGAAATTGAAATGGAGTGTGTGCAAATCTATGCAAAGTTCTCAGCCATTAGATGAAACTCAAATCCAATGGTGGAGCACAAGTGGGGCTGATCTCCTTCTTGCAGAGAGTGTGGATCATCTGATCACCTTCAAGATCCAATGAAGCAAATGGAAAGCCACCCTTTCCATTATAGGCTACATCTGGGAGCCATAGAATTAAACCAACATCCACTTTATTACATTTAAATGCACCAATATCAATCATGGAGCAATATATGCCATCAAATATTGTTTCTAATCCAATGTTCTACATCAATGTGCCTTTTGCCAATGGATATGTGTATGAACCACAGGCAATATAATGTCTATGATTAAAATATATGCTCTCTCATACCACCCACAATAAGAAAACCATGCTCGTATAGCTATTTTGAAGCCTTTGATTGGAAAGAAACAAGGAAACCCTAGGCCTAGTCTAGTAGATTAAGGAACTAGATTGTGGCCAATGCTCTCCTCTCATTGGTGGATGACTAATCACCCCTTAATCCAAAAGGCCCAAAAAGGGCTCATTTTTTCCCCTAATTGTAGAAGCAATATTAAAGGAAAATATGATCAATGAAAAGATTAGATACCAATCTCTCAAGAGGAATATTGGATGCTTGAATTGTCACAAGAAAAGTGATTGCAAGAAATATTTTCATTGTTTGAAGAATGTCAAAAGAAAATGGCATCTTGGATAACTACTTTTACATCCTTCTTAATCAATGAATATAGAAGAAATTGATGCAATTTTTATGATTTTGACATTTTGACATTGGATAGTAATGCATGTTTTGGGCCTCTCATAAGTGATTGTCTCCCCCACACATGGTTTTTGAAATTTGGTGGTTCATTTCATGTGCTACCAAAAAGAGAATAGCTTTGTACTTATGAAGAAAAGTGACTTGGAATAGTCTTTCTTGGATAATCATAAAATATTGATGTGGTTGAGATCAAAGATGTCCTTGTTTAATTTGCAGATGGCTAAAAGTTTAATATGTGTAATGTTTTCCATGTTCTATAGCTTTCAAGCACTTCGGTATCAGCCTTTTAGCTTAATGAAATTGCACATAGAGTGGCTTTCTATGATTATTCCTTTTGTATCTGAAAGCCCACATGTTTATTGCAAAAGAAGATAAATTTGGATCTCACTTCATCCATTATTTGCATCTCAACAAGAACAATTGTTAGCCATTATTGATCAGTCCATGAAGATAATACGGCATGGATGTTTAGGCCATATGTCTCATAATGGAGTGGAAAATCTATCTAAGTACGGTTATTTATTTGTGTTTCCCATTTTTTATTTTGCATTTTTTGAGCATTTATATATGGTAAATGTAGCTCAAGCGTAAGCATCACCTCCTTTATTTGTCAATTCGTGGAGACGTGAGGACCAGTATGAAGACCTTGAGCGGGTGAAGGCACAAGTGCATGAGTGAAAACACACAAGCATGCACACACATACACACACACGTGCACACAGTAAGATCAAAGAGAGGAACAATGGAAAGCTTTCAATTTCAAAGGAAATCTCTCAGAAAAGCTCTATTCTCTAACAAGCTCACCCCAAAAATGAGCTCTCTAGCTCTTTTTATAGTTTTTGAGTAGTTTTGGCCTTGTCCAGACCTAGTGTCCAGCTTAGTTAAAAATTAGGTTCCAAGGCTTATTTGAGGGCTCAAACAGAGTCTAAAAAATATGAAAATTGGTAGGATGATACTTCTAATAGTCCTCAAGCTCAAGGACTCCTCGGCTTGAAGAAAATAGAGTTACAAAAATATGAAATGATATTTACAATGCTTTAAAATCACTATTTTTGTAGGGGATTCCTCTGAAAATTTGACATACACTTCTTGGAGCTCCCTACTTGCTCCTTTTGCTTGTGTGTGTCCACCTTTTTGATGTGCTTCCATGCTTGTGCTTGACCTTGAGTTCCAGCACTCCCCCCCCTCTTGAGTCTATCGTCCTTGACAGACCCTGTTGTAATGGTTGTTCTAGGTAGTGCTTTGAGAGGTAGTGTCCATTCTGTATGAACAAGAGCTGCCTATCTTCCAAATGTGGTAGGGTTGGTTGTCCAGTTCTTCATTTGTCACTACGAGCCTTTGCAAGTTGTAGTCCCTTGGTATGTGCTTCTTCCTTGGATTCCAGCATGATTGTGTCCTTGTGAGTCTCCATTGATGGCCTCTAGATCTTCCCAAGGTGATGTTTATAGTAGTCATGCCAAGTACTCGTAACCCATAATGAATGATGGGTAAGTGTGTTCATGCATGGGTTGAGTAAAATATGTTCCTTGTGCAAGGCCTTGTAATGTAGCCCCATGCATGCTTACTTGGGGAATGCATTAAAAGAAACATGGTGCACAAAAATTAGGTCTTGTGCGAATCGCTCAAGGGTACGCTGACGAAGAGGTTTCCTAGTCTATCAGTGTTGTTGTGACACCCAAGTAGAGGATCCTTACCATGAAATGTTGATTGATATTCCGCTCGTCATGTTGTACTTCCATCATAGTGATTGACCAATGATGCATCTTCCACGGTTGATGAATGTCCTTGTTGATGATTCACTAATGAGATGCTTCGAGCGCCTGGTCCTGTCCCCTTTCTTCAAAGCAACATTTGCCAAATACTGAGAATTGAATTTCTTTATATTCCTTGACAAACAACATTGGGTAACTACACCAAACTTAGTTTCACATATTCTCTTTAGCTCACCATAAGAAGGAGTCTTCTCACCCAGTATATGGACAAGGATTTTCAGGGTACCAAACTACCCCTTGCAGATATCTCCTTGGATGCTCTCGTACATACAGTAGTTAAGCATCGCTCAAGTTGCAGACCCTCAAGCTCTTTGCTCCTACCATGGTGACAGGAAACAATAGTTGTGGATGCCATGTTCATGCCAAGTCCTTGACATCTACCAGATAAGGCAGCAATAATATCGTTTGCTAGCCGAGACACACTTCATGTCAATGTGCTCTTGTGCCTGGGACTCTCAAATGTGTCTATGCATGGCCGTGTAATGTGGCCCTATGGTAATGCATACTTTGGAAACGCATGACGTGAATGGTGCAAAAGACTAGGTTGTGCAAGAAGCACATGGTTGTCGCTTGTCGAGGCTATCAATGTTTCTTGCGGACGTTGAGGTAGCCTGTGTTGGAGGTATTCATTGGATCCCTGAATGACAAGTGATCTTTCCTCCTTATAGGGATCCATTTTAGAATTGTGAGTGGCTGCGTACGGGTCATGTTTGATTTCTTCACCTTTGAGTGGTTGCATAAGATCTGTATCCCACATGGTTGGTTCTTTGGTTCTGTGGATGTTGCTGGTACTTTTGTCTTCCATACCCATACAATTGTTGTTGGTCTTCTAACTCTTGTTGAAGAGGTGAGTTGTTCTCCTTTTGGTTTTGGTGTTGGGTTCTGACCCTTGCCTCGCTTGGCTTCTTTGTTGTGACTTTTCTCATGTGGGAGATCATAGGTTGTTGTGTATGTAAGAGCTTCTTGGGTACCCATATTTGTAACTATCCTTGTTGAGCTCCAACTAATTTCTTAGGCACCCAAACTTCTCAGATACATTGTGGTTCAGCTTGTCCTAGCTTCTTCGTTCATCATCTGGCCTGGTTGGCTTGCCTGGCTGGGAATTGTGGGGGCAAGGCCAGTGGTTGCTCTCCTTTTTGTACCCAGATCTCCTTCATGCCCAGCACTACTGTCTTCTTGAAATCCCGTTGTCTATTTGATACAGCAGTTGTCATGTACTGTTTCTCTTCCTTGTGGGATTGAACTACAGATGGGTGAGACTTCGTACAATAAGGGAGTCTCATTGGGTCTCCGACTCTTTTGTTGGCGGCAACAACCTTCTGCATCATAGAGCTTTGGACACATACAACTTCTCCTTCTCTAAGATTAGTCCTAAGAGAATGTGTGACACCATGATCTGTGAGCATGCAGTTTTCTAACTCTAATGTAATCCATTGTTCATGAACCAAAATTTGGTGTAGCTCAAGCGTAAGCACCACCTCCTTTATTTGTCAATCTGCAGAGACGTGAGGACCGCTATGAAGACCTTGAGCGGGTGAAGGCACAAGTGCATGAGTGAAAACACACAAGCATGCACACACATACACACACACGCACACATGGTAAGATCAAAGAGAGGAACAATGGAAAGCTTTCAATTGCAAAGGAACTCTCTTACAAAATCTCTATTCTCTAACAAGCTCACCCCAAAAATGAGCTCTCTAGCTCTTTTTATAGTTTTTTGAGTAGTTTTGGCCCTGTCCAGACCTAGTGTGTAGCCTAGTTAAAAATTAGGTTTGAGGGCTTATTTGAGGGCTCAAACGAAGTCTAAAAAATATGAAAATTGACTCCTCAAGCTTGAGGACTCCTTGGCTTGAACAAAATGGAGTTACAAAAATATGAAATGATATTTACAATGGTTTGAGTGATCAAAATCACTATTTTTGTAGGGAATTCTTTTGAAAATTTGACATACACTTCTTGGAGCTCCCTAGTTGCTCCTTCTTCTTGTGTATGTCCACCTTTCTGATGTGCTTCCATGCTTGTGCTTGACCTTGAGTTCCAACAGTAAACAAAATAGAAAACACACATTGACTCATCTAGTTAGTCGTTGGACATTGTATATATCAATGTTTCCAGTCATTTTCCCGTTATGTCACTAAGTGTTCTTTATTTTGCCAATTTCATTGACAATGCCACCAAGAAAGTCAAGATATATCATATCAAGTCAAAGGATGAAGTTTTCCCACATTCAAGAGATGTATTTTTTTTATGGAGATTAGAAAAGTATTGAAGCTCAAGAACTATCTTCTAATAATGATGAAGAGAATAGATTTTTGTGATCTCAACCAACATCACTAATCTAAAGGAATTTTCTAAGAGATTACGTCTCCATATACCCCAACACAAAGTGATGTAATAGAGAGGATGAATAGAACTATTTGGGATTGCACACCCACTATGTTTATGTAAACCTTCCTCAAGGATTTTGGTAGAAGAAATATTATTGATTGTAGATGTGATCACCTAGTATTATTGAGGGATTCAAAATGGTGCAACAATTATGTACAAGAAAACCACCATAATATGATCATTTTAGAGTCTTTTGATGTGAAAGATACATTAATATACCAAAGGATCTTAGCAAAACTTTTATCTTAATTTTACAAAATGCATCTTGTGAGACTTTTCCACAAAAACTTGAAAATAGCATGTGTGCTACTCTCCTCCATCCTATTTATCCTCTTGATCCAAGATTAGAAAGCTTCTAGAGTGCTCTAGTTTGACATGTGGCCATCATGCTCACTCACTCTAATTTCTAAGATGGAACCTTAGGATAACTCGCGAACTAGGAACCTTAGCAACTCATGCTCTTGTTCCAAAACACACTGATATATGATCCAGTTTGGATCTATGTCTAACATTCTCTCCCCCTTCTAAAGATCATTTTCCTCAATGATCCAAGAGGAAACTAAAAGTGGACACCATTCCAAGATACCAAATACTCTAGAGCAAACTAGTTCTACATGCAATTCTCCTATATAGCATCTCTTTTGGAATATTTGGTGTCACCTCTCTCAGATGATGGAAAATTCTCACAAGTCTAGCCTTGGCCTTAGCAAACCTTGCTAATTTCTTGGCCCTTGCTTTGAATTCTATAAACTATGTGGATCTTCCACCTAAGACACATGCAATTTGAAGACATTATATTTGAACCTACTAACTATCTTCCAATAGTTCCCTTGTATTCTACATATGTCTAGGATAGTTCTAGTTGTACATAGAATTAGGAGTTATGGGATGTATGCTACAATCCATCTTAGAAGGAAGTGAGCTGACTACCTTCATGCATTATAGCTACATCTATCCCATTCTATCCAAAGATTATGTATCTTATTTTACTATATTGATCTTGTTGGAAATTTAGTAGGCCCATAACTAATATCACAGGTCCAAGTTCCATAGGTCCATGATCTACAACATAGATTGTAGCAATCTTCCAATATTGTCAAAACATGAACATACCACACTTAATCATACAATGATGAGACAAAGATAGAGAGAGATTAGACAACATGTGTAAAGTGTTACATAAGCCATTGGTTACTCACACTATCATATATACAAATGTTTAAATTTACAATGTGGGAGCAAAACTCTCAACCACTCTATGTGAACAGAAATAGATGGATAAGTGAATATACAAATGTAACAAACATATTCAGATGTAAGGACAGAAATCTGAATATATATGAGATGTGTGACCTAATATGTTGTAGAAGAGTGAATATGAGTGACAGAAAGAGGAAGGATCAGTCTAAAAATGATAATCAGCAAACCCTCATCTGAACTTAGGCTATGGAAGACCTTAAGTTAGATACGTGTGTGAAAGATCACATACTTACAAAAGTAGCAAAGAATTCTAACAAGTTTACTACCAGAAATCCTCAAACTCATATGAACATACCTTCTCGAACACCTCATCCAAATATGCATAAAGCATACATGTACTGACTCTCTTGTACCTATGCTGAATAGGAATCCTCCTTATATGGATGCCACTTCCATATAATTCAATTAGTATTGGTGTGCATAAAGAGAATATGTACCTAAATTCTTAACATAAGATGCAAATCTTATGTTAACCTCCATCCAATGTCTTTGAAGTACACCGAAATCTTCATGTAGAAGACAATCTTCAAATACATCATGTGAATGGCCGATCCACACCACCAAGCTGCTGCGGGGTAAATCCTCTCCATAACCAAGAGTGTGAGCACACTCTTCTTCTCCAAGAAGAACTCCATAGCCACTCCTCAACATGCTCCAAGATAGCACCATGGCTGCCCCATGTGCTAAGAACATCACCTCTATTGAGGTACCAAAGCTCCAAAGCTTGGTGTTGAATTGGTGCAAGGATATCTTGAACAATGAGCCAAGCTCTTGTTATATAGTAGTTGATCATCCTTCAAAAGCACAATAATAAAGCTCTTGAATAAAGCAAGCTACGATCAATAAAGCAATTTGTAATCGTAGTCCGTCGTGCACTGCCGTTTTTATGAAAAGCTGAAAAGCATGTTTTAAAAACTCTTTCGTGATACCGCCATCGAGGATTGAACCCGGGTGGGTTCTTTGGAAGGTTAATGACATAGCCACGTGCATTGGCACCATTTGCTTGTAGAGGAACTAGAAGTAAAAAGAAGCAGCTATACATGCTATGTACAGTGTGAACAAAATGGACCAATGACCATGGGATATTGAGATCTTGACCTTGGGACATTGTTTTCCAACAGATTTGAACCTTAATATCTCATGTAATATGAAGATAATGAGTGTGAAACTCTTACCTTCTTGCAAGTGTTCCATTGTCTTCTACATAAGACCTTATGTCATCTAGACATCTTTTGGATCTTCCACTATCTCCTAGATGAAAAGAAATGATCCCCTTCTCTCTTCTTTTCTTTTTTCGTTATCTATTCTTGATTCCTTTGAATCTTGAGACACATTGTGTCCCTTTTAAGGATGTACTAGACCTTATGTTTTGATTCCTTCTTCTTCCCTTTTTTTTGGCTTATTTACTTGACACAAGCAAAGTTGTAGTTATGAATTTAAAAAATTCTTCTTGTGTCCTTGTCAATCATGTTTACTATTCCAATTTCTTGAAATATCTTGCTTGCAAACCTTTTCATTCCATTTACCTTTTCCAATCTATTATTAGAAAATGGATGTCTTTCTAAGATCTTCTTGACTCATAGAGTCCTAAGATCTTGGAAATCTCACCTCAGATTTTTTGTTTATAGGCATCTTAAGGTCCTCTCTAATATCTATTGTTTCACATAATCATAAGATCTTAGGACTCATACGCCTTGACTTTCTTATTTCTTAACTTTGGCATTACTTTGTTCTAGTTTTAGACATTGCTCTAGCCATAGCAGTATGTTAACTCAACCCCTAAGTTCTTATAATTTCTTGAAAGAAAAATTATGAGCACTCTTGCTCCTTCTTTCACATCAAGAATTTATTTTCGAAATGGTTAAATTCATACTTTCTTTATGATACTTTTATATCCTACCTCATCCTTACTTGAAGTGTTCTAGAACTTTTCCAAAGTTCTCACTTGCAATTCTTGTTCAATAAGTTAACCCTTGTAACTTATTGTACTTTTATCTCTTTAACTTAGACAATCCAACTTTACACCTTGTATGCAATTGGTCCGCGTTTTGAACTAGAACTGCTCCTATAGTAAAATCACTTGCATCAATGTCAACCACAAATGGTCGATTGGGATTTGCTATCTACAACAGTGGAGTTGTAGTTATTGCTACGTCTAATTTCTTCATAATTTTACGAGCAAAGACAATGGAGTTGTAGCTATTGCTACTTTTTAGGAGCAAGGAGTAATGCCTTTTCAAAGTTGAGGGTGTATATGTAGGCTAGAGTGGGAGATGCAAAGACCAATCTTGCCAAGGGGATCACTTTGGAGCTCTTAAATGATCATAAATTGATGCATAAAATACTTTTGATTATGGAACTTCAAAATACATACTTTAAAGAGCATGTATGCATAATTTCCTTGGCCCTTTGTACAAGAAACATTCTTCAAAATGACCTTGAAAAGTTGAAAAAAATATCACTTATATATACCTCCTTGAGCAAGCTTTAATGGAGTCCTTCTTCCCCTCTTCTTCTCCAAAGAGGAGGAAGAGAGGAGATGTAGAAGACCTTTGGATGCTCCTCTTCGCATGGACACCTCCTCTCACATGGGTAGCTAGCTCCTTGTCATTTGTGCACCTCCTATTCATGGATGTAACTCTCTGTGGATGTTCTCGCAACTCCGTTTACCTATTGCACTATCATAGCGCTTGTGCCGGCTATTTCATCTTTTTGTGCCAAAGGTATATACCAGTTTCTGTTCGCCAGTATAAGCGTCTCAAAGTCTGCTACAGGTCTAGCAGAATTTGTATGGGGAATTTTGTTCAACTTTTTGAGATACAGTCAATTTTCTGCATCAAGGTATTTTAGTCACCGGCCATGGCTGAAAGCAGTGATATATTTTATATGTTGGCTATTGAGGATAAGTTGGATGGTACCAACTACCCGTTATGGGCTTATATGATGCGACATGTTTCGGTTGCAAAAGGACTGTGGAACATTGTGCAGGGTGTCAAAAAATGTCCTATCACACCTGTAACTGTTACAACTGCAGGTACTGAAGCTGATGCAGAAGGTGTCGAAGATGATGATATTCTGCATATTCCTGTTCGTGTTGAGGTTTCTACTGCACCTACTGCAGAGCAGATTCGCTAGGATGGCAGATATGCCGAGGCACATGCATTGATAGCTTTGTCTGCCAAACATGCCATTATTACACACATTCGCTCTTGCAGAACAGCATACACTTACCACATTGTACCAAGCTAGGAATGAGGCTCGTGTTGCTTAGCTCCAAAAACAATTGGAGAGTGAGCACATGAATGAAGGTGATTCTATGGACAGTTTCCTAATGAAGATCAAAGACTTGAAGGAACAATTGATTTCTGTTGATGACGTTATACCAGATAGCTCACTTGTGTAGACCGTTCTAAATGGTCTTCCTGATTCATATCAGAGTTTTGCTTCTACTCTTTGATTGATGATGAAAGGCAATCCAAATGCCTTATCATTTGAGGAGTTAGTCTCTGTTATGTTACAGGAAGATCAATCCAGGCAGAACAAGTCCATTATGCGAGTTGCAGATCAAGCTTTCCTGGCTAGTCAGAAGGGCAAAGGAAAATTGAGCTCTTCAACTAGTAAGCAAAAATCTGCTAATTCTGCATATTTAAAGAAGGAAGATAAAGATGAGAAGAAATCAGAAAAGCAGAAATTGTTTTGTAAGTACTGTAAAAGGAATGATCATATCATAAAGAACTATCCAAAACTGCCTGCTAAAGAGGCAAAGAAGAAAGAGGATGGAATGGTTGTTGCAAAGGCCTCTACACCAAAAACAGAGGGTTACATGCGCCAACAACTCCTCTTATCCTGTTATGGGAGTTCGTAAGATCATTCTCACTACTGCTGATGGTAGTTTTTCACTTTGTCAGATGCTTTATTTGTGCCAGGGATCAAGAAGAACCTGTTATCAGTTTCTGCATTAGCCAAGATTGGCTTGGTTGTGAAATTTGTTGATGACAGGTGTACAGTTCATGATCTGTCAAATGGCGATGTGATTATTGCTTCTGGCATTTTATGTCATGGGCTATATAAGCTCATAGACTATGAAAGATCTGTAAATGATTTGGCATGTGTAGTAAATGATTCTCAGGATATGTTAGATGCAAAGCTTTGGCATGCACACTTTGGTCATCTGAATTTTGCTAGTTTGCTACACCTACAGAAATCTGAAATGGTGTACTCTTTGCCTAAACTTGAGGCACCTGGAAAACATGTTTGTGAAGGCTGTATTTTGGGCAAAATGTAGCATTTGTCCTTTCCAAAAGATGGTTCAGTTTGGGCTACTCAGAAATTGTAGCTTGTACATAGTGATGTCTGTGGTCCTATGCAGACACCTTCTTTTGGGAATTATCTTTACTTCGTGACTTTCATCAATGATTTTTCTAGGCATGCATGGGTATATCCATTGAAGGCAAAGTATGAAGTGTTCATGTGCTTCAAACAGTTTTTGGTTTTGGCTGAAAATCTATCAGCATGTAAAATGGGCACCCTCCGTTCTGATCGAGAGGGGGAGTATATGTCTTCTGATTTTAATACATTTCTGGCTGAACGTGGGATAAAACACCAGTGTATAGTGTTGTATACACCTCAACAGAATGGAGTTGTTGAACAAAAGAACAGGTCACTCATGGAGATGGCGAGGTGTATGGTCAAGAGTCAGGCTTTACCACATTGTTTTTGGCTTGAGGTTGTCATGTGTGTAGCATATGTACTGAACAGGTGTCCCACTAAATCGTTGTAGTCTATCACTCCATATGAGGCTTGGCATGACCGCAAGCCATCCGTTGCTCATCTGCATGTTTTTGGTTGTTTGGCATATGCATTAGTGCCTGAACAACATCGCAGAAAATTGGATGATACTGAGGAGTAAAATGTATTTTTGTTGGGTACAGTTCTGAAAGTAAAGGCTATCGTCTATATCATCCACAGACTAAACGCATTCTAGTTAGCCGTGATGTTGTTTTTGTGGAAGATGCTATGTATGATACTTTGTTGCCTCTTTTTACAGGTGGACAGTCTAGTGCTAGTCCTAATGAGGCAACTTCTCAGCCTTTGCAAGTTTCATGTGATGATGTAGATAATTCCATTTCTGATGCAGATGTACATGATGCACTTATTGATGAGAGAGCTAATATTGAGTAGGCAAGAACTATGCCAAAATGGCTGGTGCAGACCTTGTGTGATAGGAAATTAGATGCATCTCTGTCATATCGTACTCGATCAGGCTCTCATAGTGCCTCTTTTGCCTCAGATTTCTATGCTATGGCTGCATCTAGTCTCTCTGATGAGAATGAGCTTGTTTCTTTTGATGAAGTTGGATGGCTATTATGCAATCGGGATATGATGCAATAATGAAGAATGGTACTTGGCCTTTATGTGACTTGCCTCCTGGCAAGAAGGCCATTGGCACTAAGTGGGTATACAAGCTGAAGCGTAAACCTGATGGTACAGTTGACAGGTATAAGGCTAGGCTTATTGCAAAGGGTTATGCGCAGGAAAGAGGCATTGATTTTGATGAGACCTTTGCACCTACATGCCGTATGACTACTATTCGGAGCATTTGTGCACTTGCAGCCCATCATGGTTGGAATGTGTTGATGCAACGAAAGTTGAACTTAGCTGCGGAATTTGCCACACCACAAGAACTAAGCTAGAGTGATACTAGAACACCTCTATAATCATCAGTAGCTTAGCAACCTTTCTGAAACTGAAAACTTTATAACTGTATTTAGTGAAATCTGAAAAATTCACTTTACAGAAACTTTGCCTTTTCTTCAAGCTTCAATTCTAATCTAATTTGCTTCAATCTTTCCAATTCTTCATTTTCTTACTGTTAGATATTCTTTTAGCCACTTATATGTGTCGAAGCTGTGTTTTTAACTCACCGAAATATCACCGGAACTTCACCGGACTGTTACTGGACACTCACCGTAATTGCACCGGAATGTTATCGGAATCAACTACAATTCTGATTGTAGTTACTTCAAATGATTGTAGATGAAGTAAGGAAGTAATACCTGAACTTCTTTCGGTGAATGAACTCTATCTGAAGTTTAAGAGAAAACTTCATCAGTTTTGAATGCCTTTACTGTCAGACACAGTATTGTGCATACATGTCTCATTTCACAAAACTCTTTTGATCAGTTTGTAGTTGAAACTTGTAGCTTCAAAATAAGCTATCAATCATGAAAAACTTTACACTATACTGTGAGATCTAACTTATAAAAGTACTGTAAAATGTGCACTGAGAAAACTGTAACTGTTAACTAACTTTCACAATAACATGAAATCACTTAGATTTCTTCACACAAGAAGAATACGCTCAAATTCTTCCACACAAACATGTGTTTTCTATTAGAGAAGATGTGTACAGAATGGCTTGGCCTCACTTTGCTCATAGCCATGGAAAACTCTCCTATTCTGAGTAGTTCTTCCTTACCATCTCTCTTACAGATGAATACCTGACAGTTCAGGTTCTATTATTCATCTCTACATATGTGCTCAGGCTCTCTCTACGATCTCTGACTCATTGTCTGACTGTTCTGGCTGCTCTCTTAGCAGCTCACTTATTATGATCTTCTAACTCACTTATATACATATTTGTTCCGAGATTCAAAACTCGTAATTCTGGAAGTTTGTATGCACTATATTACAAGCGTGAATTTTTCCCTTCACTAAGGCTTGATTTTTTGAATGCTTTATTTTTGCTTCTCTTCGTCTTCCTTCATCCTTCATATGACTTCATGTCTTTATGTCTAATTAGTGAGTGAATCTCCAACAGAATGTACATGAGTTGGACATTAAAACTGCATTTCTGAATGGTGACTTGCATGAAGAAGTGTATGTTTTTCAGCCCTGTGGCTTTGTACAAAAAGAGCATGAAAACCAGGTGTGCAGGTTAAAGAAGGCATTATATGGTTTAATGCAAGCACCACATGCTTGTTATGAGAAGATACATGCCTATTTGATTGCACATGGTTTTGAGAACAGCCCAACTAAAAGCACCTTATATGTTAAGCGTGCTAATGATGTGCTTCTGATCATTGTTGTCTATGTTGACGACATGCTGGTCATTGGTCCTATTGAGAAGCATATTGCTGATTTTAAGGCTGATTTGCATGCCTCATTTGAGATGTCTGATTTGGGGCATTTGCATCACTATTTGGGCATTCAATTTATGCAAGTTGATGGTGGAATGGCTTTGTGTCAAACGAGATATATTGACACATTATTGAAGCATTTTGGCCTTGAAGACTGTAAGCCTATTGCCACTCCTATGGAGACAGGTTTAGGATTGAGTCTTCATGATGCTGAAGATGCATTTGATGTTATCCTCTATCAGCAGGCTGTTGGATGCCTGATTTACTTATGCATTACTAGGCTAGATATTCAGTTTGTTGTCTCACAGATGAGTTGGTTTATGCATTGCCCAGGTGTCAAGCATTGGCAAGCGGTTAAGCACATCTTTCGCTACTTGAGTGGTACTTGGCTACTTGGGTTGTTTTATCCCAAGGGGGGATCACTACCGCTAGATTTTCATGCTTTTTCTGACTCAGACTGTGCTGGTTGCTATGACACTCGTGTGTCCACTAGTGGCTTTTGCTTCATGCTTGGTAGCTCAAGTATATCTTGGTTGAGCAAGAAGCAGCGTATTGTGGCCAGTTCTGGTTGTGAGGCTGAGTATAGGGCAGCTTTCACAGCTACTGTTGAGTGTGTGTGTCTTAGACGCCTTATGGCTGATTTGGGTGTTGGTCAGTCTTGTGCCACCACCATCTTCACTAACAGTCAGAACACATTGGCAGTTGCGAGGAAACTTGTGTTCCATCCTCGCACTAAGCACATTGAGGTGCATTATTATCATGTCATGGAGAGGTTCTCTACTGGGGAGATCAGCTTGGCATATGTGCCCACGCAAGAGAACATTACAGACCTTCTCTGCCTAGGGAGAAGTTTGAAGCTTTCTGCAAAGCTTTGGGCTTAGTTCCTTTTGTGGAGTGATTTCCACATAGCTTGGTACTTCCTTATACATGAGTGTCAGCTACTTGTTCACTGCATCACTCCTAGGGGGGATTTGTTGATATATTTAGGTAGTGATGTGTGTGAACACTCTAGGACCGTCAGGGCACTTTTTTCCCTCTTTAGGAGGTTTTTTCCCCCCTAGAAAATACGCCTATTGCCCTAATGGGCTACTTATCTTTGTACATTCTCTAGTAATACATTCAGCATTGTGTGTTGTGCTCCAAGCTTCTTCTTCTTCCTTGTGTTGTTCGCGTGCTTCCGTAGATGTCTAACTCCAACATGTATGCAACTACACACTCGAGAGAAGATTGATTATTTTCCACCCCACATTGTGGTCCATTGCCCTCTCTCTCTCTCTCTCTCTCTCTCTCTCTCTCTCTCTCTCTCTCTCTCTCTCTCTCTCTCTCTCTCTCTCTCTCTCTCTCTCTCTCTCTCTCTCTCTCTCTCTCTCTCTCTCTCTCTCTCTCTCTCTCTCTCTCTCTCTCTCTCTCTCTCTCTCTCTCTCTCTCTCTCTCTCTCTCTCTCTCTCTCTCTCTCTCTCTCTCTCTCTCTCTCTCTCTCTCTCTCTCTCTCCCTCTCTCTCTCCCTCTCTCTCTCTCCCTCCCTCTCTCCCCCCTCTCCCTCCCTCCCTCCCTTGCTCCATATCTCCCTCCCTCCCTCCTCTCTCTCTCTCTCTCTCTCTCTCTCTCTCTCTCTCTCTCTCTCTCTCTCTCTCTCTCTCTCTCTCTCTCTCTCTCTCTCTCTCTCTCTCTCTCTCTCTCTCTCTCTCTCTCTCTCTCTCTCTCTCTCTCTCTCTCTCTCCACCCATTCAACCACTCAAACTGCATGAGTGCCACATGGCCTCACACTCCTAAATAAGATAAGAGGTGATTCCCACCCTTAAATTGATAGCACCAAATTATCAATCCAACATCTATCCAATCGAGCATGAAAACCAAGAGAGAATTCCTAGTTTTGGAGAGAGAAGGAATAGAGAAAGAGTGAAATTTGAAGTTCACAAGCCCACATTCTACATGTTGATATATTTAGACGTGAAAACAAACAATTGCAAAAAGGAAACAAACTTTAAAAAACTATTGGGTATTGTGTTGCCTTGTTTTGGAGATCATATGGTGTGCATGGAGCCACCAATGCATTGAAAATACCCTTTAATGTCTATATATTCCCTTGGGACACCCTTTTCTCACCATAGCCACTCCAAATGAGCAACATTGAGGAAGAGAAACGAAGAAGAAGAGAGAATTACGAGATTTCTCAAGGTTTTACTTATTACAAAGATACAAACCTACGAAATTGAGTTGTGATTGAGCTTTATAAAAAAATGGCTGGCCTTCTTCATGTTGGAGTTTGTCTACAGAAGCACACAAAAAGCACAAGGAAGAAGAAGAAGCTTGGAGCATAACACACAATACTAAATGTATTACCAAGAGAATGTACAAAGATAAGTGACATGTTAGGGTTATAGACGTATATACAAGCCGAGAGAAAAAACCTCCTAAATAGGAAAAAAATTGTCCGGGTGGTCCTACTGTGTTCACACACATCACTACCAAAATATATCAACAAATCCACCTTGGGAGTGATGCGGTGAACGAGGAGTTGGAACTCATGTATAAGGAAGTGCCAAGCTATGTAGAATCAATCCACAAAAGGAAGTAAGCCTAAATCTTTGTAGAAAGCTTCAAAATTCTCTCTAAATAGAGCCTTTGTGAAAAGGTCTACAATGTTCTCTTGTGTGGACACATATGTCAAACCGATCTCTCCAGCACAAAACCTCTCCCTAACATAATGATAGTGCACCTCAATGTGCTTAGTGCGAGCGTGGGACACAAGGTTCCTTGCAATTGCCAATGTGCTCTAGTTGTCAGTAAAAATGGTGGTGGAAGAAGATTGACCAACACCCAAATAAGCCATAAGGCATCTGAGCCACACACTCAAGAGTCACTGTGAAAGCTGCCCCATACTCAGCCTCATAACTAGAAGTGGCCACACTAGGCTTCTTCTTGCTTAACCAAAATATGCATGAGCTACCAAGTATGAAGCAAAAATGACTTGTGGACACATGAGTGTCATAGAAACCATCCCACTCAGAGTGAGAAAAAGCATGTAAATCAAGCGGTAGTGATCCCCCCTTGGGATAAAAAAATCCAAGTACTTGGGTACCACTCAAGTAGCGAAAGATGCACTTGTCTACCTGCTTGAGACTTGGGTGATGCATAAACCTGCTCATCTGTGAGACAGCAAATTGAATATCAAACTGAGTTATGCATAAGTAAATCAAGCATCCAGTAGTCTGTTGATAGAGAACGACATCAAATGCATCTCCAACATCATGAAGACTCAACCATAAACCTGTTTCCATAGGAATGGCAATAGTTTTGCAATTTTCAAGGCCAAAATGCTACAATAATGTATATTTTATTTGACACAAAGCTATTCCATCATCAGCTTGCATAAATTGAATGCCCAAATAATGATGCAAATGCCCCAAATTTGACATCTCAAATAAGGCATGCAAATCAGCCTTAAAATCAGCAATATGCTTCTCATTAGCACCAATGAGCAGCATGTCATCAACATAGACAACATTAATCAAAAGCACATGATTTTCGTGCTTAACATATAAGGTGCTCTGAGTTGGACTGTTCTCAAAACCCTGTATAATCAAGTATGCATGTATCTTTTCATACCAAGCACATGATGCTTGCTTCAAACCATATAATGCCTTTTTCAACCTACATACTGTTTTCATGACCTTTCTGCACAAAACCACAAGGGTGAAAAACATACACTTCTTCATCTAAGTCATCATTCAGAAATGCATTTTTAAAGTCTAGCTAATGTACATTCCAACCATGATGAGTTGTAAGTACACATGTGCTAGGAACAGCAGTCACTCCACATGTGGGACTAAAGGTCTCATCAAAATCAATGCCTCTTTCTTGAGCATAACCTTTTGCAACAAGCCTAGCCTTATACCTATGAACTGCTCCATCAAGCTTACACTTCAGCTTGTATACCCACTTAGTGCCAATGGCCTTCTTACCAAGAGGCACATCACATAAAGGCTAGGTACCATTCTTCATAATAGCATCATATTCTGATTGCATAGCAGCCATCTAATGTTTTGAATTTTGTGCTTCATCGAACAAAACATGCTCATTCTCATCACAAAGACTAGAGGTAGCCATAGCATAGAAATTTGATGAAAAAGAAGCACAATGAGATTTTTAACGAGTATGATATGACAGAGGTGCACCTAATTTGCTATCTCGCAAATTCTGCACAAGCCGTTTTGTCATACTTTTTGTCTCCTCTATATCAGCCCTCTCATCAAGAGTGCATCATGTAAATTCACATCAGAAATGGAATGATCTACATCATCACATGAAACCTATAAAGGCTGAGAAACTGGCTCGTTTGAACTAGCACTTGACTATCCACCTTTAAAAAGAGGAAGAAAAATGTCATACAAATCTCTAGAGCTAACAGAACTCTCCTTGGTACATGAAAGTAATGGCTAAATTGCATCCTCCACAAAAACAATGTCACGGTTAACCAAAATGCATTTAGTTTGGGGATGATACAGATGACAACCTTTGCTCTTAGAACCGTACCCAACAAAAATACATTTCACTATTTTATCATCCAATTTCCTACCTTGTTGATCAGGCACTAGTGCATATGCTAGACAACCAAAAACATGCAAATGAGCAACAGATGGCTTGCAACCATGTCGTGCCTCATATGGAGTGATAGATTGCAATGCTTTGGTGGGACACCTGTTAAGTACAAATGTTGCACACCTAACACCCTCAAGCCAAAAGCTATGTGGTAAAGCTTGACTTTTGACCGTACACCTCACCATCTCCATAAGATACATGTTCTTTATTTTATCAAATCCATTCAATTGAGGTGTATATGGCACTTTACATAGATGTTTTGTCCCATGTTCATCCAGAAATGCATTAAAATTAGAAAACATGTATCCCCCCTCAATCAGACTAGATTTTGCATGTTGATAGATTTTTAGCCAAAATTAGAAACTGTTTGAAGCACATAAACACTTCCAAATTTTCTCTCAATGGATACACCCCTGCATGCCTAGAAAATTCATCAATAAAAATCATGAAGTAAAGAAAGTTCACAAAAGATGGTATATGCAACCTTCACAGACATATTCTCTAGGCGCCTCAAGTTTGGGTAGAGAGGACACCATTTCAGATTTTTGTAGGCATAGCAAACTAGCAAAATTTAGATGAACAATGCATGCATGCCAAAGCTTTGCATCTAAGATCGCATGAGAATCATGTACTACACATGCTGAATCTAGATGCTCTACAATTCATACTCTTCCATAAGCTTGAGGTATCTTTAATGCTCTTTTTGTCCGAATTTGTTTTCAAACCTTGAAAGTTTCATGTTCCATCTGTCTTGTGTTGGTATTTCTAGATGTGGCTATTTGAACAGCTTCATTTGCATTGCTTCTAAAGCTAGAAGCCTTGTTGTTGATCCCAAGTTGATTTTGCAAATTATTTTTGAATGTATTTTGAAGAAACCTGTTTGGAAAGCTTCCTCAAAAGTCTACATGAAGTGACTAGGTAGCTCCTTTAAGTCTATCATAAAAGGCCATGGTATTTTTAAGGTCAAGTACTCTTAGTTCATAAAGAGGATTTCCATGTCTAAATCACTTCCTTTTCAAGTATCCTATTGGTTTTGCTTCAATGCTATGAAGCATGTTTGCAACATGATAAACACCTTCCAGAACATTATGCATGTGGATTGTGGGACATTGTGTTGTCAATCCAATGGTCAAATGTAATCAACATGTATTGCTCATTGGGAGTTGCACCTTTTGGTGGACCTTGAATGTAAGGATAATTTAACCATTGATCTCTATTCTTATGATTGGCCTGCATGAAGCAGTACTAAGCATCTATTCTTCTTCTCACAAATGGACACTAAGCTAGATTGTACTATAGCCTTGGGGATATATTGAACACTTCATGAAGGTACAAATTATATTGTAGGAAGTCCCTTCTCCATTGAGGATGCATGGAATCTTGATAGGTTCCGAATGATTTGGCATATTCTTGATCTAACTACAATGTGAGATCATGTAATAGTAGTGACTCAAATTCCTTTCAAGGTAATTGTGCTTGATACATACCCATGGTGATGGATATGGTAAGTAAATTCTATTGGTCCTTGACCCTTTGATTTCCTTGATGAGGTGAAAATTGATTATAGACTTCTCAAACTCTATACACAAATCTTGTATGCGTTGGTACCTTATTTCTTGACCCATGTCAATCATTCCAATTTCTGTAATGTAATAATGACCTTCCCCATTCCTTGAAATTTATAGCATTTGTTTGAGAGGTTCTAGCTCATGCTCTAGTTTAGATAATGGTGAATATGGATCTATGTCTACTATTCCTTCTTCAAAAATTGGATCTGGCTATGAACTAGTTGATGCTCTTTCTTGCAATTCCTAGAATTTGGCTTGTAATGTTGCAATGCTTGAGTCCTTTGTTGTTGCTTCTTGTCATAGTTGTTTGAGTTCCTGGTGGACACTAGAAAGTTTTGCCTATGAGCCCCCTACTTGAAGCTCTAATGGGATTGGTGCTTGTGGTTAAACAAATCAACAAAGATTATTGTTGTTGGTTATCAACTTGGTGTTATCCTCCATCGGGCTATATATTGTTTTCTTTAGTTGTCCCATTCTTTGGCAATCATGGTTGTGGTGAGATGATTTGTTATAACTCCTCATTTAGTTGGTTGACTTCTAATCATTGCTCATTGTTGACTGCCATGATTGTTCTCTATCATTCATAAGTAGTGATTCTGTTGTCTTTAAGCTAATGGCTTCATGTTGTAGATCATGTAACATTTTTGTATCCTCTTCTCGACTTGGTGTTGCTTTCAATAACGAGTTTCTTTTATGGGGACAAGGTGGCCTTGGATGATTCTAGTTCAATTCTCATTGTGGTGGGGAGTGGAAAGGTTTTCGTGATCCTCATGAGTGATGTGATGATGATAGATGTGACATGAATGGATGTGGTTGCAACCGTGGATGGTTGATAATGCTATCAGTGATGGTTATGTAGTATTGAGTCCTTGTGCAATTGTCGAGCAGGGAGAAGGTGGTCTAGAAATGTCCATTATGTCTAAGTCTATGATGTCAAACATATGTGATGGAGGTAATGTGACAAGTGTTTCTATCTATGCTTTTCCTCCTACATCCCAAGTGGTCGTGACTTTCTTCTGTGTGTCACTTGGGGTCCCTAACGTGAGGGTGTAGTGCAAACATGTATCTTTCTTCTTCTTTTGAGGGATGTGCCTCTATAGCTCCTTGAGTGGTGATTTTTCTTGTAGATTTTGCTTCAAGTAACGATGTTACTTCTTTAGATATGTCCATGGTGGGACCAAAAAAGTGTTTGGACAATGAGGATGGAGTTCTTATATCCAATTCTACTTCTTTTTCTTGGCATGTTATGGGTTCAGTGAGGGTCATTGGGACCTTTTTTCTAAGCATATGTAGTCTTCTCTCAGTTCATTGTATGATATCTTAGAGTTCTTCCTCTTGAGATTGGCCGAGATTTCCCACCTTTTTTACAATGATTTTGATGGCCCTTCTTCCATTGGTTGTAGGACTTAATCTCCCATGCAGTGTTCAGTTTACCTCTTCCTTTTCCATGTAGCATTTGCATCAATATCCTGGAGTTTTTTTTATGAGGATGTTACAAAATGTAAATCTTAAGAGAGTTCTTTGATTGATTTGTATGATGCACCTTTGTGTCCCAAATCTAGTTTTTCACCTTCCTATTGGGCTTCTCCCTCTTCCTCATCATCATCATCATCATCATCTAATATTTTGGATTCTCTTTGACTTATGGATCTGAATATTCATGTGATTCTATTGATATGTCCACCTTCACCTCTCATCTTCTTTATTTGTTCATGTTTTGTGGTTACTATATGAATGTTATGCCTTCCACGTAGTATCATGCATAGGCTACATTATTTTGTACTTAACGCTTGTGTGAAATTACAATCTTTGGCAAAATCAATTAGGATAATCCTTGTGAGGGCATTCATTCCAAAGACAGTATTCTTCTTGCTCCGTTTGGCATTTAAAGCTTCAATTTAGTTTGACAGGAGGTAACCATAAAAATTTTCTACATCATAAGAGATCCCATGTCCTGATGAGGTTTGTTGTTATTTGTTGCTCTTGGAACTCAACCGGCATGAAGTGTAACTTACAAGTATAAACATGTAATTCCTATTGAGTAACAAAAAATTGAGATCACTCCTTCATTGTATATTCACCCTCTTTAAGCCAATTCCCTCTAGGATAATTGATGCTTCCATAGGGTGAATCTTCTAATGAAAATTATTGAGCTTTTTGCAAACATTAAGGAGGTATTTCTAAATATTCTATCTATGGTGTCTTGTGCCATGGCTCCTCCCACTTAGGTTGATGTCCCTTCTTGGAAAATTTGCTTTCCCTTGTCTTGCCCACCTTTCAATGCCATATTCAAGTTGATCTGTACAAGAATTGCAATGTTCTCACTTAAAATAAAAGACAAAGAAAGTGTTGATGTGTATGATTGTGTGTCACTATGTATTAACTCCATCTAAACATTATGAACATCAAGCATCAAATCAAGAATTAAAAGTGTTTTTGTGTGGAAACCAACACATCGTGTTGAAGCAAAGAAGAGAAAACACAACTCACTAAAAATTGAACAAAGTCCAATTATGCACAAAACTCATAGCATGAATACATGCATAACTTAAGCCTTGGTTTGTTTTGTTTTTTATTTACACTTTCTGCCCCCCATCTTGAAAGTGTGTGTACGCTTGGATGGGTAAGAAAATATTTGTGCCTTATGCATGGCCTTGTAATGGACCTACACATGCATACTTGAAGTGCACTTTGAATAATGTTGCAAAGAGAGTAGGTACTTGATTATACATCAAGTACCTACACATGCATACTTGAAGTGCACTTTGAATAATGTTGCAAAGAGAGTAGGTACTTGATTATACATCAAGTACCTACACATGCATACTTGAAGTGCACTTTGAATAATGTTGCAAAGAGAGTAGGTAATTGTAATTTGGCCCTACACATGCATACTTGAAGTGCACTTTGAATAATGTTGCAAAGAGAGTAGGTACTTGATCATACATCAGTCTAATGATGAGGCTTAAGTTTTTCCCTTGATCTCCACGCATGTATTTTGAGTTTCATTTTGCTTTTAAGTGTGATTTGTGAATGGTTTAAGCATTGATTGATTTTTGTACAAATAGCCTTTGGTCTCAAAGTTATTCGAGCATGATTAGTTATTAGAGTTCAGATCACTTGATTCTCTGTTTCACATCTGCTTCTTGAGTTGTCTTTTACTCTTGAAATGAATTTTTCTTGTTTTTCTTCTTTGAAAATTTTTCAATGATTCACTTTGGTATCCAGATCATTATCTGTTGCATTGGTCTTCTAAGAGCTTCTTTGGTACCCAAAGTTAACAATTGATGGTTGCATTTTTTTCATGTTATCTTTCCCATTGTGTTGAAGTTGTTTATATCTGCATTCTTGTTGTTACTTCAAACTTTTTCTTTGGATTAATATTGGTGTCTAAGGTGGTAAAGAGCATGACCCTTTTACAACCCAAACATGTTTATTTTCTCGCATTGTTCTTTGATGCATTCCAATTCCTCTGACTCTCTTGCTTTATCATCATTGATTAGAGCATTTTTCTTATTTTATGATGTTTTATCCTTCATAAAAAACTCTTCATTTGGTGTAAAATAGGATTGGTGAGATTTATTGGGGGAAATCTCTTCAGAGAGCATCGGATGCTCCGTACTAGGTTCTCCTATCTTTATAAATATATCACCTTTGTTTGTAATGCTTCTTCTACAATCCTCTTGTTGGACTTGAGTAGACAAATAGATTTACATTTGTTCTAGCATAACCTCGTTAATACATGCTCCTACCTTGCGAGGCATGGCATGCTTCACTTCCAAGGGGAACTCATAAGCTTGATATTCATACTCAAATCCAATACCTAAGTTGGGAACATCTAAATCAAGGAGGAAGTCATCCTCCATGGACTACTTGATCGATAGATTCTCTCAATTTATGTTTTCCTCAAGTTTCTTTATTATTGATTCCATCGTGCTTCTTGGACTAGAAAGTGGTTCTTGAGTAGTCTCACTAGGTTGGACAACTAGAGACATGGTTATCTTTTCTCTCTGCACAAGAAGAGTTCTACATAGTCCACATCCACATCTTCTTTTCAAAGGATATCTTTTCCAAAAGTGCACTAACCATGAGTAGGTCATTTCATATTCTCATATTGTAGACTTATGCTTCCAAGAGGGGTGCTCTGAATGCACACTATGTATGAAGACCATGTCTTCATCCTGATTGAAAGGCATTTCATTGTAGTGGAATGAATCCCTGAAAGGAAAATCTTTTGGATTTTTCTTTGAGGTTACACCTAAGTGTTGCAAGTACAAAAAATTAGATCCTCAATCATGAACCAAATTGATTTCTCTCATAAAACAGCTTACTAAGATCATCTCATAGTTTTTGGACTTTCCAAATTGACAAATAACCAATGTGTGCTTGAATTTAACTCCACACATTGAGAATACTATTCCTTCCAATAGTCGCAGACGATGCTCTCTATGACCATGTGCTAATTGCAATTTCATCCGAGTGGGCCTCAGGACAAATTGACCACATTTTTCCTAGAGCTCTTTTTTAGGGATGAAAAAACTTTCTTCTGAGTCTATAATGGCTTTGGTTGTGTCATCATTGTAGAGGAATAGAAAATAGGTATATTGCTTATCCTTTTCACACTATTCTCTAATTTTATCCAATGGGATTTCCTTTACACAAGAGCTAGTTTGAGCAAAAGCGGTCTCCATTTTGGCTTCTTTGTGTGGCTTCATTCCTTGGGCTAGCTTGTCCCAACCATGTGGTTTTAATTTCAACAAATCATTTGGGACGAGCTACATTGAACTCTTTTTTTTCCTCATTCTTCTACAATTGATGGTTTTGGCTCACTTCCCTTAACGAATCCTTCCTTATGATTGGTGCTCTCTTGTATTTATATTTAACTTCATACTCTCTAAACTCCCATGTAGTTAGGAAGAGTGTCTTCTTCATGAATGATAAGATTATAAACATCACCATAACAGGATCCATTTGGATGCTTGTCTTGTTGTCCCACAACTATATCAAGGATAAGCAGGTTGGTATGTTGCTCTTTCTTCCATCATCTTTTGTGAACTCCTTCCTAGAGTTTCTTAAGGGCAAGATTCATCCATATCTGGTAGGTCTTTTATGTCTCTACTTTTGTTCTTGGCGCTCTATGTATGTGAGGAGTTTCTTTCAAAGATCCTACTTAAACTTGAGATGGATCTTTATATGCCACTTGTGTGAATTCCTGTAATTTCGTTCTAGATCTCCTAGGATAGCATTGTTCATGGTGTTCTAAGCTAGGTATGATGGTTATCATCGTTTGATAAGCTTTTAAGAAAATACGTAGGTCTTTAGCCATAAGATCTATCAGAATTGATCATGCCTACTGCTTCCTTTGATTCCTCCTGGGTTCATCTCGAATTGATCTCACTTGCATGGATGATTGTGCATGATTATAGAGAGAGATGTTGAGAATCTGATTCTTTTCTTGTTCTTATGAAAAATCTCTTTTAAATCATTCATGCTTTGCTTCCATTTCCTTGTAAGTTTCTCCTTTCTTGCTTTTTATGCATGTCCTCTCTTTTTATGTTGGCATTCACTCTTATTGGTTTTTTTTTTGTGACTCTCTGATTTTCTTTCTCTTCATTTATCTAATGGGTTGAAAATTTATAATTCTATTTGGATTTATCTATGTTAGGCTTGTGCTCTTGTCATTGCTTGCACCGGTATTGAGGTATCATATCCCATATAGTTTGGTCCTACTATCTCTAGGATGTTTATCTAAGTGGCCTTTCCTTTGTTAAGATTTTTTGGGTCCCTAAAGAAATGCTCTTTTCCATAGTCTCGAAAAAATCTGCACTTAGTTCTAGTACTGGGCTAATAGTTAGAAGGATAGGGATGATCACAAATAAAGTGTTCCACATTACTTCTGTAACAAGGCCCCCTTGTAGGTGGCACTCTATTTTGCCTCATAGGATGTCTAACAATGGTATATGAGACATTAGAATAGTTTCCTTCTTGACTTTGATTCCAATTAAAATCTTGACCATCATATTGGGCATGATAAGAAGAAAAATAGTATGGTTATGCTCTTCACAGTAATTTTCTCTCCTGCAAGATACTCATAAGGAGGATCTTTCACTTTTAGAGATAGTATTGATAATATGGGCACAATGGTTCTCTCTTTGCTGTCTTTTGGGTTAGTGTATTTCATGGGCACAACATTTTCTGATGGAGGGGGGTTTTGTCCTTGGACAAATTGTGGTGGATTATGATCTTGCCAATGGTTCTAATCCCTTGGTGGTCCACGAGGCATGTATGGATATGGTCTTGGTTAATATGCAAGCGGCATGTATGGATATGGTCTTGGTTGATATGCAAGAGGCATGTATGGATATGGTCTTGGTTGATAGTCATACATGGTATCATTTATGAGCTTCTAATAACACTCGTAATATTATGGTTCTGTTCTATCCACATGCAGTTGGGCTTTGCCAAAAGTATAATTTTTCATTGGATGGCCTCGTCTACATTGATAACATATTCTGAGTGGCTACACACGTGGAGGTGAAACTTAGTATACTCAATTGCATGATGGCTATTGAGTTCCCAACTTTTTGGCTACCATGTCAACAAGTTCGCCAACAAAGAGTAGGTGTGATCCACTATTCAAGAAAGAGTCTTACTTAGTTTCTACTTAAGGCAATTTAAGGTATTCTGCTAGGTTGTCTTCCAACTTTATGCACTCTCTCGAGCATGCATCTAGAGTTTCCAAGCACTTTACATAGACAAATTTCCATCCAAGAAGATGGAAATCCACTTTCCTTGTGAGGAAGCTCCCTAGCCATCCACATATTACTTAGATCTACGAGAAGCAATCTTCACAATTTCATGAGTATGTTGCTTGAGGTATGGATCAAACAAGAGGTATCATGTTTGACTTCTTTCTTCAAAAAATCACCAATAAAATCATGTAAAAGATGTACAACGTCTCTAAATGTTTTTCTATCTAATGGTTGAAACCAAGTTAATACAATTCCTATCAATGTGCGCCCAAAAGCTTCATATTGCATGAAAAAATTGTTCACTTTCTTAGGTAAGAGCACTTGCTTGAATTTTGCTACATCATCATTAGGATCTCTAGTGCCATTGTAGTTTGATTGTTCATGCACTTGGCAACTAAAAAAGTCACAGCCTTCTCCCTAAGTCTTGTGGGCCTATGATTGGAAGTGGAAAGACACTTTGTTGCATAGCTTGCGGATTAGGAGGTCTTTGTCAGTTTGGAGGTCTAAATTGAGGATCACAATTTCCTGCTCCTAAAGGAACTCCGTTTATGGGTTTTGGCATTATTAGGGACATGCAATTGCTTCCCGTCCCATTTCTTTTCTCCTGTGAATCTCCACTAGTTTCATATCTTCCTTGACTCTTTTGCTTTTACTTCTTTGGAGAGAAGACAGGTTTCCCTAGGTATGTATGTTTTGCTTTTTCTTCCTCAGACACCTTCCAATAGTGTTTTCGTTTTCTATCTATGTGATTCATCACAAGCTCATTCTATGGATCCTTCACCTCTTGGACAATGATAGAACTTGGACCTCACTCACTTGATGATCCAAAAGTCCAAAGAGCTATGTCGGTTCCCATGAAAAGTTATACCTCCTCGAGCTTGGAATCCTTAAGAACTCTATCCGCACAAAGTATCCTATTTAAGATAGATTTTCCACGAGAAGTTCTCAGTAACTCGTCAACATTAACCCAGTTCTCAATCTCTCTCTCACATCATTAGTATGATTGGGATTGTCACACCACATACATAGTAGCTTGTTCATCAAGGTAATGACCTTATATGAACTTCACAGCTAGCTTCTTCCATGGAATAGATATGTCCAAAGACTGCAATCTAATGGCATTGGGAGCAATTTAGTCACACTCTCTTTCTTTGGATCTTTCATTCTTTACTTATCAAGTATTTAGGGTTTTTAGTGGCCATTTTTTTTCTCAATGATCTAAGAGTCCAAATGATGTGTCGTTCGTTCACTTAACTTTGAAATGGCCAAATATGAATACTTGAATAGTTCATTGGCAAGTTGAAGTTCTTGAAAGATGCCAACTAGCATGATGTCACCTCTAAAATTCCTAATTTGCGAGCTTTTCTAATTTGAAGCGTTTCACACCCAATTTGATATCACAACCCTATAGAACGAGTGACGAGGGTTAGAAAATTGGAAAAAAAAAAAAAGAAAGAAAAAAATCTTGCAAAAAACATGGTTTCTTAAAAAACACCCTTTTCCTACAAAATCATGATGTTCGAGATCAATCACTATGTCTGAGAGAAATCGTGATGGTCTTGGTGCACAACAACAATCATGATGGTTGTTAGCCCTCACGATGACACGATACAGAATAGTGATGTCCTTACAAAACGATTCCAATTGTCGACAACTTTGCGAAATCGTAATCGCTTGATCGTGATTTCCAATTTCTCTAAGCATTCACGGTTGCTCAATCACAATTACCAATTTTTGATGGCTGATTCATCTGAGCCCTTGCGATGTCATATGAAACGATTGTTGATGGTCAATTTCTATGGGCATCATGATTGCTTAATCACAAGTGTTGATTTCCCTAACCATCATGATGACTCGATGTCTACAAGCAATTGCGATGCCTTGCAACAATCGTCATGACTGGGGAAATCACGATGGCTCATGCTCAATAGGATTTCCCGTGCAATGTGAAGATGACGGCTTTGGTTTTTTGTACTTTTTTTATCATTTTTTGAGTTTGAGTCACCATTTTTTAGGGTTTTGGGGTGTAGAGTAAGAATATGCAAAAACTTTTGGTAAAAAATATGCTTTTTCAAAAAAAATAACCTAGGTGAAAATTCCGATGCTCATATCTCTACACACACATCCAAATGTCTTGAAACTTTTATAGCTGGAAGTTCCTACAAAGATACTATGTTCCAAATTCTGTGCCAAAAATATGCGCATACAAAGTACAAGCTTCCAAAACTTCATTCTCTCTCCTCACTTTGTTGTAGCTCTCTCAAACTCTCTTTCGAGCAAATGTGCTCAAATTCTAGCAGTTACAATTAATAAGAAACTAAACAAACTTGAGTTTCTATTTGCAAGCACTGCAAGACATTTTTTTTACCTCTTGAAGCCTCCTAAGTGCTTAAAGTGTTCGCCATAGACCCGTAGGGCTCAAAGGAGTCACCTATCGGCATCAAACTGGTGATTGATAATATCAAATTATCATTCAATATCTGATCGAGGACATGAAAACCAAGAGGGAATTCTTAGTTTTGGAGAGAGAAGGAACAGAGAAAGAGTGAAATTCGAAGTTCACAAGCCTGCAAACTTTCACACAGATATCTCAGCATGCGTCAGAGATGCCCATCTTGCTTGTCACGTATCAAAACGTACAGAATCAAACATTCTACATGTTAATCCATTCATACCTACAAAAACAAACACCTACCAAGAGAAAACAGACCTCGAAAATCTGATGGGACTTGTCTTACCTTGTTCCGGAGCTCCCTATGTAGGCATGGAACAATAAATGCATAGAAGAGACGGTTCAATCTATATATATCCCCTTGGGACACCATAGCCACTCCAAATGAACAAGGCAAAAGAAGAATAATGGAAAAGAATAGAGAATTACGGGATTTCTCAAGAACTCGTTTCATACAATGGCAAAAAGTCTACAAAATTGAGCTCCCATTGAGCTTTAAACAAATATGGGCAGCCTTGTTAACACCAAAATGGTCAGCCTGCTCAAAAATAGTCTTAGACTACTTTTATAGCTATTTTAACCATGTTATTGGTCTAGCTAAGCTACAGTGATCGAAGTATACACATGTGATGACTTTTTCATGCTCTCAAGAATTACAAGATTGATTACATCCAGAAAATAAAGATAAAGGCCTATTACAATAGGGTACTTTACAAACGATAATGTTTGCAAGAGTTTTTACACTTCCTTTCGCTTGTCCTTGTCTTCTTTGTCTCTCTTTTCATCTGCTCTTGGGATCAAAAAGAGGGATCAAACTTTTTTGATGATTAATATCATGGCCTAGAAAGAAAGGCACCTTCTCTTTGAAACTATTTTTCAATGTCTTGTACTATAAAAAATGCAGTTCTGCTTGCAAAGAGTGCAACATATTGCTTCAACCAAGTATGTCAAATGCCTTCATAGTTAACTTAATTATGTGTCTATCCGAAAGGTTTTTTGCATAACATTTCTTCTCCGAATTCACATTCTCTAGGCTGACATTTCAAACAATCACATTGGCCTTTGAAAATGCTACAAATTATGCATCCAATTGATTAGTCTCTCTGTGCTTTCTCATAGGTTTTCTTACAAGAATCAGCTATAGCTCATGAGTTCACTGACAATTTTTGTCAATTCAAGATCTCATAACAGAAAACACAACAGTTTGCCACTTATATTGAAAATATTCTGCAACGTTTTTCAATTAGAGTCCATTTCCACAAAAAAGCTTAAGTCACCTCTAGCTGATTCCTAGCTCAAGCTCATATCATTTAAATGTTTTCAGGTTGAAGTTCTGATTTTTCAGCTCATGTTGAGATTTCTTGCACAATGCATGCAAGCTCATGCTGAGATTTGTTGCATAACGCATGCAAGCATGGAAGCATGCAGACACACATGCACGCACATGCACATGTGGAAGCAAATGGGCATGTGAGTGGGCTTCGCTTGGTAAATACATATGCGTTCTGTACACATAACATGATTTCAAATGAACTCAGCAATCGACTATCATTATGCACTTTGAATTTATCATCTTCAATAATTATACCACCCTGTACCCTTGCTCTCTTTCAAAGTCCCTCGTTTTTCACAAACACTCACTGGCCGATTCTAGGTATTGCTATCCACTTTGAATTCATCTGAATTATGCCATCCTGTAGCCCTCGCTCTCCTTTAAAACTCCCCAGTTCCTCCCTTCAATAGGTTTTACAAACACTCCCTGCCCGTAATCTCCAGTGATCAAAAGACATATAATAGCTTTGAGGATAATCTTTAGTTGCGTCCTGAGACTGAGCACTGCATGACACCAGTGATTGATGTTGATATATGAAAAGTTTTCTCTTCGACGTCTGTGCAAGGGAGCCCAATGCCAAGTTTCCATTATAGAAAACGGTATTTAAAAGAGATTTTAATTTTCAAATGTATATACAGCAAGTGTGAATTAAATCTTATCTTATACACTGAAGGAAGTCAAGGGTAGTTCATAAAACTTCAATCCAGAAAAGCGGTTGTTTTGAAGAATGAAATATGTAGCTCTCTTGAAAATCACTGACCATGACCGACCTCAATCAACAGAATATGAAGATCTCATATATACCACTAATCATGACCCACGCCAGTAATGGCTTCTCAGCTCTTGACAGCGTCAAAATAGTCTCTGATAACACAACAAGAAATGCAACTCTTCCACGACATTGTTACGTGGTAGTATGAGACGCAAATCTTCAGAAACTGAAGATTGTTATTCCACTGAGGCATGCAAATGTTATGCACAAAGATTAGGTATCTTAGCTTACAAAAACGCTAAAATAAAGGAATTTCAGAAGAAGAAAAAAAAGGGGAAAAAAGGCCCTCTCAAACGATGTATGAATATCTACATGTGTACACCTGCAAGCTTTACAACTACTTGAATATCTGATAAGCTACGGAAGTGTACAAGGGAGCAATTTTGCATCCCAAACATTGCAAGTTAAGAAGTCCTGTGTATAGTTTCTCGTATCAGACGTTCCTTGAGCTTCTCCATTTCACTGTCAGTTTTTTGAAACCCATTGTTACATAAGTGTGACGGTCTACCCCAGAGCCACTGGGAAGGCCAGCATGCATCGTACCAGCCTGAAGGTGTGATACCATCATCTTTCCCTTCTAGGAGCTCAAACTGTTTAATTAATTCATCAATCTTCTTATGCAGCTGCAAAGCACGTCCATCCGCAATGCGGAGTGACTGCTCTGCTGCCTTGCGAGCAGCCACAGCTGCAGCTGCCATCTCTTCCTTCAACAGCAATTTGCCTTTCGTCTCTTCCAACAAGTCATTGAGTTTATCAGACTGATGCTTCCAGAAAGAAACCTGCATATATATTCTCTCTCTCTCTCTCTCTCTCTCTCTCTCTCTCTCTCTCTCTCTCTCTCTCTCTCTCTCTCTCTCTCTCTCTCTCTCTCTCTCTCTCTCTCTCTCTCTCTCTCTCTCTCTCTCTCTCTCTCTCTCTCTCTCTCTCTCTCTCTCTCTCTCTCTCTCTCTCTCTCTCTCTCTCTCTCTCTCTCTCTCTCTCTCTCTCTCTCTCTCTCTCTCTCTCTCTCTCTCTCTCTCTCTCCCCCCCCCCCCGTGACGGTCCGCTCCAAGGGGAGGCCTTCTTTGCCTAACCCACAAGGAGACGGACGGCCACGAAGTTGAAGGGCCAATCCCCTTAAGTTACCCGAGAGTGAGCCGGACTTAGATTAAGCTGACCCAGAGGCCGGTTGCATAGCGAAAGCCGGACTTAGCCCGAAAATGTGAAGGAATGGCCGCCAAACGCGGGCCGGCCCGGCGGTAGATTGCCGTCAAGTCCAAGGTTGCCGGTTACCAAGAAGCAGTGTGGCTCTCCATTGCTCCACACGTCCAAAGCCTCTTTGAGTGAGCGGACAAGATGAGGAACGCGAAGGCCCCGTGCCGGCCCGCCTGGTCGTCAAGGTACAAGACCTACCAAGGATCAACGAGGGGCGCTTCCGTTGCCAAGCATCTACCCATGATGCAAGGGACATCCGACGTTCCCATGAAAAGTGAGGAAGGGAAGGATCAACACTTATGCCCTTGGTACTTAGTCGCTCGGACGTTGGGGGCATTTGTAGCCGGTCCACCTTCCAGAGGCATGCATGGTTACCATTCGCTTATAGTTGCGCAAGATTTATCGCCGCAGGGCAAACCACCCAAGCACTATGTTGGGCTGGATAGAAAACCGGAGAGGAGGCACAGGGGCATGACATCCGCCCTCTCTCCGACAAACTTCTCGTCCTTGAGAAGTTCACCTACGGGCCCTAGAATGACTCTCATTTGAGGTGAAGCCAAAAGAGCAAAAAATATGATGGCTGTGAGACTCTGCATGGTGTTCTTACCCTCTAATTTTGAGGCAGTGTCCTTAGTACCATGAGTTGTCGTGCGAATGCATATCTAAGGGAAACTTACTTACGCAAGTGAGGTGTGAACTTAACTAAGCTGGTTTGACTCGGAGCAAAAGGGAGTTAGGATTTACAAGGACGGCATGGCCCACTCCAATTGCATCAAGACATGCTAAGCTCCACATGAGCCTAGTCTTGCATAAATGCAGACCTCGCAATTTGGGTCATGGCACTTTGCCTCTGATTAGGTTGAATGTGCTGATTCCGATCAAAGGACTTCCCGAAAGATCCTATCGTCAAAAGGATGGCCAATCCCTCTAAGTCAACTCACTATTGGTCGTCCACATGCCCTTTGCCGTCAAAATGGCTGATTGGGCCATTCCGCACAAGGCAAGAGCCCAAGTCTGACACAAAGGCCCTAAGCCCGTTCTAAATAAAAAATTTCATTGTCCCGAGAAGATATAGCGATTTGGGTCCAAGCCCGTTTTGTAATGGGAGAGGCCTCGTTGCCACTCCATGCATACCCTTTGGGTCCATTCCAACTTTCCATAATTATCAAGGCACGGTGAAGCCCAGGCTGCAAGCGCCGGCCAAGCTAATTCCCACCAGAGGAAAAAGGGGCCTATCAACGGCCCATAACGTTACGTTCCAAAAAACAAAACGGACATGCCACGCATTCTTGTGACTGACAACGGGTGCAACTTACAGCGATCAAAGCGACTTATGGTGCATATTTTTGTGCAACAAATCGCACAACGACTTACAACGCATTGAGTCGAATAACTGCACGAAGCGATTTATGTATGCCGGCCGGCTAAACATTAGGACAAACCCCAACCACAAAGGAGCCCATGAGCATCCCCAAACCTTAGGCACGAACGAGACAACGGTTTCAGACTTATAACTCATGCATATGGGGCTTGATAGCTTACATACTCGTTGGCCACCTAGAAACAGGCCTATCAGAAGCCCAAGTTGCATTTGACTCAAGGCACAAACGTGCAACGCATGGTGCGGCTTACGTTCATGCAAGCTGATTTACTTGAAAATTTTCTCGGGCCATGAAGGGACCCGCGGGCGGCATCCACATAGGGCAAGGACGCGAAGGCAAGGCCATGAACCCACCGACCACCATCTTTCACACACAACGTGCATACCCCGGCCCCATATGGCTCGACGGATAGAAGGGCATTTCACTTTGAAGAACTCTCGGAATGCTAGCGCAAGAGTAAAAGATGGTACTTTATTCCGTCCAAATAAAATTTCGGCATAAGGGCACTCACTACCTCGGCCAATGCAATACCCCCTCTCTCCCTCCCTCCCTCCCTCCCTCCCTCCCTCCCTCCCTCCCTCTCTCTCTCTCTCTCTCTCTCTCTCTCTCTCTCTCTCTCTCTCTCTCTCTCTCTCTCTCTCTCTCTCTCTCTCTCTCTCCTCTCTCTCTCTCTCTCTCTCTCTCTCTCTCTCTCTCTCTCTCTCTCTCTCTCTCTCTCTCTCTCTCTCTCTCTCTCTCTCTCTCCCTCCCTCCCACACGGGGCTACAGGGAGAGCACTTTATATACGCAGCAAATGTAGTTTCCCACTTGATCGCCCATCTCTTCAACCGTGCTTTGGTTGAGGGATTACCTGACTCATGGACTATGCATACCATTACGCCTATCCATAAGTCCGGCGATATGATGGACCCAGGGAACTCCAGGACTATTATGATAGGCCATATCCTGGCCAAGATCTATGGTGCAGTACTAGAGGTAGAGCTCAGTACACACGCTGAGGCATCAGAGCACACGGCCAAGCAGGCTTCCGCCGCACTTTCTCCACCATCGACCACATCTTCGTGCTTCGCTTCTTGATTGAGAGCGCGAAGGCGAGGAAGCAGAGACTATACTGTTGCTTTGTGGATTTCCGCAAAGCCTTCGACATGGTCCCGAGAGAGAGACTACTACGGAGGCTCCAAGAGTTACAGCTACCATCAGACATGCTATGGGCCATCCATCCTTTGTATGCATGAGTCACAGGCAGGATACGCTGCCCCGGCGGCCTATCAGATAGCCTTGTTAGCACCATTGGTGTGAAACAAGGTTGCCCTCTCTCACCCACTCTCTTCGGTCTCTACATCGACGAGATCACAGAGTATATACAACGAGCAGGAGGGCAAGGAGGAGACCTCGGAGGTACGCCAGTACACATCCTATTATATGCTGATGACATTGTCCTGCTTTCAGAGTCACGGGAGGGGTTGCAGTCACATTTACAGGCGCTCGATACCTTTTGCATGGAGAGAGGACTCACAGTGAACCTTGGCAAGACCAAGGTCATGATCTTCCATACCTCCGGGACAGTACGCCATCGCGCCTCTTTCACTGCAGCTCGAGAACAGATAGAGGCAGTGGACTCCTACGTCTACCTAGGTGTCACCTTCTCAGGTAGCACAGGGGTATTCTCTATGGCACAGGCCGCGAGAGATAGATTGACACGAGGCTATGTGGCACTTGCAGGATTGGAGAGACGTTGCTTTCAGACACATTTTCAGGAGCCCCGGACTAAGGGGTGGCTCTTTGACACTCTAGTGACACCCACATTGATATACGCAGCAGCAGTATGGGCACCAGGGATCACGAAGGCGATGTGGACGCGGATTGAGAGGCCCCACGTCACCATGCTCTCACGCTTGCTGCGCAGCAAGCCCTGCGTTCCACATGATATTATACGAGCTGAGCTTGGCACACCACCGATGCTAGTGGAGGCCCTCTTCCAGTTGGTGACCTTTATTCTGAGAGTTAGAGAGCTCCCCACCAGCCGACTCACCAGGCTTGCATTTGAGAGCTCTAGACATTTGACAGAGACAAGGCATGAGAGAGTACGGTATGCACAGACTTACCGATGGTTAGCAGACCATGGCATGAGCATTACGGATCTCCCCCCTTTTCAGTATGACCTCTCTTCCCCCCACATTACCCTCTCTCGTTCGGAGAGGAATAGGATCATCCGTCAGGATCTACTACAGATACACGTCAGGGAGACATGGATAGCACCACGGGAGCCTCTTCCCACAAAGAGGCAACACTACAGAGAGCACTTCTTGACGGTGACAGCGGATGGTTTCATTCAGAGACCACGATACATGGATACATACATGGCACCAGCTGAGAGAGTGGCCATTGGGCAGCTCAGAGTATCATCACACCAGCTGGAGATTGAGGTTGGGAGAGCGACACATACCCCGAGGGGCGAGAGATTATGCAGGATATGCCGAGAGGAGGTAGAGGACGAGGAGCACTACACATGTAGATGCCAGGCATATGAGGACATCAGAGACTGCTACCCACAGCTCTTCAGGGGGCCCAGAGAGATCAAGGCTTTATTGGGGACAGAGGACCAGCGCCCTCTAAGTCGTTTCCTAGTAGAGCTCCAGCACCGCCGTGCATCACTTCTCCCGCAGCAGATGGAGATACACCTGGCCACCCCCCCTCAGACTTATATTACAGATTTTTTCAGACCCACAGCCACTCGAGGACCAAGCTCGATGCGGGGTGTCACATTACACAGAGCAGAGGAGCTTCGACGACAGCGTCGACGACCGAGACCCCACGCCGGAGAGCCCGTCCACATCATAGAGAGATTCAGGCGATTCACACACGCCATGACATGGAGATACGGAGACGTAAGCAACGCACCTCTTTCGATTTGTACGTTTAGAGCATTTTGAGGATCTGCCATGATGCCTTCCCACCGATGCATTATATCCTACATCCACTCCAGGCATTCAGTGGGTTGTGATACCATCAAGCCTCCCCTCCCTATGCATATCATATTTGTATCTTACCCATTGAGCATATAGAGTGCATACCCTATTACCCATAGCACCCCACACCCTTGATGCTAATTACTATCCACTCCTTTTATACCCGTTTGCTGTACTCACACTTTATTTTCCTTTTGGGATCACAGTGGATTGGATCATACTGATGTATATGATTTGTCTCATAGGCCGATTTTGGCCTCTAATAGACGTTAAAATCTCTCTCTCCCTCTCCCTCCCCCCCCCCCCCCTCCCCCCCCCCCCTCCCCCCTCCCCCCTCCCCCCCCCCTCTCTCTCTCTCTCTCTCTCTCTCTCTCTCTCTCTCTCTCTCTCTCTCTCTCTCTCTCTCTCTCTCTCTCTCTCTCTCTCTCTCTCTCTCTCTCTCTCTCTCTCTCTCTCTCGCTCTCTCTCTCTCTCTCCTCTCTCTCTCTCTCTCTCTCTCTCTCTCTCTCTCTCTCTCTCTCTCTCTCCTCTCTCTCTCTCTCTCTCTCTCTCTCTCTCTCTCTCTCAGGCATCCCGTGACTGCATCACACGTGGGTACGCAGCACTAGCTTTGATGGAGAGACACTGCCACCAGGCACATTTCAGGAACCCCGCACAAAGGGGTGGCTCTTTGACACTTTGGTTACACCAGCGCTCATGTATGGGGCAGCCATATGGGGACCAGGATTAGCTACATCAGCATGGACAGCATTAGAGAGGCCACAGATCCTCATGATTGCTAGACTTATCCGCAGCAAGCCTTCAGTACCACATGATATCATTAGAGCAGAGCTCGCTGCACCACCGATGCTAGTTGAGGCACTATTCCAGACAGTAGGCCTATTACACAGACTTCGGAGCATGGATACAGAGTGCATTGCTTATCGTGCTTTCCACGCATCACGTGATATGGCATTAGCTGGAGACACCTCCTCATGGTATGCACAGACACGAGACTTGGCTGGCCCACCATGGCTTTGACATAGACAGGCTACCACCACTACAGTACGACTAACATGCACCCACCTACTCGCTCTCTCACCAAGGGAGGAATAGGGTCATTCGTCAGGAGATATGGCATACATACATACAGAGGACATGGGTGAGCCCTAGGGATACATTGCCACCGAAAATGCTCTATTACCGCGAGCATTTTCTACATATATCCGACGCGGGCTTCATCGAGATCCCGAGATACATGCAGACATACCTTCCCCACTGTTGGGGATAAAGGCCCCAAGGACTCTCCTTGGACTCTCCTTTTGTATATTTTGACCCTTCCATGTGAAAGCTCTCTTCGAGAGCTTTCCAGACATACTTTTGTTGTATTTTTTGGACCCCGAATTGGGGAGTTATAGGCATTTACATTATTTTTATGACTTTTGGTCATTGGCCATGTGTGAACATGCCCAAATGACCTAAAAGTCACTTATCAATAAAACTTGGTCCCAAATCTCTCATAACTTGATTGGGACTTCTTCAACTTCAGCTTCTCCATCTTCTTCTCCAAATTTCTGCGCAGGTTTCTCTCTCTACTTTCTCTCTCCTCACGCAGCAGCCCACTCCCTTGGTGTTTGGAGCAACCGAGCACACCACGACGTAGCTCTCCGCGGCCTCTTTCAACTGGTATCAGAGCTTTGAGCTGTTCCATCGCGACAAAGTTGCTCGAAGTGCTTTTCTACTTCAGCCTATGTTAAGCTGAAGGTGTTTTCTTGCATTTGGGAGAATTTCATCGCGAAAAACCTTCTTTTTTCGCGATAAAAGTGCTGTTTTTTGGAGGATTACTTCAGTCCGGAGCAAAGCTGAAGCAAATTTTGTGCTTTTTAAAGAGTTTCATCATCGCGAAGAATCTCTTCTATTCTTCCTTTTGTATCCCCACAGGTCATTTTCAACATCCACATTGCTGATTTTTTCATCTACAGGTCCTTTTGTGGCAGAAATTCTCTCATTTTTTAAGTGAGAGGACATGCACAAAGATTGAGGAAGTGCATACTTGCTGGAAACTTATTACAGCAGGTCATTTCTCTTATTTCACAGGTCATATTGCTGCAAAAATTGGGGCTTTTGTGAAAACAAGCACCCATTGCCTTGGTTTTACATCTATGTATGCCTTTTTGTGGTTGAAAAACAACAAATTTGTTGTTTTGATGCAATTACAGCTTGCTGGAATTTTCTGAAATTTTCTGCAAAAAATTTCAAAAAATTGATTTTTGCAAGTTTTGAACAGTTTTTGGGCTTAATTTCTCAGCTACAGTCTTGTAAGGTAATTGCGCACAAGACAACGGGTGAATTTTACCTTTTTTGGTGGAATTTTGAAGTTCTTAGTGTGCAAACATGGCCTCTACCTCCTCTGATGTCAAAAGCTTGTTTGAGATCAAGAGATTTGAAGGTAATGGTTTCGATTTGTGGAAAGAGAGAATGTTGGGCATCCTCTTTCTTAAAGATTGTGAAGGGACTCTTGAGGAAGTCAAGCCTAAAGATATGACAGATGCAGCATGGATGAACCTAAACAAGAAGGCCATCACTTACATCAAGATGGCTGTATCAGATGAAATCTTAGTGGATTTGAAAGGCCTTACACATGCTTTTGAAGTATGGGAGAAGCTAAAAGCCACTTATGAAAATACCACGCCTGTAAATCAAGTGCATCTTATGCATAAGCAGTGTGTATGCAGCTTGATGAGTCAAAAAGTGCGGCTGAGCACTTATCTTCATTTACAGGTACTCTTTCACAATTGCAGGACTCTCGATTACCTCCATTTGATGATAAGCTTAAGGCCATCTTCTTGTTGATGACCTTACCTGACTCATGGGAAACATTGGTTGTTTCACTTTAGAATAGCCCCAATCTTACCTTTGATGGTGTACGGGGTTCTATTTTGAACGAGGAAATCAGGAGGAAAGCTAGTGGAGAGGGAAGTGGTTCAGCCAATGTGGCTAGAGGAAGAACAGAAAAGAAAAGTGGAAATGTACAGAGGAACAGGAGCAAAAGCAAAGGCAAGGCTGAAGTGACTTGCTATCAATGTGGTAGGAAAGGTCACAAGAAGCCTGATTGCAGATTTTATAAAGCTGAAACTAGAAAGAAAGAAGAACACAGGTGACAGGAAGAAAAAGGACGCCAAGAATGAAGCACATGATACCTCAAAGGACAAAGACAAAGAGAAGGCCAATGTGGCCTCTAGTGTCATCATTGAGGAGCTATCAGATGCAGAAGATATACTTTGTGCTACTATGGCAGCAGAGCATGCTGAAGTTATTGATGCTTCTATTAATATTCATGCACAAGATATGAAGATCATAAAGAAGGATTTGATTGATGTCTTGCTTACTGTGAATGATGCTTTGTCACAAAACATGGATTGTAGATTCAGGTGCATCGTTTCATGTAACTCCTATTAAGGAGTGTTTCACTACCTTTCATGCAGGAAAGCCATGGACATGTATATCTTGGAAATAACCATGCTTGTTCAATTGAAGGTATTGGCACAGTGCATCTCACAGTGGATGGTACCAATGAGCTGGTTTTGCATGATGTAAGGTATGTACCAAGCATCAAGAAAAGCTTATTGTCTGTTGGGCAAATGGATATGCATGGATATAGTACCCTCTTTGAGAAGGGGTCATGGAAGCTTATCAAAGGCTCTAGGCTGATTGTTTAAAGGTACAAAGAAAGGGACTCTTTATTGCTTGCATGGTAAAGCCTTGCCGGGCAAGTTTATTGCTTTGGCTGAAATCCATTCACATATGGAATTATGGCATAAAAGGCTTGGTCACATGAGCCAAAAAGGCCTTGATAAACTATGTAATTTGGACAAGTTTGATGCTAAAGGCTCAAAACTTGATTTTTGTAATGAATGCCAATATGGTAAGCAAGTAAAGAATTCCTACTACTCTAGTGTCTCTCGTAAGTCTAATGTGCTTGATCTTGTTCATTCTGATGTTTGTGGCATGCCCACAAAATCTATGGGAGGTGCTCTTTACTTTGTTTCTTTTGTTGATGATTACTCTAGGAAGCTTTGGGTATATTTGTTAAAATCTAAAGATGAAGCCTTTGCTGCATTTAAGAAATTTCATGCATTTGTGACCACTCAAACAGGTAGAAAGCTGAAATGCTTACGTACAGATAATGGGGGGTGAGTTTACAAGTGCTGAATTCAATAGATTTTGTGAAAATCTTGGTATTAAGAGGGAGCTAACAGTCCCATACAGCCCCTCTTCCACGGTGTGGCTGAAAGGTACAATAGGACTTTATGTGAGAGGGTGAGATGCATGCTGTCCACAGCTAATCTCCCTCATGGATTTTGGGGAGAGGCTTTGAAAAACTGCAGTTCATGTTTGCAATCGATCCCCTCATATGTCCTTAAAAGGTGGCATTCCAGAAGAGGTTTGGTCTGGCAAACCAGCTTCATATGACCACCTACGCATCTTTGGTTGTGATGCTTTTGTGCATATAAGGCCTGAGTTGAGAAGAAAGTTAGATGCAAAGTCCATGAAAGGAATCTTCATGGGTTATGGAGATGAAGGTGAAATGGGCTACAGGATTTGGCTAACCTCAAACTCAAGAAGGTAATACGCAGGCCGAGATGTTGTATTTAATGAGGCAAGGCTGCTCAAAAATAATTGTGCCTCTAAAGATGACCATAAAAGAGTCAAATTTCAGCATGTACAGCCACCAATTAAATCTGATATGAACCCTCGGGATGCACCACGTATGGCTGGAAATGACAATGAGCCCGTGGTTATTAAGGCCAGATGATGCTGGACAGCAAAATGATGATCCTGAAGGGCAATATGCAGCCACCTATTCATGCTGAAAACAGGGCTGAAATGATGTACAGCAGCCCGTTAACAATGAAGAAGTTAATGTACCTCCTGATGTAGATCCATTGCCTGGTAATGTGGATCATTGGGTAAGAAGATCTATACGTCCTAGGAGGCCAGTGAATAGATATGATCCCTCTATACATTATATTATGTTATCAGATGAGGGTGAGCCTCTTACTTATAAAGAGGCAAAGCTATGTGAGCACAAGAAGAAGTGGGAGTTAGAGCCATGCAAGAAGAGATAAAAGGCCTTGCATGCAAATGATACTTGGGATTTGGTTGAGTTACCCAAAGGAAGGAAAGCCTTCCCAACAAGTGGGTGTACAAAATCAAAACTGTTGATGGCAAAAACCCAAGTATAAGGCAAGGCTAGGTTGCTAAGGGATATGCCCAAAAAAGAGGGCATTGATTTCCAAGTAGTGTTCGCCTCCAGTGGTGAAAATGACCACTTTAAACGTGTGTTGTTTGCTCTCAAACAGCTGCCTTGGATTTGGAATTATTCCAAATGGACGTTAAAACAGCCTTTTTGCATGGTGATTTAGATGAGAGCTGTACATGAAACAGCCAGAAGGATATGCCATTCCTGGAAAAGAGCATCTGGTATGCAAACTGAAAAAGGAGCTTATATGGGCTGAAACAGGCCCCCAGACAATGGTATAAGAAGTTTGATGCATTTATGCTCAAACATGGGGTTTAAAAGAAGCCATGCAGATCACTGTTTTGTACACCAAAAAGGATGAAGATGGCAGCCCAATTATTCTTGTACTGTATGTAGATGATAATGCTGCTGGCTGGGAAGAAAAAGAGGCACTCTGAATATGCTCTAAAAAACAGCAGCTTGAACTCTGCATTCTCAATGAAAAGACCTTGGGGAAGCTGAGCATATTCCTTGGTATGCGTATAAAAAAAGGGATAGGCAGCAGCATACTTTGCAGGTATCCCAAGAAAAGTATATTTGAAAAAGTGCTGGACAGATTTAATGTGGCTGATGCTAAGCCTCTTGGAGTGCCATTGCAGCCACATGTTAAGCTTTCCAAGGATGACTGTCCCAAAAATGATGATGCAGCCAGTTACATGAAGAGTGTTCCATATGCATCAGCTTGTGGTTCACTTATGTATGCTATGGTTGCCACTCGTCCAGACATTGCTCATGCAGTGGGAGTTGTTAGCAGGTTCATGGCTAATCCTGGTAGAGCTCATTGGGAGGCAGTCAAATCTATCTTGAGATATTTGAAAGGGACCAAAAGTAATGCTTATGTTATGGAAAGGGTCCATTGGAGTTAAAAGGATTTTGTGATTCAGACATGGCAGGTGATGTGGACACACGCAAGTCCACAAGTGGCTATGTATACATACTTGCAGGTGGAGCTATTTCATGGTGCTCTAGACTTCAGAGGATAGTTGCACTATCTACTACAGAGGCTGAATATATTTCAGCCACAGAGGCTTCCAAAGAAGCCATTTGGTTAGCCCGCCTCTGCAATGAGTTTGGGATGCCTGAAAAGGCACCTGTTCTTGGATGCGATAGCCAGAGTGCCATATGTTTGGCAAAGAATGCCATGTTTCATGCTCGCACAAAGCATATTGATGTGAGATATCACTTCATCAGAGAGGTGTTAGAGGATGGCCTGATCACTTTGATCAAGGTCAATACTTCACAGAATCCTGCAGATGCTCTCACGAAGTGTCTACCCAAGGCACAACATCAGCTATGTATACAGATGGTGGGAGTTACTTAGCTTAAAGGAGCCTCCTTGGTCCTTTGAGTGGGAGGTTGTTGGGGATAAAGGCCCCAAAGACTCTCCTTTTGTATATTTTGAGCCTTCCATGTGAAAGCTCTCTTCGAGAGCTTTCCAAACATATTTTTGTTGTATTTTTTGGACCCCGAATTGGGGAGTTATAGGCATTTACATTATTTTTATGACTTTTGGTCATTGGCAATGTGTGAACATGCCCAAATGACCTAAAAGTCACTTATCAATAAGACTTGGTCCCAAATCTCTCGTAACTTGATTGGGACTTCTTCAACTTCAGCTTCTCCATCTTCTTCTCCAAATTTCTGCGCAAGTTTCTCTCTCTACTTTCTCTCTCCTCACGGAACAGCCCACTCCCTTGGTGTTTGGAGCAACCGAGCACACCACGACGTAGCTCTCCGCGGCCTCTTTCACCCCACCACCTCCGAGTCGTCATTGGGCAGCTTCGGGTCTCATCACATCAGCTCGAGATTGAGAGGGGTCGATCCAGGGGAGTCCCCAGTGAGGAGAGGTGGTGCCCAGTATGCCAGACAGAGGTAGAGAGTGAGGAACATTTTGTTATCAGATGCCGAGCATACTTAGACCTACGAGCACAGTTCCAGCTAGAGGAGTCACTCCAGTTGTGCATGACTATGGGAGACCAGCGACACTTGGGGCGCTTCCTCACAACAGCATACGAGAGGCGAGAGTTGTCACTACAGCCCACACATCAGCCACGGGTGAGTACCCAGCAGACCATTACCCAGTTCTTTCAGCGAGCTGAGCTACATCAGAGATGCCCTTCTATTGGGCTCACTCTCCACCGGGCAGCAGCACAGAGAGCTCGACGCCGACCACGCGTGGTAGGATACCGTCGACCGCGACTATATCAGGAGGATATCTCACGCATCAGGATCGCCTGCGACCACATGATGGAGCATAGGCGTACCACCACCCCCTGGGTTGTCTTCCTTCAGGGGGTACTCAGACCACCACCGATGTACCATATATTACACCCACCTCCCCCCATCACCAGTAGCTAGGGTGTTTTACTCACTCGTATTATGGATCCCCCTGTATTAGGTGGCCACTATCTGCTGAGTCAGAGCCACGTCTCCCCATCCTTTCACCAGCCCTAGATAGCTTTGTGTTTATTTCATTTCATTTTCTACACATGGTTACTACATGGCTTTTGTCTCATAGGCCAACTTTGGCCTCCAGAAGACGTTAATATGACTTTCTTTCTCTTCTCTCTCTCTCTCTCTCTCTCTCTCTCTCTCTCTCTCTCTCTCTCTCTCTCTCTCTCTCTCTCTCTCTCTCTCTCTCTCTCTCTCTCTCTCTCTCTCTCTCTCTCTCTCTCTCTCTCTCTCTCTCTCTCTCTCTCTCTCTCTCTCCCCCCCCCCCCCTTTCCCTCCCCTTCCCTCCCTCCCTCTCCCTCCCTCCCTCCCCCCCCATTTGTCCCTCCCTCCCCCTCCCTCTCTCCCTCCCTTCCCCCCTCCCTTCCCCCCTCCTTCCGTCCTCCATACATCAGCACAAGTGAGGAGACACATTTCTTTCACAGACACAGGCGGACCCATCGAGGTAGTCGAATCATATGTCTACTTGGGAGTGACATTCACAAAAGCATCTTTGGTTTTCTCCATGTCTCAGGCAGCCCGTGATCGCATCACAAGAGAATACACAGCGCTAACTTTGATGGAGAGACAGTGTCACTAGGCATATTTTCAAGAGCCCCCACAACGGGGTGGCTCTTCAACACTTTAATTACCCAGCACTCATGTATGGAGTAGCTATATGGGCCCTGGGGGCCGAGATTAGCGACCTCATCATGGACAACATTGGAGAGGTTGGAGATTCTCACGATTGCAAGACTCATCCGCAGCGAATCTTCGGTATCCCATGATATCATGAGGGCAGAGCTTGCTCCACCATCGATGCTAGTAGAGACCCTCTTCCAAACAATATGCCTATTACACAGGATCCAGAGCATGGACAAAGAGCGCATCACTTACAGAGCTTTCCACGCATCACGCGACATGGCACTCGCAGAAGACACCTCCTCATGGTACGCACACACACTGGATTGGCTTGCCCTCCATGGTTTTGACATAGATAGACTACCACCTGTAAAGTGCGACTCGCACATCCCCACCTATTCGCTCTCTCATCAAGAGAGAAATAGGATCACCCATCAAGAGATATGGCATACATAGAAGACATGGATCAACCAAAGGGAGACATTGACACCGAAAATGCTTCTCACTATCGTGAGCATTTTCAACGAATTTAGACCAGGGCTTCATTGAAACTCCGCGCTACATGCAGACATACCTACCACACCACCTTCGAGCCATCATTGGGAAGCTTCGAGTTTCATCATATCAGCTCGAGATCGAGAGGGGGTCCGGCTCAGGAGTCCCTCAAGAGGAGAGGTGGTTCCCAATATGCCATACAGAGATAGAGAGTAAGGAGCACCTGGTTATCAGATGCCCAGCATACTCGCATACTCGGACCTACGAGCAGAGTCCAGAAAGGAGTCACTCTAGTTGTGCATGACCACTGGAGACCACCGGAGGATGAGGCGTTTCCTCACAGCGGCATATGAGAAACGAGATCAGATGCTACATCCTACACGTCAGACACAGGTGAGTACCCATGAGACTATTACTCAGTTTTTTCAGCGAGATGGGCCTCATCAGACGGACCCGCCTCCTAGAGGCATAGGGATCACACTCCAGCATGCAACGACACAGAGAGTGCGACGCCAATCGCATATGGTTGGGTACCGACAACCACGACTACACTGGAAGGATATCTCACACATCAGGATAGCCCGGGATTGCATGGTGGAGCACAGACGCACCACCACCACTTGGACAGTCTTCCTCCAGGAGGTACTCATACGGCCGCCGATGTACCGGATACTCCACCCACCTCCATCCATCATCAGCAGTTAGGGTATACACATTCACTCCTCATGGATCCCCCTTGTATTAGCTGGTCATTATACGCTGAGTCAGAGCCACACTCCACAATGAGATTCTTTCCTTTGCGAAGTATGGCATTATTAGCTTCACTTTGCACATAATGGAAAAGCTCTTTATGAATTCCCTAACCTTTGCATGTTAGAGATCAATACTAATTGATTCACTTTATATACATGTTAGAGATCAATACTAATTGATTCTCAAACATGTAAATAAAGTGTTTTAATTTTTAAAGTTTTCCTAATTTCAGGAATTTCTGAATTTTTAATTCTTTATTTTCTAGACATACAATCGATATACAAAAAAGAAATTGAGAACTTGGAAGATAGTGCTTCGATTGCACTATGTAGGAAGTTTCGTGATTTATGGAGCTACATTTTTGGAGAGACAATTTCTCTATTTTTTCAGAAAATGTGATTCATTATTTTCTACCTATAAATCATTATTTTTGACCTATGGAGGTGTCGAATCAGAATGATTGTGAACTCATAGGAAAACTCTCCTGAAAAATGACAGGCACTGAAATTTTTGCCTAATTCCATCAAGTAAATTATGAAATTTTTGAAGTGTTGATTTTTCAGCCAAAAAGTGAGTGGCCAGCTGTCATAAAGCTATGGCTGAGATCTGAGGTTGGAAAAGCTTCAATAGAGTGAATTTCATGAAAAGGTATTTGCCACCTCTTCTTTAGAGCATTGGTTCATATGAAAAGCTTTTGGTAATGCTATATTTGACTAATCCGAGCAATCATACAAAAGGATTTACACAAGATTTTGATGTACTCTCTTGTATGCAACATTCTTCTACCTCAGTTTGTTGAAGCTGATTACACAGCTGAAACTGCAAATCCAGCCACGTAATAAGTGATAGAAGATCATTATAAATTTTTTCCTATCATTTTTACTTTGACCGAGACATAAGAGGGTGTTATATACAGAGAATTGGGAACATCTCCTTAGAGAGAGTTGGGACATGACTGCCACTTGGCACTCATGTGAACACCCATGCGGACGTTGTGCATGGGCGGGAGAGAAAGTTTTTAGGGCTATCCACATGGTTGAGGAAATCGTTTGTTAATGCGTCTCCCACGCAAATTGGTCGTTGTCTTCCTTAAACTTCCTCAGATTTTCTGCACGCTTCCTCGGGGCAACCATGGAGCTAACATTGGTACCAGTGCAGGTATGTACTCATGAAGCCATCCACATCCCTCCACAGACGGAAGAGGACTTAAGGAAACCAGGGTGGAAGCCTACTCCAGCCAACCCACACGCTCACTTGGCAAAGGGAGGAGCCCATAGCCACCTTCCTCTTGGAGTTCGAGGTCTAGGGATGCACATGAACAGCACAAGGAAGAAGAAGAAGCTTGAAGCACAACACAATACAGAATGTATTACCAAGTGAATATAGAAAGATTAGTGACCCGTTAGGGTTATCGGCGCATATACAAGCTCCGAGGGAAGGGGGGGGGGGGCTCCTAAAGAGGGAAAAAAGTGCCCACGCTGTAATAAATGTGTCCACACACATCACTACCGAAATATATCGACAACTCCTCGCTCGGAGTGATGCGGTAAACAAGGAGCTCGCATTCATGTATAAAGAAGTGCCAAGCTATGCGGAAAGAAATCAATCCACAAAAGGAAGTAAGCCCAAAGCTTCACAAAAAGCTTCAAGCTTCTCCCTAGGCAAAGCCGTTGTGAAACATATACAACATTATCTTGTATCAAATGGATCTTTCGAGCATAGAATCTCTCCATGACATAATGATAGTGCACCTCAATGTGCTTTGTGCGACCAAGGAACACAAGGTTTTTTGCAGCTTCCAATGCGCTCTGACTTCCAGTAAATATGGTGGTGACAAAAAACTGACTAAGACCCAAATCAGCCAAAAGGCATCTGAGCCACACACAATCAACAGTAGCTATGAAAGCTTCCCTCTATTAGAAGTGGCTAGAGTAGGCTTCTTCTGATTGAACCAAGATATGCATGAGCTACCAAGCATGAAGCAAAAACCACCGGTGGATACACGAGTGTCATAGCAACCAAGCCCGTTTGCGTAAGAAGAAGCACATAAATATGGGAGTAGTGATCCCCTCTTCAGACGAAAAATCCAAGTAGCTGGGTAGCACTCAAGTAGCGAAAGATGCGCTTAAACGCCTCCCAATGCTTGACACGTGAGCAATGCATAAATCTAGACAGCAAAATGAATATCAGGCCGAGTTATGCATAAGTAAATCAAGCATGCAGCAGCTTGTTGATAGAGAACAACATCAAATGCATCTCAAGCATCATGAAGACTCAACCATAAACCTGTTTCCATGGGAGTGGCAATAGGTTTGCAATCTTCAAAGCCAAAATGCTTCAATAATGTATAAAATGTTTTCTTTGACACAAAGTTCTTCCTCCATCAACTTGCATAAACTGAATGCCCAAATAATGTTGCAAATGTTCCAAATCTGGCATCTCAAAAGAGTCATGCAAATCGGTCTCAAGTTCAGCAATATCCTTCTCTTAGGACCAGTGCGCAACATAGCATCAACATATACAACAATGATAAGTATATCATTCGCACGATTAACATATAAGGTGCTCTCAGTTGGACTGTTCTCAAAACCAGTAGGCTCTCGTACCAAGCATGTGATGCTTGCTTCAAACCATATAATGACTTTTTCAACCTGCACACTTTGTTTTCATACCCTTTCTACACAAAACAAGGGAGCTGAAATACATACACTTCTTTATGTAAGTCATCATTCAGAAATGCAATTTTGATGTCCACCTGATGTACATTCCAACCATAATGGGTTGCAAGTGCAAAAATGCTACCAACAGTGGTTATTCAACATATGGGAGCAAAGGTGTCATCAAAATCAATGCCTCTCTCTTGAGCATAATCTTTGGCAACAAGCTTAGCCTTATACCTATCAATTGTACCATGAGGCTTATGTTTCAACCTCTATACCCATTTAGTTCCAATTTTTGCATGGAAGAAATCACATAAAGACCAAGTACCATTCTTCATTATAGCATCATATTCTGATTGCATAGCCACCATCCAACTTTCTGACTTTTATGCTTCATCAATTCATGATGATAGGTTCATTCCCATCACAAAGACTAGAGGGAGACATTGCATAACAATATGATGCAAATGAAGCACTATAAGAGCTTGAACGAGTACGATATGACAAAGGTGCATCTAATTGGCTATCTCTCTAAGTCTGCACCAACCATTTATGTTATATTCCAAAGATGTACATGCTTGGAGGAACGAGAAGTTCCTTGCTTGGGGGATAGCCAAGGCCAAAAGCCAGAGAGTTCATACGAAGCACCTACTCATGATGGCCAGATGAGTAGAGGGACTTTAGAGAGAACTCTAGATGGTGACTAGGCAAGGGCTATAAATAGGCTTGGAGGTGAGTCCCACATTTGGTATCAGAGCATACAGAGAGGTTTTGGGAAATCTCGTAACTCTCTTTTCTGAGGCATTTTTCTTCCTTCCCTTGGCTCGATGGGCATGGATATGGTGAGGAATGAGTGTCCGAAGGGGGTATGCAGACATTGAGAGCATTTTTCCATGAATCAATGGCTTCATACACAAATGGTGAGCTCCGATGTGAGGTAAGTATGTTTCCGCAAAACTTTCGAAGCCTATTTTGTCTTTGTTTCTTTTTTCTTTTTTTTGCAGATGTGTCCACATTATCATATAGAACGTTCCATTCCGCACATTTTGATATGCGACAAGCGGGGGTGATCTCTGACGATTAAAGAGATACTACTTCCAGAAATTATCCAGCACATTCAACTTCGAATTTAAAGAAAGAAAGAGGAAAGATTCTTAACTCAAGCATACATACATAGAATTACATATGTTTACACACACACATACACACTCATGTTTGCTCACATGACGACACACATACGTAATCTAATTATGAATGTACTTATGCATTTGATTATGCATCTACACATATCTAAGATATAAATAAATAAAGAGAGAGTTAGAGAAGAAGAAAAGAAAGTGAAGGAGAGAGAAAGGATGAAAGAAGAGGAGGAGATCCTAAGTGAGATAAAGTGAAGAATAGAGAGAGAATGAAAAGATTAGAAAGAGAGAGAAGAGTAAAGAAAGAGAAAAAAAAGAAAGAAAGATTGGAAGTAAGAGAAAAAGCAAGATTAACAAACCTACATTGACTAAATTGGGAATCTCTCTCTCATATGAAATCCAAATTGGACGATTTCACTTGGTATAGAAAGTAGAATCGAAAGGCTTTCCAATGAGTGGCTGAAACCTATGATTGGGTAATTTGAAACCACCTGTAAAGAGCATTTAATTCTCTGCATACTTCTTCAAAGAGGTATGCTGCCCACTCACCTAGCTCCATTGTTTTGGCCATAACTTCCTCATAGAATATCCAAATCACGAAATTCAACTTAATATAGATTCTACACTTCACGCCCTTTCTTTTGACTATTACATCACATATTTTGACCATTGGAAGCCATCTCTGCACAAGCTTTTAGATGGCTGTTGACTGGCGAGAAACTCTTTTTGAGTGATTTGAGTGTCCTATTATGATAATTAGGAATTTCTAATCATATTTTGCACCATTTTGGATAGGAATGGACTAATTTGCATAACTTTGCATCATAGTTTTTTCTCAAATATATTCACTTGAATACTTTTTGCATCAAAGTTTATAATTTTGCATTGTATTCTCTTCCCATTTTATGAAACCAACATTGGAATGTGCATGAACGTTAATTTTTACATGAACTCATTTATGCACATGAAGCTACACTAACTTATGTCGATTCATAAAAACATGCACAAGTTTTTGTTGTGTGCTTCAAGATCTTTGTGCAGGTATTGGAGCAAGAAAAGACCTTGTTAGCATGAGTGGATGCATGCATACATAAACAATATGATTGCAACAATTGAGGAAATAGTTAGTGAAGTAGCAGTCTCATAGAGATTTGGATGCTACTCTTTGAGGGAATGACCAAATTTATTGCAATTCGGATGGCAAGTAGCTCGTAGGCTTGTCTTTAAGTCGACCAATTTTCAAGTAATTTAGAGACTTTTAGAAAGGTCAAATGACCTCTGTACTAGAAGTGCTGCTAGTAGAGGTAAAGGCCTCAAACAAGTGACATAGGCCTTTTACAAAGGGAATTTCTCTTCATTGGTAGATCCAAATGGAATGATTTTTGTTGGAAATGAAAGCTTGATAGATGCAATTTTTTATCCCAATTTTCATTATTTTTAGAGATCATTTGATAGGTCAAATAATCTCTGCACATCAAAGTGAAGCCTCTGGAATTTATGAAATGATCAGAGACCATGTCACCTAGAGGTGATTGGTTCTCTTAGCTCATTTAGTCAAATTGAATAATTTTTGTTTCTCGCATTAGCTACACACCTCCAGATGGTGTGTACAAAATTTCAAGATGAAATGTTTCTCCACTTATGAGATATAAAGAAAAGAGTAAAAGTTAGCCTCTGCAAATTTTTAAAATATTGCAAGTATAGAGGCTTAGTATTTTGGTCATTGTAAAAGCTCCAAATGTCCAAATACTATTAAACTTATATCAATAAAATTAGATAGTAGTAGCTATATGCTATTAAAATTTGGAAGAGATTGGATATCAAGTGGTAGGTCAAATTACCTATTCTTCTCAGACCAATCTCTGGCGAGGATTTTCCAAAGAGTGGTATATGTGTCTGATGAGAACATGATATTTTCATATTGGAAACTCCAATTTCAAAAAAATTTGTTGGAGAAGCTACTCCAGTATAGACCCTATGATATACCAAAGAACTTTTATGAGACCAAACTAGATAAGTTGATCTAGATTTTGGCACAAAAAAAATGAAATTTGGAGTTTGTTTGATCAGTCTAAGGGCTTCAAGAAGATGACTCTATACATTTCCAGAGTTGGACGTCAAGTGTTCGACCCTTCCAGTAAAATGGTTATAAAACTATGAGCAAATATCCAAATCAAGTGATTTTTGTGCCTAATAAAAGCTTGAGCAAAGGTACATAAGGCTGGAAAGTTTCATATATTTTGCATGAGTAAAAGTTAGTTAAAATTAAGATTTAATCTTCTTCTGTTGGAAATTATTTATGCAGTAGATGTTGTTGAAAGGAAAAGATTTTCCACAGGTTTTTATGATATTTTTTTGATATGGTGTGATCACCATAGGCTAGCCATGCCCTAGATACTTGTTTATTAATCATTGGTCTATGGTGACCATTCTTAGTAGGACAGAGGAGACAGCATCAAAATTTTCAAAAATGTATATAATGCCATGAGAGCATCGACCAGGAGAACTTTGCTAGTTGTTCTCATCTCATATAATTGGATTCATACAAGTTGTATAAATTCCAATTTATTATGAATTAATATTTGATTCAAGTTACATGAGTTGATATTTGATGCAAGCGACATCCTTCACAACTCTAGTTGAGTTGATTTATTATCTAGTTTCTCAATTCTCAACTCAAGATGAGTTGATGTTACAAATAGTATGAGTGATAAGAGTCATAGGAATGACTCTAGGAATGACTCTGTTCTTTCCATCGAGGGAAGGAAACACTTCACGAGTACTCACCGATCTATTCTTGTATTTTTGAGAGAAGTGTTTGACTTTAATCTCATACACGCATCTATGTGGGGTGTAAAGTTTGGTGGTATGGGACATCAAACTTTGTATTCTACCTAGGTGTGTGACAAATGGTATAGGAGAGAAGTCTTTGAGATTGTAATTTTGATATCATCTGGAGTTCATTCATATGATCTTCTTATTATTAGACAAAAGAGGGGCAGTTGAGGCAATCACTCTGTATGTGATCGCAAACAAGGCAAGTCCGCAGGCAAGTAGCCTAGAAGCGAAAAGGCAAGGTTTGCACATAAGAATCATGAATAGGCAATTGCACTAAGAAGAAATTCATAGAGTACGTACTACTTTATTTGATATGCCTAAGAATAGGCCATGGTTCATACATAGTGTATATGAGGTGAGCTAGATGCTTAGCCTAGTGGGCTATGAGTGTGCACACATCTACTTACCATTCTTCAGTGTATTTAGTGGACTCACATTATGGTTCTCATTATATCTGGGAGTGCCAGATTATTACAATAGTTTACTTTAGACACCTCATTTCTAGTTAGGAATGATTTGATCATAGTGATGATCAGATGGTGGTCATGGATAAAGTAAGTTTCATCCATTTGGAACATCTTACATGCTATTATTGAGAAGGCGGTGGTAGTTCCATTAGTTGCTATACTTTCTTAGCACGTCTTCACTTGGCATGATGGCTTAGTTCCACATAGTGGATTGGGATTTAATTTGTATGGGAGATATTTTGATCCATAGTTTGGATTATTATATATGATAGATCGAGATTTGGACCCATAGTTTGGATGTGACTGATTGAGATCTTAGTCCATAGTTTGGATCATTGACATATTGATATCTTGGTCCATAGTTGATAGATTGACATATTGATATCTTGGTCCATAGTCTCGATCGTTGATAGATTGTCATCTTGGATTCATAGTTTGGATCATGATGAGATTTTTTTTTTTGGAGTTTTATTTCATTACACTGAGTAAATCAAGCAGATTTACTTGAGCTTAGAGATTAAACACACATGAAGGTATAGGTTCAAGGTGGATATATATAGTAAAGACAAATTCTGATGGAACCATCAACAGGTATAAGGCTAGATTAGTAGCCAAACGTTATCCTTGAACACAAGAAAATGAATATGAGGAGACATTATCTCCTATAGCTAAGATGGTTACCATCAAAATTCTTATAAGCATTGCAACTTCCAAGGATTGGAAGATATACTAGATGGATGTAAAAATTGCCTTCTTAAATCGATAAAACTCAAAAGAAATATACTAGCTCTACCTCCAAGCTTTCAAGATCCAAGGTATCTTGATCATGTATGCATGTTAAGAAGACTATATAACAATTAAAGCAAGCTCCAAGGGCTCAAAACCACATGTTCGTCACTTGCCACATAAGACCTCAGTGTATTACCTTGTGATAAAGCCCCGAATATTCTGAAAGAAAGTGCGAAGAAGTTGATTAGATACATTGATTTAGGCACTTCTACTATGCCAATTGTAGATCACATTGTGGATGATGTTGGCATTGATCATGCATCAAATGATACATCAAATATGCAATTATGTTTTAGAGGAAAGTGGACAAGCTAGTAACAATTCTTGTCCCTCTTCTTCCAAGAAAAGAAAGTTATGCCAGTACAGCTTATCTAAGGCATGGAATAAGGAAGCTTGCAAAAGAACAAAAAATTGCTCTTCATTGCTTCTTTTATGCTCAAGATATATCTTTTTGGAAAGTGAGGTCCTATGAAAATGGTTGCAATTATTTGACAGGTTGGCCCTTCTTTTACTCCCCCTTCTTATTATACATTGAGAAAAACTGAATTCAATGATGAGATCCAAGTCATTGCAAATGATCTCAATGTCATGAAAGAAAAGTGGAGAAAATTTGGATGCACAATTATTTTTTTAAAAATGGTATAATACTAGGCATAGACCTATCATCAACTTTCTTACCTCCTCCATTCATGGGACCATATTTTTTAAATCATTTGAGTGAATAATGAAAGCATAACATCTAGAGCCATACAACATAGATCATGTTATAGGATCCATGAATAAAAGGACTTATCATCTAAAAGTTGACAGCTTGTCAAATCCTTGGCTCTATGCATTAGTTTCCACTTCTATGTTTGGATCCACGTTGGGAGGCTTTTGTAGACACAAATATATTTATGCACATGTGCATACTCATACGTGCATGTATGTGTGCATACATACAGACATGCACACATAATACATCTGTACATATAGAAGTAAATTTACTTAAAAAATATAAATGCCTATGTAGGCACATAAAACTAGTCGTGTTGGTTTAAAAATTCATACATTTTAAAAAGGCAAAGATACTCATAACCATATGAACAACTTCACTCTTGATTGTCAAATACCTAAAGGCTAGAATACGGAGCAAGAAGTTATGACATGTATATCTTCTATTGAAGAATAAATTCGCAAAATCAGTTTATTGTATACCCCATCTCTATCAACAGGGATTCAAACTGTTTATTTAAAATCAAGAATTCAATTACTTGGGGGGTGGGAGGGAAGGCAATAAGTTATCCAAAATTTGCAAGCTTGTAAGCTGGACTTCTAAGCATTTTAAAGGAGCTGCCAGTTTATTCATCCAGTTTGAGGCAAAAATATAAAATTTGGGAAGTTAGCACTTTTGCAAGACATTTTTACAATGGAAGAGACCAAATGTATGAACATACAGTTTCTAAAATAATAGATAATACTTACTTGTTCTTTGAGCTGTTCAACTTCCTGAGTTCGTATCAAACTTTCTCCAGCCTCCTTCGCAGCAGCCTCCTTGAATTCCTCAAGAGCATCACTTGCTGCTGCCAATCTGCTTTTTAAATCATCAATCTTTAAAAGAAATCATATTAGGACAAGGTTCCCGAGATGTTTGATTCCAATTTATGTTGCTATCAATGCATTACTCCAAATAAATCAAAAACTTACAGTGTTTTGAGCATGATATTGTTCATTCTCGAAGTCTTTTATTTTAATCATTTTATCCAACAACTCCTTAGCTTTGTACTCAGACATGGTTCTCAACATCTCCAGCTCACCCCTACATGAAACAACAAGAACACTGTGAAGGAGCAAGCGAAGGAAAGGGAGAGAATAAGAAGGAAATGGCAACAAAAAACAGGTGGGGAAGAACCTGGCAACAGCTAAAGACTGCTGCAATTCAAACATTTCTTGCTTAGATTGCTTTAGTTCTGTTTCCCATATAGAACCCTGTAATGTGTAGTGGGAACGAAGTAACTCAACATGCCCCAAATAAAGGCATTAAGACATTAAAAAATGTTCTCCATAACATGTTTATATACCTCCCTTGAAGGATCTTCTATGTGTAGATTATTGTTGAGGGGTTCATATTGGCCTACAAACGATCCAATATCACCACTCTTTTTTGCCATAGTGTTTAAATTATGTTCACTACCCAAGCTGACCTTTGAAACTGCCTCCAACACCTCCTGCTTCCTTGTAATAGCAATTTGGAGGAAGCTTGTGATTTCCTTTTTCTCAACTATTAGTCTAGTTATTGTGTTCTCCAAATCTTCCAACGCCTTTCTTCTAAGGTCTGTCTGCTCTTTCCAAGCAATAGCTAGCTTTAGGAAAAGATTCATGATAACCTTCAGCCTATCAGTACAGTAGCTTGTTATTTTGTCAGCCTTTGCACCATTAGATGGAGGAGGGATCTTTTCTATAAGAGTGTCTGTAGGCAAAAACTCAATCGCATGCTTCGCAAGAGTGGCATGAGACTCAGAAAGAAGCAATGCCAGTTCTTGAATGGAGCCATCAAGTTTTTTCAAAGTGATGTCTTTGAAATTTAAGTCATTCATCAACAAGCGGGTTTTATCTTCAGCTGTGGAAATCTTTTCTGACAGCATTTGTTCAAACTTGCATAGTTTCTGTTCATTTTCAGCAGCCAGAGATTTCCATTTCCCAAGCTCTGTAATTTGGCTGGCCACTCTGTCTTCTAATCTCTGTATGGTTGCCTCAAGCTTTTCAATCTTAAAAGCAGATTGGTATTGCTGTTGTTCCATCTGCTGTCTTAGGGAAGATAGATCTTTATCAGCTCTATCTGAGTGTAGTAATAGCCCGTCTATAATTGTTTCTGCTCTTTTAGTGAATCCATATGCAATAGCTGCAATACCTGTATGTGAAGAGGAGCGTGGAAGTGTTTCGTCGAAACTTTGGACCGATTGAACCCTGTCCGTGATATTGCCAGCCCCTGCAACGAGAATACGGACAGCAGATTCTACGTCCAACTTGGTTGAATTCCTAGCATGCATGGCAACGTCTCTGAGGAGAGAAATCTCGTCCCTTGATCTGATCGCATTATCCCTAGATTTCAGGGCCTCGTCTCTTTGCCTAATAGCGTCATCTCTACAATTCAGAGCCTCATTGAGCTTCCGCAGAAGGTCCTGTTGAGAGCTCTCAGCTTCATCTTTGAGACGCAACATATGATCTCGTTGTTGCACTGCTTCTGCAGTGATGCTCTTGAGACGAGAGAAGGATACTCGTAAACCGTCCATTTCTGTTTCCGCTGCTTTCCGGGCGTTTCTCTCAGCTTCAAGCCGCCTCTGCAAGACCTCGAAAGAGTGTCCAGAAGGAGACTGTTTACTATTACAGGACTCATCGTCTTCGCCGTCAGTTACAGAACCATCATCTGAGGTATTTAGCATGTCCATGTGTAGAGACGGGAACAGTCGACTCTCCCAAAGGCGGACCAAATTATGGCGTCGCACATGAGTTCCGTCGTTCGGAATTGATTGCTTCGTCTGTAAGGGTCCGACATAAAAACTGACGGATGCCGATTCCACTATCCTGACAGACGATCAGCGACTCAACGTGGACAAGCAACACATGGATTGCACGCCAGGGCGGGGTCTTTTTCAGGATTACTTCGGTCTACGAACATGACGCGCACATGATACTATGACTAAATGTGATTAAGCAGGTCACTCAAGATGCGTTGTTCAATCCCAGGCTCCAGCGCGCGTGACGACTCACGAACTCTATCTTGCTCGCTCTCGGGTTCAAATCCGACATGCTGCTTGGGAACCCTTATTTGCTCTAGGTCGGTGAACTTTACTTTTCCAGCAAAAATATGTTCTTGCCTCCGAGCGAGGTGGACTTGTTTTTTTTTAGAGTACAATGAATTTGGAAAGACACATCTGATGTCGTAAGGTAGACTCATCCATCTTGGGGAACTCTGAGGCATCCAGTCCTGGGTAGGACTTGAACCTTGGCCATCTGCTTGGGAGTACAAGGCACATCCGCTAAACCTTGCCCGCTAGATAACGAGGTGGATTTTATCTCCGACTTTCAGATATGTTTAAATAAAAGTGTTTTCTTTGGGTTTTATGGCTCTTCTTTTCTAAGCTTTGCTCTCTAGTAGGTCTTTAAGCTCTCTAATCTTGGTCGCTCTATTCTTGGTCATATCGGGGTGTTTAACTCTTACTTTGTGAGATATTGGGGGTCCTATGAGTATTAAGTTTGTTTTCATTTGTAGTTTCATTAATTCAAGCATTGTCGAGCAAAGTTAGCTTCAGTGGTAAGTCTTTTGTCTCTTCTCAAAGTTGAGGAGGGAGAAAGTTCAAATCATGTAGCTTGCACTTAAGGTACCAAGGGGATCATTGTTTTTGGACACTCTCGATGGACAATGTTGATAGTGATAAGGTTCGTAATCGTTGTCGCAAAACCAACTTCAACTCAAATTAATTTTTTTGCCTGTCTTTAGGGCTATCTCTTTCCAATTCCTACCTTTAGTGGACCTTCAAACTCTATCATTTCTAATACGTGCTAAGCGTCAAACCCTAACTTATATGAGATTCAAGGGTCATGTGTGTGCTATGCTCATCATTGTTATACTTTCCATATTAATTCAAAGAGTGTACTTTTAAAAAGTGATGTGCCATCAACAATAAGCTGACTTTGTCGAGCCCTAAACTCTCGTATTGTTGTGAACTAGGAAGGGGGAGACTCAAAAGAGAACGTGTTGGTGGTAATATTTCGTACTTTTAATCAAGGCCTTTCGATCCTCTTGGGGCTACTTCAAGGCATCGAATTCCACTACTTAATGAGGGAGGTCATGGAAAACATTAGACCATTGAAGTGCTTTCATGCACTTTACAACCACTCAAACTTATGCACAATTAGTTTTAACTTCTACATTATGTTCCCAATTCACAATTAGTTTTAACTTCTACATTATGTTCCCAATTCACAATCACTCTTAGCTTAACTTGGTAGGCTCTTGTGGTGAACGACTCAAGATTTCAAGTCAAACTCTCTTCTTAGCTGAAACCTCAACATCGAGATGTCTCTGTGGACTTCTCCAATTTTCAGGGATGCATCCTTAGGTAGCCAATTTGTTGGGTGGTCAATCAATCTCCTTTTTTGGCTTTGGTTCATGAGCTAACACAAACAACAATGTGAAGATAATGATGATGTTGATTGCATGGAGAACTCCATAGGAAAACGCATCGCACAATCCTCCCTAAAACCTAAATCCATCTCACTCCAACTAAGTGGATCAACCACATAGATTCCCACATGAGTGCCAATCGACACTCATGTGAGAGCCCATTATGCATAGATTTAAGGTTAGATTGTTGATATATTTTAGTAATGATGTGTGTGAACACACTAGGATCATCGAGGCACATTTTGCCCTCTTTAGGATGTTTTTTTCCTGGATTGTATATACGCCTATAACCCTAATGGACCACTTATCTTTATTTATTCTCTTTGTAATACGTTCAATGTTGTGTGTTGTGATCCAAGCTTCTTCTTTTTCCTAGTGCTATTTGCGTGCTTCCACAGACCTCAAACTCAAACAATTGGTATCCAAGCAGGTTGTTGCTTCATCTAAGGCATCATCGACACCCCTCCGCTGTCTGTCTCAGAATCGCATGAAAATTGCTGAGCATACTTAGGGTGAGTAGGAGTTCAAAAGTACTTCACTCTGTCATGTCAAAATTGCCACATGAGCTTGTTTCGACCTCCGAATGCACTATGCAGTGCTTGTGCAAGCAATTTCATCTTCTTGTGCCAAAGATATATACAGGTTTTGGTTTGCCAGTATAAGCACCTGGAAGTCTACTACACATTTATTAGAGTTCGACGGGATAGTGTTGTTCAACTTTTTGAGATACAATCATTTTTTTGCATCATGGTATTCTAGTCAGTGGCCATGGCTGAAATCAATGATGTATTTTGTATGTTGGCTATTGAGGATAATTTGGATGGTACCAATTACCCATTATGGGCTTATATGATGCATTATGTATTTGTTTCCAAAGGAATGTGAAAAACATCCTATTACACCTGGAAATACAATTATTGAAGGTGATGCAGATGATGTTGAAGATGGTGATATTCTTCAAGTTCCTGTCTGTGCTGCGATTCTTGTTGCACCTACTGTAGAGCAACTTTGTTGGGATGGCAAAAATTCTTAGGCATATGCATTAATGGCCTTGTCTATCAAACAATAGGCTCATGTTGCTTACACCTAAAAACAGTTGGAGAGTGAGCACATGAATGAAGGAGATACCATGGAAAGTTTTTTGACAAAGATCAAAGATTTGAAGGAGCAATTGATTTCTACTGATGAATTCTTGCCTAACAGTTCACTTGTGTTGTCATATGATTTATATGGGAGTTTGTTAGAGAATGCCACATGGCATTTCTATGACTACTCGACCTTGGTAGTGAAAGGAAAAGGGAGACGCTCGGCGGTTGGGAGGCAAGATCGAAAGCAATTCTCTGTGTGTGAATGGTGTAGCAAAGCGGACGAAGCAAAAGGATTTTGTTATAGTGGTATCAGAGCTGAAGGTTGCCCACGCGATCGCGCTACGTGGGAAATGAACCCGCGTCACCTGGAAGAGAGGATAGTCATCTATACAAGAGGCCATTCCTCCATGGCGATCTCATAGACTTCTGCGAACCTATAGATAATACTGTAGAAGGCCGTCCGTGAGCAGATGTACAAAAGGAGATCGACAGCTTCATCATAGCGGATGCCATTGGTATTCGATCTCATAACACTTTGCTATGGAGCTTCTCCTCGCAACCAGTGGTAACCAGATAAAGAGAAGTACTTGAGCAAGGAGTGAACATGCATAAAGGATGAGCTTCCCTTGCCGTTTTGCTTCATCGGATGCCCGCACATGGATGTGAGAAGGATGAGAAGATCATCAAAGCAACAAGGAGCAATCAAAAGTGATACCTCCCTCTCCGTGAATTAGCAAGGAGTTATAAGCTCACTCTCCAGGTTTGAATGCTTTGAAATTTCTGTAAGAATTTCCATTTTTGAGAATGATAACGAAGCATTAGGGGGCCAAGATTTTGGAGGGAAATCACTTGTACGGAGAGTATGAGATATGTACTCTCACCTATAGTCAAGGATTCCCTCAAAATACACCAAAGGTTAAGTTTTTGGCACCTCCAAAGTAGCCTATTTCTATGATTTTTATACAAGTTTCAGGAGCTATTTTGGATAAATAGCCATTTCGGGAAGGGGAAAAGAGAAGGTATTTTTCATAAATTTATGGAAAAAACCATGCACACTTATAGTTTAGTGTATTGACTTCCATATACAATCAAGAAATCCAAAAGATACCTCAGTTTGATGGGAGTTTGAAGCTCCACAAAACCCCCTTCCATCACAGTTTGATAAAAAATTTTAGCACCTAAATCAAAGAAATTCCCATTTTGGAAGAGGAAAAAAGAGGTGCAATAGCTATGGATGGATGGGAAAAAGTATATATACTGAGATTATGTTGTATGGACTTCTTACGCGAATCATTAGAACCCCCTTCCTCAAAAACCCCCTTCCGGCACTTTTTGGAAAAAAATCAAATGTTAAATTTAGTCCAACTCCACTTCTGGGAGTAGGAATAAAGTCCATTTAAGAGGCTTCCCATGGATTATTGTATATAATTCAAGATAAATCCACATTTAGAGTGGATTAGAAGCTTGCTAAGAGCTCCCATTTAAGTTTTTACATAAAAGTAAAAATCTTGATTTAGGCCTCTTTTGGGGAGCGAATTAGCATGCACGAAGGGAGGATTTGGAAAGGTGAAACTAGGCCTAGGCATCTTCATATACCACTCTCTGAGATTATGGAGAGAATTTTAGGATTTGCATGATGGAAGAATGCTTTTGGGCACCCCAAAAATCACATTTTTACACTTTTTCCAGCCCCTCCAACAATCCACTAGTTTGGCATGTCCCACTTGGAATGGCCATATCTTGGGCTAGGAAACTCCAAATTGGACGTGCTATGGCTCGTTTCGAAGAGCACAAGGTCTAATTTCAGTTTATGAAAAGAAATTTGGGAAAATAAGTATTTTTGCAGGTCTGAACATCTCTGCAAAGTCTGAACAGTTTATGGTGACTACCTTCCGGGAGCCATATCTTTCAAACTGGGAAGGCGAATTAAGTAATTTCACTTCTATTTCTTTGCACATGCTATATATTTCAGTTTATGAACATTTGCAGGTCCTAAAGTGGATTTTGAAGATCTAAAGAAGGATTACTAAAGCATTTTTTGACTAAATTTGCATTATTTTGGTAATCGCCTTATCATATTTTATGTTTTGGGGAGTGCTCCAATGTTTTCGGACACTTCAAAGTTTATGTTAGGACTTGAGGAGGGAGGTGCAGAGGTCTCGAAGCTTGTCGAGAGCAATTGGATGCATGCAATTCCAAAATCAGATTACTCAGGGATGTATATTTTATGCTTCAGGCATTTTATTTTATGTCATGGCATGTTCTGTATGTACATGCATAGATTGGATTGCATACATCAATTGTTGATCATTATTTAAATTCTAAAAGTATGGATCAATGAGAGAGAAGCACACTTTGGATTGTTTGCAGGAAATACGATTGCAGAAACTATATGGTTAGGCAACACAGAGAATGGTTGCCAACATTTGTTTTTATGTTTTTGCAGGTCATGGAATCCATATATGAGTTTATGGCGTGCATGCCATGGGCCTGTCAAGCCCTATGTCGTTGGGTGGCCTTTGTGCCACTGAGCTTATGGTAAAATTTTTTGGGGTTCCATCTCCTGGGGAAATGCTGTCGAAATTTTTCCCATCGTATGGCGTTACATACGCACTTACCTTTAGGTAAGAATGTTATGGCATGGTAACATGCCCTTTCTGCAAACTTCAATAAGGTGTATGCATGCTTCTAAGCATGTATTTGATGGACTTAGGACCATCATAGTATTATATAAGGCAACTTCATTAGGAATAGGATCCCTACACATAATCCTTATGGATTTAGACCATAGGATTGCTAAAAGGAAGGACATGTGCCTTCACCATTAGGAATGTGCACAAGCAATCCTATAGGTTATGAGAAGTTGCATACAGGCACGGGAGATACATTTATGATAATCTCCAACTCAGTGAAGATTTAGTTATCTTCACAAGAGTCTCACATGATGATTAGGAGACTATGGGGTATTATTAGGAATACCCAAAAACTCAGTAATTTCACTGATACACCTCACTTGAGCGAGTAGTGAAGCATTTCTGCTACACTACTAAGGAAACCAAATAGATGGGATCACAAAGATGGGTTTCATGAGACAGCATCGACGGGTGCTATGTGATTCGAGTGATGGTTGGGAAGGCCATAGGTATGGCACTAGCTCTATGGTATAGAGCATAGATCCCTTAGTCAGCAATAGTTGGGGTACCCAATACACATATATGTATATCGGGATCTACAGAGAGGTACCTAGGCTTAGTCTGGGTACCTAGGAACAAGTTGGTTTGGAATAAGAAAAGGATATCCATTATCATATGATGATTAGAACCAAACTAACTAGTTCGAGGACATGGGACTCATTGGAGTCCACTGATATGATTTTAGGATATGGGATTCATTGGAGTCCACCTATATATTCCATTACATATGTATGGAATATATATTCGGTTTAGTGTAGGTATGACAACATGAATTGGAAGAAGGTTCCACTGGTATGGGACAGTGGAAATGATTTCCCTTTGAGCACTCTTCTTCTATGGCCAAGAAGAAAAGGACTCATCATTCATGGCGTCATGTCTCACTAGATCAGAGGAGAGCTCTTAGTAGACATCTCCTACTAGGATTGGGAGTTATCCTTCACAGTATTGGGAAGATTTATTCTTCCAATAGAGAATGTGATAGGTGATTTTATCACCATTGGTATCACATACTCATTTTTCAGTCTTTCAGGAACGATAATTCCATCAGTTTGAGTGGATCGTATAGATCCATGCATAGAGTATGGTTGGCAGAGATAGTTCTTTACTATGGATACACATGTGTTTACGGTATCATGTCATATCATTGCTGACCATTTTAGTAGAGGGCTTTCACCCTTATTAGGAATTTATTTTCTCCACTCTTCATTACATACACCTTCATTGGTTAGGGGAGATCTGTTCTCCATCTTCATAGGAAGATGTGTAATGAAGGATGATACATTAGTATGGAAGAGAGGACTAAATAAATTCATGAGTCTCTCTTTTAAGGAAAGGAGAAAGTGGGAATCAGCTTAGAGATCGACGAGAGATCTCATTTTAGTCCACGGGTCTCACTTTAGCTCCTGTTCTTTGAGAGAGAAAGAAGGAATGGAAAGCATGATTTCTTCATAGGGGAAGAATAGAGTATGTTTCCTTTAGAGAGAAGAGATGTTTGCGAAACATCTCTTAGTTTATATTTTAGAAGGAATTTGTTTACTCTACTTGTCAATATAATGTCCTTCATATGGGAGTATGATTCTCTACTATTTTGGAAGGAAAAACATGGAGAACTTATGTGCATGTTCTCAGTCATGGATGAGTAGAGCTAATAGATTGAAAAGAATCTCTTTCAAAGGGAAAGGGAAAGTGGAATAGATTCCACTACCAGAGCTCTTTTCCTTAGAGGAGATTACAGAGTTAGAGAGAGAGAGAGTTTCACTTTCTCATTTCGGTTGTCTAGATAGAAGTGGCACTCTTCTATCAAAGGCAAGAGGGAGATCAGTTAATCATGATGGTTAGATTGAGTCTCACTTGTAAACTCTAGAGAGAAGCAATTATGCTATTTTCAGTGATCGTCCTTGACTAGATGAGATAATCTAGTTATTGACATTAGTTAGACTGGAAGTAGATTGATGATACTTCTCTTTTGAGTTTCTAGGAGATAGGGATATCTCTAACCTATTGGGGTATCAAACTCTTAATTGGTGTTACATCATGAGTAGGATGAGTAAACATCAGTTAGGAGGATGGGTATTTAGGGATTATCTGAATCTCAAAGGGAATGCTTTCTGCATTCATATGGCAAACTATAGGGAAGAGAAATACTAGAGTTTGCACAAGTGCCAACATATGCTCTTCCAATAGAACTTAGTCCACAGGTAATGGATGAAAAACCACAGACTTCTTGGTTGGTGAAATGTAGAGATTGCATTTTACCACCGTGAGTTAGATGATGGATTTGCATAGTTCACAAGGTAGTTTAGACAAAACTACTACTTGTGAGCACACTCAAGGTTACGAAGACCTGGAGTGTTATGAGGGAAATCTATCATTTAGTTTTAGATGGGTTTGGAGTCACTTGTTATGGGACTTTGTTCTATATTTCATAGGATTATATGGTTTATTATCTCCATTATGGTATGGTCGAGCCTATAAGCTTGGCACTTTTACACTTGCTTGACATGCTATTGCTCCATGGAGGATACATCATATGGACTCAGGTCATTTGGATGATGTTGTATGTTATGGGAGTGATAGTTTGGAGGGTGAGTGTACATGGGAGATAGTAGGCACCACTCAGACGGTTTCCCACTTTTGAGATGATCTCATATGAGACTTCTTAAGGGGAAGGATACGGGGAAACAACACACAGAGATGACCATGTACATAGAGTACATGGGGTTCAGGGGAGTCCGAGCACTTTCTTCTACCATTATGGACAGTTCATTTACATTTTCGAGGACGAAAATGTTTTCAAGGGGAAGGAAATGTCATATGATTTATATGGGATTTTGTTAGAGAATGCCACATGGCATTTCTATGACTACTCGACCTTGGTAGTGAGAGGAAAAGGGAGACGCTCGGCGGTTGGGAGGCAAGATCGAAAGCAATTCTCTGTGAGTGGCGTAGCAAAGCGGACGAAGCAAAAGGATTTTGTTATATGTGTAGATTGTTTTGAATGGTCTTCCATGTTCATATCAAAGCTTTGCTTCTACTCTTCGATTGATGATGAAAGGCAATCCAAATGCCTTAACATTTGAGAAGTTAGTCTCTATTTTGTTGCAGGAAGATCAATCTAGGCAGAACAAGTCCATTATGCAGGTCGCAAATCAAGCTTTCCTAGCTAGTCAGACGGGCAAAGGTAAATGGAGCTCATCTATTAGTAAGCAGAAATCTGCTAATTCTGCACAATCAAAGAAGGATAATAGAGACGAGAAGAAAACAGAAAAAGAGAAATTGTTTTGCAAATATTATAAAGGAAATGACCATGTCATAAAACATTGTCCAAAACCGGCTACAAAAGAGGCAAAGAAGAAAGAGGCTAGAATGGTTGTTGCAGAGGCCTCTACACCCAAAACAGAGTCTGCTAATCTTGTGCAGAATGAAGAATGGACATTTAATATTGTTTGTAGTTATGACCCATCTTCTCATGAACCGTGTATGTCTGCACTAGACTCATATCTTTGGTACTTTGATAGTGGGGCAACCAAACATATTACCTCACAATGCGGTTTCTTCACTTCACTTGAGCCTGTCCCTAGAGGGAATACTATCACATGCACCAACAACTCCTCTTATCCTGTCAAGGGATTTGGTAAGATCATTCTCACTAGTACTGATAGTAGTTATTTTACATTGTTAGATGCTTTATTTGTGCCAAGGATCAAGAAAAGATTGTTATCAGTTTCATCATTAGCCAAGATCATCTTGGTTATGAAATTTGTTGATGTCAGATGCGCAGTTCATGATCTATCAAATGGTGATGTCCTTATTGCTTTTGGCATTATATGTCGTGGGTTGTATAAGTTCATAGACTATGAGAAATCTGTGAATGATTCAGCATGTGCAATGCATGATTCTCAGGCTATGTCAAATGCAAAGCTTTAGCATGCACTCTTTGGTCATCTGAATTTTGCTAGTTTGCTACACTTGCAGAAATTTGAAATGGTGTCCTCTTTGTCCAAACTTAAGGCACCTGGTAAACATGTTTGTGAAGGCCGTATTTTGGGCAAAATGCAGTGTTCCTCATTCCCAAAAGATGGTTTAGTTAGAGCTACTCAGAAATTATAGCTTGTTCATAGTGATGTCTGTGGTCCTATGCAGACACCCTCCTTTGGAAACTATCTTTACTTCGTGACTTTCATTGATGATTTTTCCACACATGCATGGGTATATCCATTGAAAGCAAAGTCCAAAGTGTTTATGTGCTTCAAACAGTTTGTGATTTTGGCTGAAAATGTGTCAACATGTAAAATGGGCACCCTCCATTCTAATAGAGGGGGGCAATATATTACTTCTTATATGTATAGCGTCATATAAACCTCAACAGAATGGAGTTGCTAAGAGGGAGAACAAGTCACTCATGGAGATGGCAAGGTATATGGTCAAGATTCAGGCTTTACCACATTGTTTCTAGCTTGAGGCTATTATGTGTGCATCATATGTACTTAATAGGTGTCCCACATACTCAAATTAGGA
>CM035443.1:77153413-77155913 GCA_020310875.1 Ceratopteris richardii
TCCATCTATGTTCGTAGATGACCTTCGGACTTTTATTGTCTTCCTCCAGTGTTGCAATGCGTTGTAATTTTGTAGAATGTACTTGTAACCTCTTGTTATGTTCCTCTTGCTGATGGTACTCTGTCCTTAGCTGTGACATACACTGAAGCATAGTATCAAATGCATTATTTATAGATGAATATGCATTTTGGACATTGGTTGATGCAAGGGAGAGGGAATGGGGGATGGGGAGTGTGAATGTTGTGTCTACTACAGAGGTGTGTGCAGGTGAAGTTGGTGGTGGGGGAATGGGGGATGGTGGAAGCGTGGGGGGAGGGGGAGGTGCTGTGGGTGGTGAAATGTCCATGCTATTGGATGTGGATGTGAGTGAGGTGTCTAACATATACAATGGAATGGTAGGTGGTGTGTGTGAGGTGGTGGTGAATAATTATGGTGTTGGTGTTGGGAATGGGATCAACAATGAGATTTGGGTGGTGGCTTGAAATAGTCTAGAAAGAAAGGCATGGGCCAGTTGAAGGACTAGTGGGATGAGGATGGACAGTATGAGCTTGGAGGTGGGAATGCCATGGAAGGAGGTTCGGAGTCAGGGAATCCTAAAAAAGTGGATCTCATGTCTGGGTGTCCTATGATTGAGGTTGTAGAGGCAAGATGTCCTACGACAAGATCAATGAGGTTGTAGTGGTATGATAGAAGGGGTTGTCAAAAGAAGAAAATAGGGTTGAACAAGAAGTGGGGCTACGAAAGATGAAGGGTTGCTCTCGATTATCGATGGTAGGAATAATATTTATAGCCTCAATTTGAGGGGGTGAGGGTGGAGGTGATGGAGGTTGTGGCTCTGTTGTGTCTTCATGGATGACTGTAGTTTCGTGGCCAGGAGTGCCAACTGCTTGGGATGTTGTCTCGATTGGTTCAATTGCCACAATAATTGCCTCGATAGTGGTGATGGGTATTTGAATGCTTTTGTCGAATCTTGGTCGTGTTTGGAATCTATGCAGATCGTATTATGCGGGAGGGCTCTGCAGTGTGGATCTTACTGCTTCCACTACACCATAGGTTTTGGCAAGCAATAGTAGAGTTTCATTGAATTCAGAGTTGACACCAGCCTCTTCCAAGAGCTTGGCCATTAGCATTCTGCTTCTCTATTTAGAGAGTAATTATTGTGCCCGCACCCTTTCCATGATTTGGTATAATCTACAGAGTTCTGTAGTGTAGGCTAGGGCTTCAATAGTTTCTTCTTCTTCTCCTTCGTCCTCCTCTTCTTCACCCTTTGGTCGTTCTAATTGTTGAGACAAGATCCTTTGTCGATCATCTTCCCAATGTACATGGAGGCCTTCTATTGATTTGCCCCTTCTTTGGGAGGATGTGTTGCGTCCTTCTATATCAGAAAAGAACTCTACGTATGATAATTGAGTGGTTTGTAAAAAAGATCCAAAATCAAAGGTGTTCATCCCTTCGATGTCTCCACTGGTACCGAATTCAAATATTGAAGGAACAAGGGGTGCAGAGGGAGTTGCTTGTGAGGTGTCTCGAGTCAGAGCGGGGAATTCTAATCATAATGGGAGGCACTGTGGCTTCCCCTTGTGGTGAGACCTTCGAGTTCGTAAGAACTTCTCGTGTTTGGACACATGGGATAGTGCCCCTCATTCTCTTGGGTTGATGTGTTGAAGCTTTGCATCCTTTAAACAACTGTAATTGTGATCAGCTCAATGCACGCTCGATGGCACATCATATGCTAAACACCTGTATATTATTTGAGTGATTGCGTAGCAACTATTCACCATTGTCTTCCTAGAGTACCTTTTGCACAATGAAGGTTCCAGGTTGGTCCTTTACATCACTCGCATGTAATGTTGATACCAAATAGTAGCCGCATAGAAAATCCGGTTTGGGTAAGGATGCCTTGAAGTATTCAGCCAACCCTGCTCGTTGCCATATGGTTCATAGTTTTGGTGTGTTTTGGAGAGTCTCGAAATCTCTTGAAAAGAATTGCAATCATACGCATACCCTATCATACTCACAATTGGACTCCCATATGTAATTCGCATCTCCCAACGGCCTTGGCATGTCATTGATCTAGTGAGAGTTTGCACTAACTCTTTCTGTTATTCCTGTGGGGGGTCCAATATAGGTATTTGTTGTAGATGCCGTAATTCTATAGGTGACTCGATTGATGGCACTTTGGTAGGTAAATTTTCCATGTCAATTGCTGGATGATTCATCCATGCCTGCAAACTAGTGCCCGCTTTGCCAGCCATGATGCTAGTAGTATTGTATTTTTCTTTGAATCTACTAAAAAATGAGATCATGTTAGCGTTGCAACAAAAACATGATGATGCTTTGTCTCCTTTACAGTACCAACATGATACCCAGTGGTTAGGGGGTTAGTGGGTGAAGTGTTTGTGAGTGTCGGTTAGTAGGTTAGTGAGTCCCCCAGATGCATACTTGCATGTGCACTATACTCAGAATGCATCTACTCTGTGCAAATTAATTTACAAATTTG
>CM035443.1:77160913-77373413 GCA_020310875.1 Ceratopteris richardii
AGTTTCTCTTTACTAATTTAATTTCTTTTGTAGGTTCGAATGTTCACTAATATGTGGGCTTTTGGACAACATATTAGAATCAAAGTTATTGATTCTTTACATAAAACAGAGGATTCTAACATTGTTGCTTCTTTCAAGCAACTATCATGTGCTAGCTCAAAAGACACGAACCTTATAGATGGTTAACTTGGTTATATGGGAATTGTTGGTAGGATCTATGAAATATCGTTTACTATATTCAAACACATAAAAAATTCTATATTTTTTATGATAGAGTTTATTATTTTTTTAAGCACCTAATAATGGTTTTTTGTTTTTATATATTTTGATAGGTCATTTTGAAGGTTGAATGGTTTCAAGCTGAGTATAAAAGTAGTAATTTCACATTGAGAAAGGAATTATCCGGGTTTTGGGCAATTGATTCTTCCAAGGTAATGCGATCTACTAGAGAACCATATATTCTTCCTAGGCATATTAAACAAGCATTTTTTTACAAAAACCCTGATGCTCATCCTTGGTGGCAAGTCATTCATGTTCAACCTAGAGGTAGGTCATTGTTTGAACAATTTATTGTTACAGAGATCGAAGAAAGTCCTCTGATGATTCACCATCAGATATTGATACATTGGCATCTCAAAGAAAAATTAGAATTGTTGTACATGACAAAGATACTAATCTTCTTGATGAAGAGGATAATACTCTACATGCTGATTCTACTGATGATGAAGAGGAATTATCAGAAATCAATATTAGTCCATCAATAGATGATGTCATTCATGAGAACAAAGATTTAACAATAGAAGAAAAAAATGAAATCAATAAGGATAATGAAGATGAGACTATATTGATTTCTTACCAAAATGAATGGCAATAATGGAAACATATGAGTAGATTAGATAGTAAATCCTACTCTAGTTATCGATAGATAACTTGAATAATTTGAATGGATATCAGATAATAGATTCTTCTTTATTCAACTAGAATATCGGTGAGTACCACCAGAGAGATGAAATCATGTTCTTTTAAGTTAGAACATGAAGCTCAGGGGTATGCCTAAAACTTTTATATATAACTTTATTTTCGAGGACAAACTTTTTTTCATGTATGATATATGTGTGTATTCATGTGTATTATATGTATACATGTGTTAGTATGCACATATGTGTGTTTCATGTATATGTATGTTTGTGCACGTGTGTGATATATGTATACATGTGTTAGTATGCACACATGTATGTATGCATCTGCATTTGTGTAATATATGCAAGTGTGTTTCATGTAAATATGTATGCATTTATATGTATACATGTGTGCATGTAGGCATGTATGTGTGATGCATATGTATCTACTCCATCATTTTATATATATGTATGTGTCTCTACATGATATGTATGTATCTTTATATATATTATGGTCCTCGTTGGTTTGAGTAGCTATTTATAAAGGCATAAGGTTAGGAGCAGAGACATCTCTCTAGTAGGTGGTGGGAGGAATAGATGTAATGTGTACATATACTTCAACCATATGGCAAAAATGCTAAATTATGGTTTATAAAACCCTAATATCAAAATTAATGTTTTTAAATTAGGGTTTTTGAATTAGGATATATATATATATATATATATATATATAATAAGAGTATACACACACACACATATATATATATACATATATATATATATATATATATATATATATATATATATAATAAGAGTATACACACACACACACATATATATATACATATATATATATATATATATATATATATATATATATATATATATATATATATATATATATATATATATATATGTGTGTGTGTGTGTGTGTGTCTGTATGTATGTATGTATGTATGTATATATGTATATATATATGTATACTGTTATAAAAATATATGTATATTGTTATAAAATTAGATATATATAGTATTATTTATACATTTACACTAGTGTATATATATGTGTGTGTGCGTGTATATGGTGTGTATGTGTGTGTATGCATGTGTATGTATATAATATGTGTGTATATATGATTATGCGAGTCTATGTGTGTGTATTCATGTATATGTGTGTGTCTGCATGTATGTATATGTGTGTGTCTACATGCATGTGTATGTGTGTGTAAATATGCATGTATGTGTGTGTATGTGGGTGTGTATGCATGTACCTCGAGTCGCATTCCTTTCTCTCTCATATACATACATACATACATACATACATACATACATACTTAAACACACATACACATATCCACATATATATACATACACACATACACATGTATGCATGTGACCTGATGTGCGTGTATGTTTGTGTATATATATGTGTGTATATAAATATGTGTATAAATATATATGTAAACATATGTGTATATATATGTGTATATTATGTGTGTGTGTGTGTGTATAGTTACACATATAAATATAACAAATAAAAGCAATGTATACCATACATTATCACAATGATAAGCCATAAGTCTTTGCATCTTTTTAAGACACCACTTATGCGACCACCCAGTCCCAAATTCTTGTAAAACTTATACTTACTTCCACTGCAAGTGAACAAGGCACAGGTAGGAGCCACATAAAGCTCTTATTCTTCTTTTGAACTCCAATCCATTCCCTATATACATTACATTACCCTCTGGTTCTATATGGTACTCTAGCCCTAGGGTGCTTATGCATGTCCTCATAGGCACTTGTGCTCTGCTATGATGATCTGGAGGTGGTACCTCTACCTTGCCTTCTCAATTTCATATGTTGGATGCATTCCAAAGCTTTGGCCTATGCTTCTTCTCGAATTTGCTTTTCTTCTTCCTTACATTTCTTGGTAGTGTGGAGTCATTTCAACATTTCCTTTGTGATGGGTTCTTGATATAATTTAACTTTTCATCCACTGATGTAACTAGGTAGGATGTCACCTTCTAGAGTGGCTAATTGGACTACTCCACTTGTTGATATTCTATTAATAATCATGGGTCCATAGCCTTGCCTCTCTAGCTTTCTTGCACGTTGCTTCAAGGTGTACATTAGGACTAAATCTCCTGGTTTCAAGCCTTTGTCCTCACATGGGCATCGAAGTATGCCTTTTGTCTTTTCTTAGCTGCATATATTCTTGCTTCTACTCTCAGCCTCGTTTCACCTAATCGTTCAAGATCTAAGATCTTAGATGAGAGCTCATGGCCTGTCTAGTCATGCTCTTGTGCTACCTTCAATGTAGGTATCAAGAAGTCTAATGGTAGCACTGCATTTTGGCCGAACACCATCTGAAAGGGTGTGGCTTGGAGTACCATTTTATAGGCAACTCTGTATGCCCAAACATCGTGATGTAGTTGTTTATCCCCCTTAGAGCGTTTATTATTTACCAACTTAGCCAATACATTACACATGCCTTGTTTGTGCTTTCGACTTGTCTGTTAGCTTGTGGATGATAGGGAGCAGACTTCTGTATAGGCAACTCTGTATGCCCAAATAGCGTGATGTAGCTGTTTATCCCAATCAGAGCATTTATTATTTACCAACTTACTCAGTACATTACACATGATCTTGTTTGTGCTTTTGGCTTGTCTGTTAGCTTGTGGATGATAGGGGGTTAGTACTGTAGATTGGGCATTCCTTACACATCCTATGGACATCCGCTTCCATTGTTGGACAATATACCCCTAACCTTTGTAGAGTCTGTAGGGTTCTATGTTTGGAGTAATGTTGTTGAAGTGCACCTATATGTGCTATTTGAAACCATTTTGCATGCTTGTCTTCTTCTACAGAACAAGCTAGTATGCCTTGATCGGTGTACTTATACACACTGCTTTCCATTATGTGATATTTTCGAGATCTAACTACTTCTTTGCCTTTCATTCTCAATACCGGATGTTTCGGTCCAAAGGTCAAAATATGCACTATACTTTTGGTGCACTCAGACACTACCTCTAGATTGAACAAGTAAGCATCAGGAAGCTCGTTTGATACCCCCTGAGGGGACTCCCCTAAAGTTAGTCTCGAAAGGTGATCTTCCCTAAGGTGAGTCCTACCTTTCCTAACCACCATTTCAAAGTCATATTCCATTAGTAAACCAATCTACTAGTATTGCATGTTTTGTTCACTAGATAGAGTAATGTTTGATGGTCTGTAAAAAATTTAAACTTATTTGCAAGCAAAGAATGTCTAAACTTCTTAACTGCATATACCATGCCTATGCCTTCTCTTTCAGTAGTAGTATAATTTCGTTCAACTGCATTCAATTGTCTATTGGCATAGGCTATTGGAAGATCCATATTACCTTCACCAGTTGGTTATGCAAGTGCACACCCAATAGCATAATTGGATGCATCCACATGGAAATGGAATGGCTTGTTCCAATCTGTTGTAGTCAAGATTGGTGTTGAACACAATCTTCTTTTGATCTCGTTAAAGGAGTTCTCACATTCTTCAGTCCACTCAAAGTTAGTCAAGAGGGAGTACAAACGCTTTGTAATGATAGCATACATATGAATGAATTGCATACATATGAATGAATACAGTGCCCCATGAAAGCTTGTACCTCCTTGAGATTCTTTTGCCTAGGTAGCTCTGCAATAGCTCTAACTTTCTCCTCATCCGTGGATATGCCATTCTTTGACACTATGTGTCCTAGAATCTTGCCTTGCCTGACCATAAAAACACACTTTTTTGGGTTCACGCAAACTTGATATTCTCTGCATTTATCAAAGATAGCCCTCAACTTGGGGATATGGGTCTGCCTAATGTTGGAATGAGCATAGATGTCATCCACATAGACTTCCAAGTTCTTACTCAAGAACTCTTTGGACACATGGCACATCAGCCTCTCAAAGGTAGCGAGCACATTGGTTAGACCAAATGGCATTACCCGAAAAGCAAATATGCCCCACTCTATGGAAAAAGCCATCTTATGCTGATCTTCTGGTGCAATGGCTACTTGATTGTAACCAGAGAATCCATCCAAGAAGTCGTACACTTCCTTGCCTGATACCCTTTCTAAAAGATGCTTAGTGATAGGAAGTGGATAGCTATCTCAAATGGTAGCTGCGATAACCTTCTTCAAGTTAATGCATACACGTAACTTGCCATTCTTCTTGGGCACCACTACAATGGGGGACACCCATTCAATGTGCTCAATTTCATAGATAAATCCAGCTTCAACCAAGCGATCTATCTCTTCATTGATCTTGGCAGCATAGTTATCGTTATATGTGTATGGCTTCTGCTTAGAGGGTTTGGCATCTGAGGTCATGGGAATCATATGTGAGCATATGTCAGGGTCTACACCTTTGAGGTCCTTGTAACTCCATGCAAAAACATCTCTATATTCTCGTAGCAAGGCTATCAACTCTTGCTCCTCGTCTTCACTTAGGTCATGTCCTATATATGTGCATTGTTCTTCACCGTCCTCTATGGTCACAATGATTCTCTTAGTTTTCTCTTTGTTATCATATGCCTCTCCTGCTTGTGCTTCATATTTAGGCATCCTTATCATGACTCTCCTATCTTCTACTTCATACTTCTTGAAATTTTCAAGGACCTTAAACAAAGATTCTTCCTCTGCTGATGCAGCTTCTCTCTTCTTTCTTTTCTTGTCTTCACTCTTGGTGGTTATCTGTGTGGCTAATCTCAAGTCATTTGTATGATCTCCTTGTACTTGAGGGTGAGCTTCTACTTCATGTAGGAATTCTTCTTTTGATGCACAAAAAGGGTCCATACTAATTGACTCTAGATTGGATTCACTGCTTCCTCGAATACATCTAGGTTCACATTCTTCAATAATCGTATCACACATGATTGGCTCTATTGTGAAGACTGAAATGTCATAGCCATCCTCATCATAGTGGGGTGTCCATTGTTCTTCATTGATGGCTACATCCATTTTTGCTAGAATTTCCGCCCAACCATGAGGTTCAAACTCTTCACCTGGAAATACTATAAGTGCATAGGCTGGGTCTCGTATTGATCTATGAGTTTCCTTCGCACCTACCTCTCTAGCTTCTTCTCTTTTCTCTTCTTCTTCTGCCACCTTACACATCCACAAGTGAGTGTCTTCATGCATCCATGAGGATCCTGATCCTATGGAATGCACTGGCTCCATATCATCTGTAGCTCTATGGATGGGATTCCACTGTATAGGGGGCATGTCTCTATGAGAGTAATTGGTTGTGACACTTAAGTGCTACAAATACAAAGCATTGGTTCCTCAATCCTGTACTACTTGCAATTGCCTCAAGAAAGGTCTTCCTAGAATCATCTCGTAGGCCTAATTTTTGCTAAAGTCACATATAGCAAAAGTATGCTCAAACTCTACACCATAGGTAGTGAGAGTTATCCCTTCTAGTATCCCCAAGGGTCTTTCGATGTGATCATCAACCATTTGTAATTTCATTCTCGTGGGCTTGAGTGTTGGCTTGCCCTAATGCTTCCATAGGGAAGTGGTAGCAATTGCAACTCCTGCAGCTGAGTCCAAAATTGCCTTGGTGGTGTAACCTTGATGGGTAATGGGAAGATAGGTGTTTCCTTCTTCTCCTTCACTCATGTCCCCTATCTTTTCCAAAGGTATTTCTGGCATGGTTCTATGAGATCCTACTTAGGAACAAGTTTTCACCACTTCTGGCACTTGGTTAGCTATGTGCTTCCACAATTCTGGCTTAACCTTGAGTAGCTCCTCTAAAGTGAGATTGCACTGCATTTTAGTGTTTTTCACTACCTCCATATTCCTAGGTATGATTGAATTTTCCTTTCTTACCAGAACCATGGGTGCCCTCATACAGGTGGACTTTGCTTGCCATGGGCCTGTGAAATGAGGCAATTCCTGCAAGGAATTAGACTCGAAGTCTAAGCATTCACTTGATGGGGCATCCTCCTATTCTCCATAGATGGAGGGAATGTCTTGTGGGAATTGGTCGTGTAAGTCATCCATGAGTTCAATAGGAGGAGGATTTTCTCTTTCTTTTGCCCATTTCTCTTCTTGAATTTCTCTTAGAAATTCTTGGGAATATCAATTCATAGAACAAATGGTGTCTGGTTCAATTAGGCACATAAGCATCCTTGGGAGGAATGCTTATTCTTCCACTGATCTTGTCCTTACCTTGAGAGGTGGTGTCCTTTTCAGATTTTGCAATTAGTCTCTCCAATCTGTCTAATAGTCCATCAAAATGCACCTGAGTCCCAGCTGAACTAGAGCAGTTAAAAGAGCTGGCTGGCTTCAAACATGGTTTGAGCCAATTCCACCATCTTAGCACAAAGTTTAGTTCATTCGAGCTCTAGGTCAGATCTAGGGTAACACTTTTCATGATCCATTACGTTTGGCCCTTCTTGTATTCTAGCCTGATATGCTTTAAGCATAATGTCTATGTCCTTGGGAGTGGGATCTGCTAAGATTGATCCTACTGTAGGTGGTGGTGGAATTGTGTGAGGTGGTTGAGAAGGTGGTGCATTGGAGGGTGATAGGAATGGTGGTGGTGGAGTTGTGTGAGAGTGCGTTTGAGATGTGAGTTCAATTATCTTGGCTTTTGTTTCTCTCAGGATTTCCTCAAGTTTGATCATCTTCTTTGCCCATTGCCTTTTCATTCGCTCATGACTTTCTCTCCAAGCTCTTGTCCTCTTCTTATTCTGACTCTCGGTCTCTCTAACCTTAGAATTCCTTACCTGGCCTAAGTCTTGGTTTTACTTAAGTGCCTGAGCTCTCGTGATGACTTGCACTGGGGTCATGGAATTCACACTTCTCGTAGAGTCTACCACTAACCAATAACGTTGATAGGAGCAATGTTTGGCATATTGGTGGGGTTCTTGGGACATTCTTATAACAAGTGCTCCTTCCCACAATCTTTGCAAAAACCTTGAATTGTCATAGATTGGGTTTGTGTAGGTGCAGGCATAGGGCAATCATGAATGAGGTGATCTCCTTGACATCGGTAGCATGGTCCTCTAGGAAACGGGGGTCTTATCTGCCTAGGTTGAGGCCTAGAGTTAGGATTTGCATACATGACTTTTGCACACTCTGGCTCCCAACTAGGTTTGCTCGGGTCTTCATAATAATATGCCTCATTATGCTCAAGTGATTGCATGTAGTAAGCCTGTGGGGTATCAATATGAGTAGATTCAAAACTATGATCACTTGGGTCACTTTTTGAAAGCAATGGTGTTACTCGAACTAAGGCTCCATTCAGATTTTCTTCTGTAGCTACATACTTCACTGGAATCACATTGGCTAGAGGAGGGGGTTGCTACGCTAGAACTGGTTGAGGTCTTTGCTGCCCTTGATAGGGTGGTTGATAGGGTTGCTAGGGCCTACCATAATGCTTTTGTGGGTACTAATTCTGGTATTTTCCTTGCTGTGGATACAACTGAGGATAACTTTGTCTAACCGCTTGTTTATTATATGGGCAATCTTGTGCAGTGTGGTTCGTATATCTCCTTTCCATGGTGCTGTATTGGCTGTTAGGGTTCCCTTGGGGTTGAGCCATGATCGGACACACATTAGCCATATGGTCTCCTCCACAGGTATAACCATTTTCCTGGGGCAATCTAGGAATCTGCTTGCTAGAGAGTCCTAATTTCTGAGCTACCTTCTCTACTAGATCCTCAATCGATGTGGATTGTTTGGAAGCGAGGTTAGTAGAAGTATTTGAGACTTTATAAATCTTTGAAAGCTCTAATTCCTCCCCTAGATTATCCTTGATGTCTATGCACATGCATACACATTCTTCTATGGATCTAGAGTCCTTCAAGTACACATACGATCTCAGTTTAGTACTTAACAATCCATCTAGAAATAAGGCCACTTGTTTGGCTGGGGTGGGTAACTCTGGAATAGGTCATCTCCCTAGGTATTGGTAAACCTCCTTCATGCGAGCCTCACTATCTATTGAGGTGTTTGTTTGAAGCTGTATATCAGGGAGGATGTGTTATGCCTAATACCACTCTTAGAAAAATCAGTGATGAATGTTTCAAGAAGTTGATCTATATTTCTGAACTAACCTTGGTGAGGTGGTTGAAACCAAGTAAATGCGGTGTTCTTGAGAGTTAGGCCAAAAGCATTGTATTGAGTGAACAATTCTTCAACTTATTCAACTCTCAAAACTTGCCTAAACTCTGCTACATGGTCATATGGGTCTCCTGTGCCATTGAAGCAATTCTTCATGGACTTAACCAATTGTGTAGGCCTCAAGGTCCTAGTGTGTTCTCTAGGCCTTGACAGAGGGAATTCATCTACATTTGTTTGATGCCTTAGGTCTCTATGTCTCTCATTTTCCATTCTATCTGTCTCCATTCTTGTTCTTTCTCTTCCCAGTGGGTTAGCGAAGCTTACCTCAGGTCTATCTCTACTCCTATCTTCCTGAGTTCCATGAGCTTTAGATGTTCTAGCTTCTTGGTGACCAGAAGATACATTAGATTGTGGTTGAGGAAAAAAATTTCACTCTTCCAAGTGTAGGCGTGCCTACCATGCTCGAATACCACAAAGACCCTTTCTGAGGTATTGTCTAAGTAGGTCACTTTTCTGGGGGAATCTGGATCTTTGAATTCATATATGGTTAGCATTCCCACTTCATAAGGCTTGTCATGTTTATACCTTCAAAAGGCCTCATCTGTCTCTCTGTTTAAGAGCAAGTCTAGCTCTTATTGTCCTGGGGAACCCACTTTGGAGTGATTATTCTAGTTAGAACTGATTTGCCTCGAGGGGCTTTTGGCTCTTTTCCTAAGTTCCCTTGCTCTATGTCACTTATTTTAGTCTCTAAGATTATGTTGCCAAATTCATCTGTCCTTTTTGGTTGGCTGGTGACCACATACATTGTTCTTTCTTTATCTATGTATGAATCATTTTCAAACTTGGCTACAGGGTGTTCTAGTCCAATGGGCTAATCTGGATTTTTAATTTGGACAATAGATCTTCTCAGTCCGTCCTCATAGATACGAGAACCTAATCGATTGGTCTTGATATATTCCAATTGAGTCTTGTAGGGACCCTCTGGCTTTTCTAGATATGCCACTCCTGAGCTACCTATGGGTCTTTCCAAGCTATAAGACATCTCAGAGTCACTCGTTTCTGAGTTTAGAGCGCAGGGGTAATCACTCAATTGCTGAGCCCAAGACCTAGCTATATGGTTGAGACTAGCCTCTGATGATCTAAAACTTCAACGGTCTCTCCCTAGGTGTCTTCCTGATCTCAGGTTCATATGCCCTACTAATTAGCCCAATGACCCTTGTACAACCTCGTTGCGGATTCTTTGATATCAACCACTTTTTCCTTTTAATTTCCTTTGTATGTGTTTTCTTGTCTTTAAATATGCGTCGTAAGGAGTACTTAAGTTTTTTTCGCGCTTTCTATTCTTCGTCCAAGTAGATTAAATTCTTTGTTTTTAGGTTGTCCCTTCATTGTAATTAACTCTATGCTTGCACTTGAGAATTTAATGGTTCTTAGAACTTGAAGGTTCCTATCGTACCCCTAGTCAATCAAGACAACTACTTGCACTTAGCCTAAGCTAGGAATGGAATGAGGGGGTTAAGAGATCTTCCAACCTCTGTAGCTTCTCTTTGCTTCACTTGTCTGCCTAGGAAGTGTGTTCCCAAGCCTGCACACACTCGCACTTTGCTTCTGTTTCTCCAAGAGCTCTCAATGATCCTATAAAATTTCCAAGTTTAGTTCATGCTTTTATCTTTAATTGAGAGATAATTTACTTCAGACACTTTTGATGACCCCTTTTCCCCCTTTTGTATTGCCAAAAAAAAAATCTTCTAGAGCTCCCTTGGTGTACCTACCCCACAATGGGTCAACTTCAATTTAACCTATGTAGAAATCAACACATTATTCTTAAGAAAAACATTTGAGGCCGTTTAGGATTCACCATGAGCTTTCCAACGAGCTCTAGAGCTCAAAAAAGGGATTTCACATAAAAAAGTTATGATAGTTCAGGGTTCAGGGGGTTAAAACAAGCAAACATGACCTTTCAAAATTTCAATGCATTTTTCTAAGGCCTTAGTAATTGTATGGGTAATTGAGTGTGCAAATATGCCTAAAATTAGCCCAATTTTTTCAAAAAATTACCACCTTAATTTTTGCCAAAAATGCTTGTCTATCGCGATAGACGATGTGTGTTGCCATAGATGGTGACTGTCACGTGGGGCTGTTTGTTGCGATAGACGTTGTCTATCGTGGGGGTGTGTCTGTCATGATAGATGGGTGTCTGTCACAATAGACGGTGTCTATCATAGGGGTGTGTCTGTCAGGATAGACGGTGTCTATCGTCAGTCCTGAGGCTTTTTGTCACGATAGATGGTGACTGTCATGTGGGCATATCTGTCATGATAGATGGTGTCTATCATGGGAGTGTATCTATCATGATAGATGAGTGTCTGTCACGATAGACGGTGACTATCACGTGGGCTTGTCTGTCGCGATAGATGGTGTCTATCGTGGGGGTGTGTCTGTCGTGATAGACGAGTGTCTGTCACAATAGACAGTGACTGTCACGTGGGCCTGTCTGTTGCGATAGATCACATGGGCTTGTCTGTCGCGATAGATGATGACTATCACATGGGCCTGTATGTTGCGATAGACAATGTCTATCGCGATAGATGGTGTCTGTCATGATAGATGTTGTCTGTCGTGATAGACAGAAAAAATGCAAGTTTTTAAGATCCTTCTAATGATTCGGAGTGCTCTAATGGTGTAGCTTATCGTTCCATGCATGCAGACACAAAATACCCACTTTCTTGTCTGTTGTGACAGATAGAGGTCGTCATCTCGGGACTTGTATAGAATTTTGTCGTACCTATGCAAGCTACTGGAGATGGTGAAGTAGCCAAAACTTGCAAGAAATATCAAAACACATGAAAATAGAATGCATGCAAGCTCTCTTTTGCTCTCTCTCAGAAGTGAAATGAGGGAAATGAGGTGGGGAGGGGAATATGACCAGGTGGAGATGGAGGTAGGAGGTGGTGATGATGATGATGGTGATCCAAAAAACAAGAAAAAGTGATGAAAAATGAAGAGAAGTATAGATTTTACCTATGATTCCAATGTCACAACTCTACATCTTACCATCACACACTTGTCCTTGAAGCTTTCTCCCCAGCAACGATGCCAAATTAGGTGTCACTCTAGCACAATGGCAAGTACCAACATGAGGAGATCCACCTCATAAATGTCAATCCACAGAGATGTGAGGACTAGTTTGAAGACTATGAGCAAGTGACGACACAAGTGTGTGAGTGAGAAGCACACAAGCAAGCACACACATACACACACACACGCACACAAGACAAGAACAAAGAGAGGAACAATGGAGCTCTTTAGATTGCTCAAAAAGCCTCTTACAATAGCTCAAAACTCTAACAAACTAACCTAAAAAATGAGCTCGCTAGCTCGTTTTATAGTTTTTGACTAGCTTTGGGCCTGTCCAAACCTAGTGTTCGACCTAATTAAAAATTAGGTTCGAGGGCTTATTTGAGGGCTCAAATGGAGTCTAAAAATTATGAAAATTGGTATGCAAATTGGTATGCAAGCAAGAAGAAGAAGAAGCTTGGAGCACAACACACAATACTGAATATATTACTAAGTGAGATGTACAAAGATAAGTCACCCATTAGGGTTATAGGCATATATACAAGCTAGGGGGAACCTCCTAAGAGGGAAAAAAGTGCCCCACCAGTCCTAAGTGTGTTCACACACATCACTACCAAAATATATCAACAAATCCCCCCTAGGAGTGATGCGATGAAGAAGGAGCTTGCACTCATATATAAAGAAGTCCCAAGGTATGTGGAAAGAGATCAATCCACAAAAGAAAGTAATCCCAAAGCTTTGCCAAAAGCTTCAAACTTCTCCTTAGGGAAAGCCTTTGTGAAAAGATCTACAATGTTTTCTTATGTGAGCACATATGCCAAATTGATCTCCCCCATAGAGAACCTCTTCCCAACATAATGATAATGCGCTACAATGTGTTATGTGCGAGCATGGAACACAGAGTTCCTCGCAACTGCTAATGGGCTCTAACTGTAAGTGAAGATGATGGTGGTAGAAGACTAAGTAATACCCAAATCAGCAAAAAGGCATCTAAGCCATATACACTCAATAGTTGTTGTGAAAGCTACCCTATACTCAGCCTCACAACTAGAAGTGGCCACAGTAGGTAGCTTCTTTCTTAACAAAGATATGCATGAGCTATCGAGCATGAAGCAAAAACTAGTAGTGGACACACGTGTCATAGCAACCAACCTCGTTTGAGTGAGAGAAAGCATGTGAATTTGGAGATAGTGATCCCCACTTAGGATAAAACAACCCGAGTAGCCAGGTACCACTCAAGTAGTGAAAGATGTGCTTAACTGCCTACCAATGCTTGAAACCTGGGCAATGCATAAACCTGCTCATCTCTGAGATAAAAAGTTGAATATCAAGCCAAGCTATGCATAATTAAATGAAGCATCCTACAACATGCTTATAGAAAACAACATCAAATGCATCTCCAACATCATGAAGACTCAATGGTAAACATGTTTCCATAGGATTGGTAGTAGCTTTGCAACCTTCAAGGCAAAAATGATACAATATTGTGTCAATATATTTTATTTGACACATAGCTATTCCACCATCAATTTGCATAAACTAAATGGCCAAATAATTATGCAAATGCCCCAAATATGACATCTCAAAAGAGGCATGCAAATCAGCCTTAAAATAATCAATATGCTTCTCATTAAGAACAATGAGCAGCATTTCATCAACCTAGATGACAATGATCATAAGCACATCATTTGCAAACTTAAAATATAAGGTGCTCTCAGTTGGATTGTTCTCACATCAATGTGTAATCAAGTAGGCATGTATCTTTTCATATCAAGCACATGGTCCTTGCTTCAAACCATATAATGCATTTTTCAACCTGTACATTTTGTTTTCATGTCCTTTCTCCACAAAACCATGGGGCTGAAATAAATACACTTCTTCATGTAAGTCACCCTTCAAAAATATAATTTTAATGTCTAATTGTTGTACATTCCATCCATGATGAGCTGTAAGTGCAATAATGCTACGAATGGTGGTCATTCGGCATGTGGGAGCAAAGGTCTCATCAAAATCAATGCCTCTCTCTTAATCATAACCTTTTGCAATGATCCTAGACTTATACTTGTCAATTTTTCCATCAGGATTATGCTTTAGCTTGTATACCCATTTACTACCAATGGCCTTTTTGCATAGAAGCAAATCATATAAAGACCAAGTACCATCCTTCTTAATAGCATCATATTTTGATCGCATAGCAACCATCCAATTTTTTGAATTTTTTGCTTCATTGAAAGAAACAGGCTCGTTCTCATCACAAAGACTAGAGGCAGCCATTGCATAGCAATTTGATGCAAAAGAAGCAGCTTGATTGCCTGAATGAGTACAATATGAAAAAGGTGCATCTGATTTGTTATCTTGTGAAGTCTGCACTAGCCAGTTAGGCATATTTTTTGCCTCCTCTATATCAACCCTCTCATCAACAAGTGCGTCATGTAATCTTGCATAAAAATGTATTGATTTGCATCATCATGTGAAACTTGTAAAAGCTGAAAAATTGCCTCATTTGGAACAACACTTGACTATCCACCTCTCGAAAGAGATAGCGAAATTGGAGCTAGCTGATGTCTCCTTAGTACATGAAATTAATGGCTGAATTGGATATTCCACAAAAACAACATGATGGCTAACCAAAATGTGTTTAGTCAGTGCATGATACAGATGACAACCTTTGTTTTCAGAACTGTACTGAACAAAAATACATTTTATTGCTTTATCATCCAATTTTCTACGTTATTGTTTAGGCACTTATGCATATGCCAAAAAACCAAAAACAAAAATATATGGAGTGATGGATTGAAGTGCTTTGATGGGACACCAGTTAATTACATATGCTACAAACATAACAGCCTCAAGTGACAAGCTATGTGGTAAAACTTTACTTTTGGCCATACACCTCACCATCTCCATGAGAGACATGTTCTTTCTTTTAGCAACTTCATTTTGATGACGTGTATATGGCATTGTACACTGATGTTTTATCCCATGTTCAGCTAGAAAAACATTAAAATCAAAAGACATATATTTCTCCTTCAATTGGAATGAAGGGTGCCCAATTTACATGCGAAGAAATATTCAACCAAAAAAAAACTATTTGAAGCACATGACACCTTGGAATTTGATTTCAATGGATACACCCATGCATGCTTGGAAACATCATCAATAAAAGTCACAAAGTAAAGGTAGTTACCAGAAGAAGGTGTCTGCATAGGACCACAAACATAATTGTGAACACAATAATAACATTGCCATTTGAGAGATCATGAACTATACATCTATCATCAGCAAATTATACAACCAAGCAGATGTTGGCTAATGCTAAAACTAATTTTCTTTATCCCTAGCACAAACAAAGCATCTGACAATGTGAAAGAACTACCATCAATAGTAGTCAGAATGATCTTACCAACTTCCATTACAGGAGAAGAGGAGTTGTTACATCAATTGACAATATTCCCTATGGGGGTGGGCTCAAGTGAATTGAAGAAACTGCACTGCAAGGTAATATGTTTGATTGCCCCACCATCAAAGAATGTACCAAAGATATGAGTCTATTGCACACATACAATGTTCATGAGAAGATAAGACATAGCTGCAAATAGTAGTAAATACCCATTCTTCATTCTGCACAAGATTAGCAGACTCTATTTTAGGTGTAGAGGCCTCTACAACAACCATTCCAACCTCATTTTTCTTTGCCTCTTTTGAATCCAATTTTGGACAAGTCTTTATCACATGACAATTTCCTTTACAATATTTGCAAAATTATTTCTGCTTTTTTGTTCTCTTCTCGTCTTTTTCTTCCTTCTTCAACTATGCAACACTAGCAGATTTTTGCTTACTAGTAGATGAGCTCCATTTACCTTTGCCCTTTTGACTAGCTATAAAAGCTTGATCTTCAACATGCATAATGGAACTATTTTTCCTGGACTAATCTTCCCTAAATAAAACAAAGACTAACTCCTCAAATGTTAAGGCATTTGGACTCGAATTCATCATCAATTGAAGAGTACAAGAAAAACTCTGAAATGAATATGGAAGACCATTAAGAACAGTCTACACAACTGAACTATCTAGCAAGACTTCATCTACAGAAATCAATTGCTCTTTCAAATCTTTGATCTTTGTCAAAAAACTATCCATAGAATCTCCTTTGTGCATATGCTCACTCTCCAACTTTTTTTAGAGGTAAGCAACATGAACCTCATTTCTTGCTTGGTATACAGTGGTAAGTGTATCCCAAGCATCCTTTGCTATTTTGCAAGATTGAATATGATGGATAATGGCACCTTTGATAGACAAAGCTATCAATGCATGTTCCGGAGCATCTCTGCTATCCCATCAAAGTTGCTCTATAGTAGGTGTGGTAGGAAGTGGTAGGAACTGCAACATGAATAGGAATTTGAAGATCATCATCTTTAATGCTATCTACATCACCTTCAATAATTGAATTTGCAGGATTAAGTCGTTTTTCAACACCCTATAAAATATTCCACAATCCTTTTGCCACAAATACATGATACATCATATATGCCAATAATGGGTGATTGGTGCCATCCAACTTGTCCTCAACAACAAATGTATGGAATACATCATTTCTTTCAGCCATGCCTCTGATACCAATTGTTTGAGTTTGAGATTTGCGGAAGCAAGTGAACAACAAAAGGAAGAAGAAGAAGCTTGGAGCACAACACACAATACTGAATATATTACAATGTGAAATGTACAAAGATAAGTCACCCATTAGAGTTATATGCATATATACAAGCCGAGGGAAAAAAACCTCCTAAAGAGAGAAAAGAGTGCCCTGGTGGTCCTAAGTGTGTTCACAAGCATCACGACCAAAATATATCAACACTTTAGTAGTCCTTCAACTCAGACAATTAGTATTAGAGTAGCTTGCCTCTTTCTTTGGTGCATTGTCTACACCCTCTTGGTCACATTCTCAAAATCACACAAAAATTGGTCAACATACTTTGGGTGATTAGGAATTTTTTTTTTTGCTATGTGGCATCAGAATTTTGGTTTGAGCTCATTTTGAACTCCGAACACACTATAACAGTGATTATGCAAGCAAGTCCATCCTTGTGTGCCAAATATATATACAATTTTTGGTTTGTCCATATGAGTGACTCAAAGTTGTTTGCAGGCTTGGTGGAGCTTGATTGGTTGTTTCTACTCAACTTTTCCAGATACACTCAAATTTTTATAGCATCGGGGTATTTATTCACTAGCAATGTTTGAAAGCAAGGATGTATTCCATATCTTGGCTATTGAGGATAACTTGAATGATTCTAATTACCCATTGTGGGCATACATGATGCATCATGTATTGGTCACAAAAGGTTTATGGAATATTGTTAGGTGTTGAAAAATGTCCTTCTACACCTACAAATGCCATGATTGAAGGTGATCTAGACGGCATTGAAGATCACGATATTCAATTTCTTGGTTCTATTGTGGTTCTTGTTGCACCTATTGTAGAACAACTTTGTTGGGATGCATGGATGCACAAGCACATGCATTGATAAATTTTCCTATCAAAATTGCCATTATCCATCACATTTGCTCTTGCAAAATAGCAAAAGATTCTTGGATACTCTTCAGACACTATACCAAGTGAGAAATGAGGGCTCGTGTTGCTTACTTATGAAAACAAATCTTTACAAATAGTTCATTTGTTCTGAATATTCTTAATGGTCTTTTAGATTTCTATCAGAGTTTTGCTTCTACTCTTTGGTTGATGATGAAAGGAAATCCAAATGCCTTAATGTTTGAGGTGTTACTCTTTGCTTTGCTACATGAAGTTAAGTTTAGGTAGAACATGTCAATTATGCATGTTGTAGATCAAGCTTTCTTATCTAGTCATAAGGGCAATGGTAAATGGAGCTTATCTACAAGTAAGCAAACATCTACTTATGCTACAAAATCAAAGAATGAAGACAAAGATGACAAGAAAATAGAAAAGATGACAAGAAAAATAGTTTTGCAAGTATTATAAGGCAAATGATCATGCCATTAAAAGTTGTCCTAAAGTGGCCGCAAAAGAACCAAAGAAGAAAGAGGCTTGAATGGTTGTTGCAAAGGTCTCTACACCTAATTTTTTTTTTTGCTAACCTCATTGCAAATGAAGAATGGGTGTTTACTACCCATTGTAGCTATAGCCCATCTTCTTATGATCAGTGTATGTTTTAGTAGACTTTGATGTTTGGTACTTTGATAGTGGAGCAACCAAATATATTACATTGCATTGCAATTTCTTCACTTCACTTGAGCCTTCTCCTATAGGGAATATTGTCACACGTGTTAACAAATCCTTTTATCTTGTCATGGGAGTGGGAAAGATCATTCTCACTACTACTGATGGTAGTTCTTTCACATTTTCAGATGCCTTACATGTGCTAGGGATCAAGAAAAATATGGTATCAATTTCAACACTAGTCAAGATTGGATTGGTTGTTAAATTTGTTGATGATAGATGTGTAGTTCATGATCTCTCAAATGGTGATGTTATCATTGCTCTTCAAATTTTCTATCATGAAATCTACTGATAGATCATGCAAAATTTGAGAATGATGTAGCACGTGTAGTTCATGATTCTCAGGTTATTTTAGGATGCAAAACTTTGGCATGCATGCTTTGCTCATTTGAATTTTGGTAGTTTGCTTCACCTACAGAAATCTAAAATGGTCTCCTGTATACCCGAATTCGAGGCACCTTCTAAGCATGTTTGTGAGGGTTGTATTTTGGGTAAAATGTATCATTCTTCATTCTCCAAAGATTATTAAGTTAGAGTTGCACATGAATTGTAGCTTGTTCAAAGTGATGTATGTGGTCCTATAAAGACACCTTCATTTAGGAATTATTTAGACCTCATGACTTTCAAGAACGAATTTTGTAGGCATGCATGGATTTATCTATTGAAAGTAAAGTCTCAAGTGTTTACGTGCTTAAAGTAGTTCTTGGTTATGGCTAAAAATTTGTCAACATGTAAAATGGAAACTCTTCATTATGATCAAGGGGAGAGTATATGTCTTCTATGTTTAATGCATTTATGGTTGAACATGGAATAAAACATCAATGTATAGTGTTGTAGATGCATAAAAACATGGATTTGTTAAGAGGATGAATGTTGATATATTTTAGTAGTAATGTGTGTGAACACACTTAGTGTTGAGATATCAAGCTCAACATGTGATGATCAAGGATGACACATATCACTTTTTCATTTCTCTGACATGTATAGTGGTCATGCTAGTATATGTCAGGGACACTTCATTGAGCTTTATTAGTTTTTTTATCTACCGAGAGTGATGGCACATTTGTTTCTTTCCAGCTCACTTATTCGCAGACATTAGGTTTTTCCGTACTATCTTTATATATTGCAGTAGTTGCATTCTTGTTTTTTAGGTCATTCTTGTACATTCCTTTTTATGTAATAGAAGAAGAAGAAGATCATTATTCCTTGCCTCAATCTGAGTGTGTGCTTCTCTTTGATTGTGAGAGTGTGTGTATGAGCTCTCTTCCTTATCTTCTTCCTCGTGACATGGTATCAGAGTTAGTGTGGCTGCAGAGAGCTTGTGGAGAAGGCCGACGGTGAAGATTATGCGAGAAGGCATGGAGAAAGCGCGATTCCCCAATGACCTCAGATTGCTACAAAAATTGGTGTGAAGGTAGAAGACCTCAAAATATTTTTGAGAATTAACCATTTAGGGTCACCTATTTTTGTTAGATCGAAGTTTCAGAGCCATCTCGACCTCCATTTTGAGCCCGCAAGGTGGCGCCCATAGAAAAACGAGGCCAGTTCTGAAAACTATAACTTGCATCATGTTCGACGACACTCATGTATTCCAGATCCAAAATTTCAAGCAATTCCGTATATTGTTGATACACGAAAATTGTGTTTTTCTAAGATTGAACTATCACGTCATAGTGCGATAGTGTTCAAGCAGAAGTGCTGCTTGTAGTGTTTTGTAGTGTTGTGAATAGGTGCAGAAATGGCAAACGTAGATGGAATGAGTCAGCTTATGAGCGATAAGCTAAACAAGAACAACTTCCATGCTTGGAGATTCAGATTGATGAATTTCCTGATGGGAAAAGGCTATTGGAAGTACATCGAAGGAGAGAACAAAAACACTCCAAAGTTACCATAGAGGAATCGTACTGCAGACTAGTTAAGAGCGTATGAAGAATGGAATCAAGGAGCACGAAAGATAATGTATTGGTTATCTGTTAACATACAAGATAACATGATTGGACACATACAGGATGCCAAGACTCCGAAAGAGACTTGGAACAGTTTGGTCACATTGCATGAGACCAATACAAAGGCACGGAGATTGCAACTCAAGAACGAGCTGCATACATTGGAGAAGAAGGGCATGTCGGTAAGTGACTACACCCTAAAAATCAAAAGCATATGTGAGTCACTTGCATCTATTGGCGTGAACATAGATGATGATGATAAGGTGGAAGTGTGCCTTCATGGTTTAGGAGTTGCATATAATCAGTTCAGAGCTTCTATACAGACTAGGGAAAAAATTCCAAATTTTGCTGATTTGGTATCTATGCTGATTAATGAAGAAAAGAATCTTGGTGAGGATTCAAACTCCCAAGGAAAACCTAGTTCTGAGCAGGTATTCTACTCTAGTAGAGGAAGAGGCAGAGGTAGAGGTTTTGGAAGTGGAAGAGGAAACAGTAACCAAGACCAAGGTCAACAACATAATCATGAAGGAGGAAGAGGAGAGTTTCGAGGCAGGGGGAGCCAAAGAGGTCGCAAAAATTTCCAAAGAAATGATTCAGGTAATGATAGTAAAGAATGCTAGAATTGTGGTAAACCTAGACACTTTGAACGTGATTGCAGGTTGAAGAATCAAAATAATAGAGGGCATCAAAACAACTATGCATCCACAAGTGCAAATGATTCTAAGAAGTTGTTCATGGTTCAACATCACAGGATGAATACAATGTCTGCTGGTGTTTTGAAATCGAATGATAATGTCTGGTATGTTGATTCAGGTGCTTCAAATCACATGGCCAATCATGCGGAATGGTTTAGTACTTTGCAAAAATTGCCAGTTCTTACATATGTTGAAATAGGTGATAACACATCACACCTTATCAAGCATACAGGAAACATAGCATTGTCTATGAAGGACATGTAGGTAAAACATCTTACTGATGTGTTGCATGTTCCAAATATAACAAAGAATCTGGTTTCTGTTGGACAAATGGTTGACCTCGGATTACGAGTCAGGTTCAATGCTGATGGGTTATATGTAGAAGAATACGAACGGGATGCAAGATTGATTGCTAAAGGAAACAACGTGGCTAGGATGTTCACCTTAAATGTGAAAATTCCTAAAATGAATGCAACCATGTTTGAAAAAGGTGCAGGAGTCATTGCTGATATAGAAATCTAGCACAAACGGATTGGACATGCAAACTTGCAAAGGCTAAAATTGATGCAGTAAAAGGAGATTTACCATGGACTACAAAATTTCAAGGTTATAGAGATGCAAAAGGTATGTGCAACATGTCAATTTGGAAAACAGTCAAGAGCATCATTTCCACATGAAAAGCATGTTAGTGAGAACATACTAGAAATAGTACTGTTGAAGCTCAAGCTCAAGGACAAAACATGGAAGCGCATCAAGGAAGTGGACACACAAGAAGAAGGAGCATATAGGGAGCTCCAAGAAGCACATGTCAAATTTTCAGAAGAAATCTCTATAAAAATAGTGATTTTTATCACTAAAAACCATTGTAAATACCATTTTTTATTTTTCTAACTCCATTTTGTTCAAATTGAGGAGTCCTCGAGCTTGAGGAGTATTAGAACTTTCATCCTACCAATTTTCATATTTTTTAGAATCGGTTTGAGCCCCCAAATAAGCCCCAGAACCTATTTTTTAACTAGGCCGGACACTAGGTCTGGACAGGGCCAAAACCACTCAAAAAACTATAAAAAGGGCTCGAAAGCTCATTTGGGGGGCTAGCTTGTTGTAGATTTCAGCTTTGAAAGAGAGTTCATTTGTAATTGAGCTGCTTCCATTGTTCCACTCTTTGCTCTTACCTTGTGTGCGTGTGTGTGCATGTTTGTTGGAGATAGACGTCTGCGGAAGCACGCAAACAGCACAAGGAAGAAGAAGAAGCTTGGAGCACAAACACACAATACTGAATGTAGTACTAGAGAATGTACAAAGATAAGTAGCCCATTAGGGCAATAGGCGTATATACAAGCCAGGGGAAAAAAACCTCCTAAAGAGGGAAAAAAGTGCCCCGGCGGTCCTAGAGTGTTCACACACATCACTACCTAAATATATCAACAAATCCCCCTTGGGAGTGATGCGGTGAACAAGGAGCTGGCACTCATGTATAAGGAAGTGCCAAGCTATGTGGAAATCACTCCACAAAAGGAAGTAAGCCCAAAGCTTTGCGGAAAGCTTCAAACTTCTCCCTAGGCAGAGCCTTCGTGAAAAGGTCTGCAATGTTCTCCTGCGTGGGCACATATGCCAAGCTGATCTCCCCAGCAGAGAACCTCTCCCTGACATAGTGATAATGCACCTCAATGTGCTTAGTGCGAGCATGGAACACAAGGTTCCTCGCAACTGCCAATGCGCTCTGACTGTCAGTGAAGATGGTGGTGGCAGAAGACTGGCCAACACCCAAATCAGCCATAAGGCGTCTGAGCCACACACACTCAACAGTCGCTGTGAAAGCTGCCCTATACTCAGCTTCACAACTGGAAGTGGCCACAGTAGGCTGCTTCTTGCTCAACCAAGATATACATGAGCTACCAAGCATGAAGCAAAAACCACTGGTGGACACACGAGTGTCATAGCAACCAGCCCAATCTGAGTCAGAAAAAGCATGCAAATCTGGCGGTAGTGATCCCCCCTTGGGATAAAACAACCGAAGTAGCCAAGTACCACTCAAGTAGCGAAAGATGCGCTTAACCGCTTTCCAATGCGTGACTCCTGGGCAATGCATAAACCTGCTCATCTGTGAGACAGCAAACTGAATATCTGGCCGAGTAATGCATATGTAAATCAAGCATCCAACAACCTGCTGATAGAGAACAACATCAAATGCATCTCCAGCATCATGAAGACTCAGTCGTAAACCTGTCTCCATAGGAGTGGCAATAGGCTTACAGTCTTTAAGGCCAAAACGCTGCAATAATGTGTCAATATATTTCGTTTGACACAAAGCCATTCCACCATCAACGTGCATAAACTGAATGCCCAAATAGTGATGCAAATGCCCCAAATCAGACATCTCAAATGAGGCATGCAAATCAGCCTTAAAATCAGCAATATGTGTCTCGATAGGACTAGTGAGCAGCATGTCATCAACATAGACAACAATGATCAGAAGCACATCATTAGCACGTTTAACATATAAGGTGCTTTCAGTTGGACTGTTCTCAAAACCATGTGCAATCAGATAGGCATGTATCTTCTCATACCAAGCACGTGGTGCTTGCTTTAAACCATATAATGCCTTCTTTAACCTGCAAACCTGGTTTTCATGCCCTTTCTGCACAAAGCCACGGGGCTGAAAAACATACACTTCTTCATGCAAGTCACCATTCAGAAATGCTGTTTTAATGTCCAACTGATGTACATTCCAACCATGATGGGCTGCAAGTGCACAAATGCTCCAAACAGTAGTCATACGGCATGTAGGTGCAAAGGTCTCATCAAAATCAATGCCTCTTTCTTGTGCATAACCCTTTGCAACAAGCCTAGACTTATACCTGTCAACTGTACCATCAGGTTTATGCTTCAGCTTGTATACCCACTTAGTGCCAATGGCCTTCTTGTGAGGAGGCAAGTCACATAAAGACCATGTACCATTCTTCATTATAGCATCATATTCAGATTGCATAGCAGCCATCCAATTTTTTGAATTCTGTGCTTCATCAAAAGAAACATGCTCATTCTCATCACAGAGATTAGATGCAGCCATAGCATAGCAATCTGATGCAAAGGAGGCACTATGAGAGCTGAACGAGTATGATATGACAAAGGTGCATCTAATTTGCTCTCACGCAAAGTCTGCACCAGCCATTTTGGCATAGTTTTTGCCTGCTCAATATGAGCTCTCTCATCAACAAGTGCATCATGTAAATCTGCATCAGAAATGGAATGATCTGCATCATCATATGAAACCTGCAAAGGCTGAGAAGTTGCCTCATTAGGACCAGCACTAGCCTGTCCACCTGTAAAAGAGGCATCAAAGTATCATACATGTCTTTGGAGCTAACAGATGTCTCCTTAGTACATGAAAGCAATGGCTGAATAGCATCTTCCACAAAGACAACATCACGGCTAACCAGAATGCGTTTAGTCTGTGGATGATACAAACGATAGCCTTTACTTTCAGAACTGTACCCAACAAAAATACATTTTACTGCCTTATCATCCAATTTTCTGCGATGTTGTTCAGGCACTAATGCATATGCCAAACAACCAAAAACACGCAGATGAGCAACAGATGGCTTGCGGTCATGCCAAGCCTCATATGGAGTGATAGACTGCAACGCTTTAGTGGGACACCTCTTCAGTACATATGCTGCACACATGACAACCTCAAGCCAGAAACTATGTGGTAAAGCCTGACTTTTGACCATGCACCTCACCATCTCCATGAGTGACCTGTTCTTTCGTTCAGCAACTCCATTCTGTTGAGGTGTATACGGCACTGTACACTGGTGTTTTATCCCACATTCAACCAGAAATGCATTAAAATATGAAGACATATATTCCCCCCCTCGATCAGAACGGAGGGTGCCCATTTTACATGCTGACAGATTTTCAGCCAAAACCAAAAACTGTTTGAAGCACATGAACACTTCGGACTTTGCTTTGAGTGGATATACCCATGCATGCCTGGAAAAATCATCAATGAAAGTCACGAAGTAAAGGTAATTTCCAAAAGAGGGTGTCTGCATAGGACCACAGACATCACTATGTACAAGCTGCAATTTCTGCGTAGCCCGAACTGAACCATCTTTTGGAAAGGAAGAACGCTGCATTTTGCCCAAAATACAGCCTTCACAAACATGTTTTCCAGGTGCCTCAAGTTTGGGCAAAGAGGACACCATTTCAGATTTCTGCAGGTGTAACAAACTAGCAAACTTCAGATGACCACAGCGTGCATGCCAAAGCTTTGCATCTGACATAGCCTGAGAATCATGAACTGCACATGCCGAATCATTCATAGATCTTTCATAGTCTATGAGCTTATACAGCCCACGACATAAAATGCCAGAAGCAATAATCACATCGCCATTTGAGAGATCATGGACTGTACACCTGTCATCAACGAATTTCACAACCAAGCCAATCTTGGCTAATGTAGAAACTGATAACAGGTTCTTTTTGATCCCTCGCACAAATAAAGCATCTGACAAAGTGAAAGAACTACCATCAACAGTAGTCAGAATGATCTTACCAACTCCCATAACAGGATAAGAGGAGTTATTGGCACATGTGACAGTATTCCTTGTAGGGGCAGGCTCAAGTGAAGAGAAGAAACTACGCTGCGAGGTAATATGTTTGGTCGCCCCACTGTCAAAGTACCAAACATCTGAGTCTACTGCAGACATGCACTGATCATGAGAAGATGGGTCAAAACTGCAGACAGTAGTAAACGCCCATTCTTCTTCCTGCACAAGATTTGCAGACTCTGTTTTTGGTGTAGAGGCCTCTGCAACAACCATTCCAGCCTCTTTCTTCTTTGCCTCTTTAGCAGCCAGTTTTGGACAATTCTTTATAATATGATCATTTCCTTTACAGTACTTGCAGAACAGTTTCTGCTTTTCTGATTTCTTCTCATCTTTATCCTGGTTCTTCGATTGTGCAGCATTTGCAGATTTTTGCTTACTAGTAGAAGAGCTCCATTTTCCTTTGCCCTTCTGACTAGCCAGGAAAGCTTGATCTGCAACACGCATAATGGACCTGTTCTGCCTGGACTGATCTTCCTGCAATAGAACAGAGACTAATTCCTCAAATGACAAGGCATTCGGATTGCCTTTCATCATCAACCGAAGAGTAGAGGCAAAACTCTGATATGAATCAGGAAGACCATTCAGAACGGTCTACACAAGTGAGCTATCTGGTATAACCTCATCAGCAGAAATCAATTGTTCCTTCAGGTCTTTGATCTTTGTAAGAAAACTGTCCATAGAATCACCTTCATTCATGTGCTCACTCTCCAACTGTTTTCGGAGGTAAGCAACACGAGCCTCATTCCTAGCCTGGTACAAAGTGGTAAGTGTATCCCAAGCATCCTTTGCTGTTCTGCAAGAGCGAATGTGAGGAATAATGGCACGTTTGACAGACAAAGCTATCAATGCATGTGCCTGGGCATCTCTACCATCCCAACGAATCTGCTCTGCAGTAGGTGCAACAGAAACAGCAGCACAAACAGGAATCTGCGGAATATCATCTTCGACACCATCTTCATCAGCTCCAACACCTGTATTTGCAGTACCTGTCGTTACAGGTGTAACAGGATGTCTTTCAACACCCTGCACAATGTTCCACAATCCTTTTGCAACCAGTACATGTCGCATCATATAAGCCCATAATGGGTAGTTGGTACCATCCAACTTATCCTCAACAGCCAACATACGGAATACATCACTGCTTTCAGCCATGGTCGGTGACTAAAATACCTTGATGCAGAAAATTGACTGTATCTCAAAAAGTTGAACGGAACTGCCCAAATGAGTTCTGCTAGACTTGTAGCAGACTTCGAGACGCTTAAACTGGCGAACAGAAACTGGTATATACCTTTGGCACAAAAGGACAAAATAGCTTGCACAAGCGCTGCGATAGTGCGTTCGGAGGCCGAAACGAGCTCAGATCGCGATTTCGGCACCACACAGTGAAGCTGTTTTGATCTCGGAAACACCCTGAGTATGCTCACCAAATTTCGTGCGAATCTAAGACTGCAAACGAAGGAGTGTCGATGGCGCCCTAGAAGAAGCGACGACCTGCTCTGATACCAATTGTTGGAGATAGACGTCTGCGGAAGCACGCGAACAGCACAAGGAAGAAGAAGAAGCTTGGAGCACAAACACACAATACTGAATGTATTACTAGAGAATGTACAAAGATAAGTAGCCCAATAGGGCAATAGGCGTATATACAAGCCGGGGGAAAAAAACCTCCTAAAGAGGGAAAAAAGTGCCCCGGCGGTCCTAGAGTGTTCACACACATCACTACCTAAATATATCAACAATGTTTGTATGCTTTCTCTCACGCACTTGTGCACTTCACTTGCTCTTGGTCTTCATACGGGTCCTCACGTCTTCGCGGATTGACATTTATGAGGTGAAGCTCCTCACATTGGTACTCACCATTGTGCTAGAGTGACACCAAATTTGGCGCCGTTGCCGGGGAGAGAGCTTGGAGGACGAGCGTGTGACGGTAAGACGTAGAGTAGCGACGTTGGAAGGTAAAAAATCACCATTTTCAGTTCAGTTTTTGAGTTTTTCTTCTCCTTCATCTTCATCATCATCACCATCTCCACCCACCTTCATCTTCTCAGTTTTTTCCATTTTCTAGAGTACATCCACCTCATGTTTTTCATTTGTGACTGCGAGCAAGAAGCTTAGAGGGGGTGCGGAGCTGAAATGCTGAAGAAATACACCTCAATATACTCAAAAATTGAGTGAACAGCCCCGGAGGTGACATGACCTGCGCCAAGTATCGTGAGGGCAATATCGCGGGTTTGAAGGGAGATTTTGCATCTACAGACACATAGGAGTGACAAGGAGGACACAAGGTACTCATATTTGCAAAAAATTTTGAATTTGGACTCTAAAAAAATCCAAGTATCGTGTTCTCCCGCGGTTGAAGTATCACGATACCTGTATATCGTGAAACTCTTGTGGTCGAGTATCGTGATACTTGCAGTGGTCACATATCGTGTATCGTGTATCGTGGAGTTAACTTTCGCGATACCTGGTAGATATCGAGTATCGTCAAAAAATTTCTCGCGATATTGGTCACATATTGAGTATCGTAGAGATCTGAAAACGATACTTGATGAATATCAAATATCGTGGGAATTCCAAGTATAGTGTATCGTGATTTTTTCGTGATACCTACCCAATATCGTGTATCGTGACTTTTTCTCGATACCTACCCAATATCGTGTATCGTGACTTTCAGTGTCAAGTATCGTGAGTCCAACCTTCGCCTGATATCGAGTGTCGTGTATCGTGGAATTCCTCTTGGTGATACCTGTGCAATATCGAATATCATGAGGGTCCTCCCGCGATACTTGTTAGATATCGAGTATTGTGATCTATCTAGTTGGTCAAATATCGTGTATCATATGGGCTCAAGTATCGAATATCATGGCATTTTTCCAGTCAGCCAAATATCGAGTATCGTGACTTTTCCAGTGTGTCAAGTGTCGTGTATCGTTTAGTTGAGATATCGTCTATCGTGGCAAGGCAAGTATCGTGTATCGTCTGCTTCCAGGTATCGCGATACTTGACAAGTATCGTGTATCGCCTGTTTTGAAGCATTTCCTGAAAGGTCCTGTTTCCCTGTTTTAACCCCTAGAACCCTGAACTGGCATAACTTTCTCATACGAAATCCGTTTGCTGTGATTTTGGGTTTGTTGGAAAGCTCATGGGGAGTACAACAAAAACTTCCACTGGTTACGGTAAAATTAATACCAGCATTATTAGATAAGGTATTTTGAAGTTGACCCTTAGGTTGGACTAGGAAGGAAGGCGTTCCACAAGATTTTGAGCAATTCAAAGGACATTTGTGGACTTGTAGACAAGGCTTATGAACCTAAGATAAAATAGACACTTAGGAAGAGATAGATAAAGTACCAAATCACTTGAAACTAAGGTCAACTACATAACCAAGTCAAGGACTCACAACTCAGGGCTGAACACTACGTGCTGAGTTCATAGACAGTCAAAAATGTCACTTAACTGGGAGAGACTCTTGGCTTCTGAAGACATGCATAGTTCCGTACCTAGGGAAGGCCTTATGTCTACAATGGAAGGGGACTATAGGATGTCTCTTCAATACATATCCACCAACTTGCAGGGAATACCCATCTACCTTGATGGTCTACAGAGGAGAGTAGCAAGAATGATAAACACCAGAGAATCTGAAATAATTCCAAGTCCAGCTGTCAAGTATGAAAGTGGAGTTTATAGGGACAAGATGGACGAGATATATGTAGTAACCGAAAACCCTGATCAGATTAATGAAAGAGGAGAGTTAGCTCGAGATCAGGCAACTACCTCACAAAACCCATTTGAAACCCAACAAAGAACAGAAAATGTGATGTTAGGACAAATGAGCCAAGATAATATACCCAATGGACCACATGAGCAATTCACCATGCCAAGAATTAAACCCCATAACCACACTAGCCAAGGAATGGGAAATCTGAATAGAACCATATTTAGGGGAGAACCACCCCAAGGTGTAGGAGCTAGAATACACCTAGTAAAACCCGCTTATCCCATCATAAGTCAAACCCCAGAGCCCGAAAAAATACTGAGACCAATCCAATTGGCCAAATGTATGCGAAATCATTACGATGGCATAGGAGAGTCGTATGACCACATTGTAGAATTCAAGCAGGTATTGCGAGCGGAGCAAGTGGATGACTTTTTCATGCAATATGAATCCTTTGGGCTAACCCTCACAGGAATAGCCTTGACCTAGTTTCAATCCTTGGATCCAAGTTGCTTTGAACATATTGAACAATTCTTCCAAGAACTTATTTGGGAATTCACTAAGCGAGGGATCAAGCATAATTCGTCATCCTTAATACATAGTTTCAAACAAGCTCCTAATGAGACAGTAAAAAATGAAGCACGAAGATTTAAGCAATACGTAGCCCGATGTGACAGAGAGACCTTTCAGTAAAAAATGATATCGTTATTTTTAGAAGGTCTAAGCAATGGAACATTGAGAATCTTAGTATATGTAAAACGACTACAAACCCTAAGTGAATGTCTTCAGGAGTGCATAGATTTGGAAGACAACTTAGCTGAGGATCTCAAAACCACATAGGATCCTACCAAATCAGAGGATACAAGGAGCAAGGAAACTTATAATTCGAGTTATGTGGAGGAAGTGACAGAGTTAGTGGCCAAGAAATTAGGGGTACAAGGACAAAGGAACTACCAGAACTCTTCCTTGAGAGTGCCAATGTTAGGAAGTTGCACACTTTGCGGTGGGGATCATCCAGCTCATGTCTGCACCAGAGAAGCATTAGGGTTATCACAACCTTACCCTTATGATAGACAACCAACTCAAGCGCCTAACATGTACTCTTATAGTGAGCAGAAGTACATCAATGACAACACCGAAATCTATCCAAGGAATAGACAACCACAACCATTTGTACCACCCCAATGTAGACCATATGGGTACCCTCCCAGAGAACAAGGTAGAGAAGTTCCTAGGTATAACCCATGCCTAGGATCACGAGGAGTAGCTAGACTGTATGAACATGGAGGATATAGCCAACCTCAACCTATACCAGGACAACAACCACCCCACCCACTAGCTCCAATACAAGGGCAGAACCTCACAATACAAGTCGTTTGTCTTGAGTGTGGCAAAGAAAAGCTCTTGAGAGATTGCCCCGGACATCCCTCTAGTGCACCAAAGGTTACACCCGTTAATGTAGTAGGCTTAATGGGGGATTCAGGTTCCAGTGGTGATAATGTGGCTCCTATACACGCAGTTACTAGGGCACAAGCCTTACAACAAACTAAACCAGCTGAGCAATCAGAGCCAAGTGAATCAGGAGAGCCTAGTAAGAGAAAAACAAGAACTTGGAAGGATACTAGAGAGAAGGCCAATCGTAAGTGGACAAAAAAGTTATCCGAACTAGAAGAAAGCTTGAAAGATGCAAAAACAAAAATAGAAGTTATCGCCTCTCAAAGCCCCTCGCATGTCAAAATTCCATCCACATCACCTCATCCTCACCCACCAACCATTGTAAATAGACCATAACCAGTGTCTGTTCTTGCAGATCCAACCCCAGAACACTTGGACATGATGTTCAAGGCATACCAGGCTCGACTTCAAGAAGGGCCAACACCTGCAAACCTAGACAAGAGCTACCCTAGAGCAGATCTAGAGATTGAATGGACAAAAATGTGGATAAAAATGGTGGAACTAGCTCAAGCTATGTTTGAGGCCAATCAATCCTTCAATCAGACGAATGCTATTACACCAGGTTTGCACTTCCAGGGCTTACTAGATAGATTAGAGCAGTTGGTAAATAAACCTCAAGTTTCTTTACCTCCACAGGCTCAACCAACTGTTGAAAGAGAAAGCTCATCACCACAGAAAGTCTATGTTCCTAACTCCATAGATGAGGGAGAACCTCTTTCAATTCAACAACACTCTCAAAAGTTCTTGCGGGAAATACAAGAAGAGAAATGGACCAAGGAGAAGGATGTTTCCCCTCCTATTCTTGAGATTGATGACCTTCATGATCAATTCCCACAAGACATTCCATCTATTTATGGAGACCAAGTAGAGCAACAAGAAAAAGGAAGTTCAGGATTTGAATCCAATTCTTTACAAGAGTTGCCACGATTCAGAGGCCCATGGGAATCTGAATCTCTTCAAATCAGAGCTCCCACAATATTGATTAGAAATGAAGACTCGGTGGTTCCAAGAGACACAGACGTCATGAAGAACACTAAGGTTCAGTGTCATCTCACCATAGAAGAGCTGCTCAAAGCAAAACCTGAGCTATGGAATCATGTGGCAAATCAGGTCCCAGAACTTGATTCCAAAATGCCAAAAGCAAGCTCTAAAGAGAAAGTCCTAGAGATACCTCTAGACAAAATAGGGGACATGTGTGAGGGTGACGAAGGTAATACTTATCTTCCAATCACCTACCAAGGTTACACAACCAAAGCAATCATAGATTCAGGTGCTGGTGCTGCTATTGCAACCACCTCCTTGTGGAAGCGATGGGGCAAGCCCGCACTAAGACCAACTAGAATGAAGCTTCAAATGGCTGACGGCCATGTGGAAAGACCTCTAGGATTGCTCGAGGGGATAACTCTAACCACTTGTGGTGTGGAGTTTGAACACACATTTGCTATATGTGACTTTGAAAAAAATAATGTCTACGAGATGATCCTAGGAAGGCCCTTCCTACGACAACTGTAAATAGTACAGGATTGGGGAACCAACTCCTTGTACTTGCAGCACTTAGGGGTCACAACCAAGGTCAATTTGAAGGATTACACCTTCATAGATGTACCACCCCTACAATGGAATCCTATCCACAAGGATCAAGAAGATTCAATCTCTGTGCATTCTAAAAGTTCATGTGATACATCTTGGATGCATGAAGATACTCATTTGTGGATGTGCAAGGTCACAAAGGAAGAGGAAAAACGCTTAAATGCAAGAGAAAAAGGAACTTCTCAAAAAGATAGACCAGTTAGAGGCCCAGCCTAACACCGATGATATTTCCAGATGAGGAATTTGAGCCTCATGGTTGGGGAGAAATCTTAGCTACCATGGATATTGTTGTCAATGACGAACAATGGACACCTCATTGTGATGAGGAGGGTTATGATATTTCAGTGTTCATGTGTCAGCCTTTGCTAGAAGAATGTGACTCTAATGACTTCATAGAAGAAGAAGAGAACGATGATGATCTAGAGTCCATTGTGATGGATAGTTGCTTTATTTCAGAGGAGCACTATTTAGAAGACATAGGAGTATTTACACAAAAGGAAGAAGAACCTCTCACAAGCATCAAAACCGTAAATTCAAAGGATGGGAGTGAAGGTAGTAAAAAGAAAAAGAAAAGAAAAGTAGTGAAACAGGACGAGGAGGAACCCTTGTTTGAAGTACCAGAAAATTTCAAAAAATACGAATTTGAGGACCGAAAAATTTTGGTACGAATGCCTAAGAGAGAGGCCGCAATAGGAGAAGCATATGATAACAAAGAAAAGACCAAAAAAATTGTAGTCACCATCGAAGAGAACGAAGAGAGATGTACATACATAGGAGATGACCTAAGTAAAGAAGAGGAAGTAGAGTTGGTAGCATTATTAAGGGAATACAGGGACATATTTGCATGGCACTATAGAGACTTGAAGGGAGTAGAACCGAAAATTTGCTCTCATACGATCCCCATGATAGCAGATGCCAAGCCCACCAAACATAAGCCATACACATATAATGACACTTATGCAACCAAAATAAAAGAAGAAATTGATAGATTGATTGAAGCTGGATTCATCTATGAGATTGAGCATACTGAATTGGTGTCCCCCATTGTAGTGGTGCCCAAGAAGAATGGAAACTTATGTGTGTGTATTAACCTTAAAAAAGTTAATGCCACCACGATAAGAGATAGTTATCCACTTCCAATCACTGAACATTTATTAGAGCTTGTTGCAGGCAAGGAAGTTTATAGATTCCTTGATGGATTTTCAGGTTACAATCAAGTAGCCATTGCCCCAGAAGATCAACATAAAACAGCTTTTGCCATAGAGTGGGGGATCTTTGCATTTTGGGTGATGCCATTTGGCCTCACCAATGCACCTGCAACCTTTCAACGGCTCATGTGCCATGTCTTCAAAGAGTTCTTGCTTAGAAGTATATGTGGATGATTTATGTGCTCATTCCCAAGAGCGAAGATACCACATCCCTGAGCTCAGACGGATCTTCAACAAGTGTAGAGAATATCGAGTGTGTTTGAACCCAGAGAAGTGTGTGTTCATGGTACGTAAGGTAAAATCTTAGGTTATATTGTTTCTAAGAACGGAATATCAACAGATGAGGACAAAGTAAAAGCCATCGCGGAGCTACCAAGGCCAAGGAATGTTAACGAGGTACAAGCCTTTATGGGCGATTGTGGATATTACCATAGGTTTATTCACGTGTATGCAATCATAGCTAAACCTCTTTATGCCTTGTTGACAAATTTTGAGTGGAACGATGAATGCGAAAAGTCCTTCAATGAGCTGAAGAGACGCTTGTGCACAACACCAATACTGACCACTCTGGATTGGAATAAGCCATTCCATGTACACGTGGATCCATCCAATTATGCAATAGGATGTGTGCTGTCACAACCAACTGGTGAAGGGAATTTAGATTTGCCTATAGCCTATGCTAGTAGGCAATTGAACGCTGCTGAACGAAACTACACCACAACCGAAAGAGAAGGTTTAGGCATGGTATATGCTGTGAAGAAGTTTAGACACTATCTATTGGCCAACAAGTTTAAGTTTTTCACTGATCATCAAGCATTATTATATTTAGTCAATAAACCGTGCAATACAGGACGATTAGTAAGATGGTTCCTCTTACTAATGGAATATGACTTTGAAGTGGTTGTTAGGAGAGGTAAGACCCACTCAGAGCGGATCACCTCTCTCGCATCACTTCAGGCGAATCACCGCAAGGAGTGTCTGATGAATTGCCTGATGCTTATCTGTTCAATTTAGAAGTTGTTCCTAAATGGGCAAACAAGTTGGTACCAGTCCTAACCTTTGGACCTTCAAGTAAGAATGTAAAAACAAAAAAAGATGAAATTGTAAAATCACAAAAATATCACATATTGGCAGGAAGCATGTATAAACAAGATACGGAAAGTGTTCTAGCTTGTTGTGTCGAGGACGATGAACATAGTAGTTGCTTGCAACAAGCCCATGAAGGATTTCTAGGGAATCACTATTCTAAACAATAAACATTGCATAATCTGAAACACTTAGGAGTGTATTGGCCTAGTATGGACAAAGAAATTCATGAGTGGATCAAGAATTGCCAAGTGTGCCAAAAGAAACCACCTGTGGAGCATGCGACTCTTTATCACGTGTCATTAATTCCAGACTGGAGTGCTCCATTGGTAGAATTCATGAGATCGGGAACATTACCCAAGGAGGCTAGTCTAGCAAGGAAACAAAGCATGGAGCAAGAGGTTAAAGACTATGCCCTCGTAGGAGATAACCTATACCGCAGAGGCAAGGATGGATACTCAAGACTGTGCGTTCATGAATCAGATTATTTATAAGTCTTAGAAACTGCCCATAGCAGTGTTGCAGGTGGACATTTTGGGCCTGACAGAGTAATCAAGACCATTCTATTCTCAAGACTTTGGTGGCCCACTCTTCATATGGATGCACATACCTATGTGAAGAAATGTGATACATGCCAACATGCTGAGTACCCAATTAGAAAAGATGAGATGCCTTTGAGGCCAATGATGGGAGGACGTGCATTCTCGAAGTGGGGCATAGACTTTGTAGGCCCTATTAACCCCCCAGCTAGAAACTCCCATGTAGAGTACATTATTGTAGCCACAAACTACCTTACAAAATGGGTAGAAGTCAAAGCCACAACGAAGAATGATGCTCAAACAATGACAAAGTTCTTATTTGAGAATGTGTTCACAAGATACAGATTACCAATAGAGTTAGTAAGTGATAGAGGCACACACTTCTTGAATGAAGTAATCAAAAATCTTCTCGAAGAATTCTTGGTGATACATAAGAAGTCTGCCCCCTATCATCCACAAGCTAATGGACAAGCTAAGAGCACAAACAAGATCCTATGTAATGTATTGACAAAACTAGTAAATAACAAATGCTTTGATTGGGACAAACAACTTCATCATGCTGTTTGGGCCTATCGAGTTGCCTATAAAACGGTACTCAATGCCACCCCATTTCAGATGGTCTTCGGACAAAATGCTGTGCTACCATTGGACTTCCTAATCCCAACTTTAAAAGTAGCACAAGAGCATGAGTGGAATGGACACGAGTTATCCTCTAGGATCTTTGATCTAGAACGCTTAGGTGAGACAAGGCTACGAGCGGCTGCAGGCATCTATGCTGCAAAGAAAAGACAAAAGGCATACTTTGATGCACATATCAAAGATAAAGGCTTGAAAGAGGGAGACCTAGTGTTGGTTTATACACTAAAGCAACATGCCTGTAAATTGGAAAAAAGAGGATATGGGCCCATGATCATTAATAGAATTTCCACTAGCGGTGCAGTTCAATTGGCCACACTAGAAGGTGATATCTTGCCAAACTATATCAGTGGTTGTCGAGTGAAGCTATATCAAGAACCGCTCACGCAAAACATGCTAATGGGACTCAACATTGCTAAGAAGTGAAAAGAAGAAGAGCTAAGGGTTAGAGAAGAAGCACAGGTAGAGGCGAGAGAACGCATTAGGAGAAATAAGTTAAGACGCCTTGGCCTCGATATCAACCTTGAGGCCCCAAGATACCACATGGCCATGTGTCAAACATCAAGTGCAATTCCTTCTCGCATAATTGATCGACGTCCCTTTGTGAAGATCGCGGTAGGACAAGGGCAGAATGCAAGGATTGTGAGAGCATTGATTGACTCAGGTGCAACAACTAGTGCAGTTAGACTTTCATACTGCCAGGACCTGCAATTGTACATAAAGCCTATGGAAGCCTATCTCATAGGTTTGGGAGGTGTGGAAACTCCTTGTTTGGGCAAGGTGGAACTTCCCATCTACCTTCAAGATGTTCCAATAAAAGTCAAAATGCTAGTGTGTCATGATGAGGACCTTACAGAGCCACTTGTCTTGGGTCAAGATTGGATTTACGACCATGCAGTCAACTTGAACCTAAGAAGTCATCTTCTTCAAGTTTGGGTACAGGAACAATGCATTACATTAGAATTAGACAATTGCATGTCCACAAATCCAGATGTCACACATTCTCTTAGTTCTTCTAAGACTCATCTTAGCAAAAAAAATATTATGTGTGTCAATAACCCTATGAAGCAAAAGGACTCAGTCATGGAAGCACAAGCTCAAAGGCCAGCAGACCTCTCCTCTTCTTCACTGACTAATGCAAACATAACTCGACCAAAGAGGCAAGCAAAACAGACATTTGCTATATCAAATAGACAGACATAATTCAAGAAGAAAGGAGCTCAGGGCATGAAGCAGATTTGGGTACGAAAAGGAGAACAACCACCAGCTTTGTCACCACCACTTCTATTGAGGCAAGCTAACCATGCTAAAAGAAGCACCAAAAAACGAGGACCAGCACAATCCTACGATCTTCGACAAATGTGGGTACCGAAGCAATCGATGAAGGCCGACCATAATAACGTACAAATTTGGGTGCCTAAAAAATTAGTTATAGCTCAACAAGGAGAATTACACATTTGGGTACCCAAGGCACTCTTGCCTGCACAAACATCACCGATCTCCCTCGCGAGAAAAATCTCAGCAAGGAAACCACGAAGAAGCAAGAGTCGCAACCAAGGCCAGAGACCAAAAGACGGTAAATTCATCTCCTCGCCCGTCATAAAAAGAAAACCATCAAGGATATGGGTTTGGAAGCCAAAAGCACCAGTAACACCCACAAAACCAAAGAACCAACCAGGAGGGATAAAAAATTCAAGCAATCATCCATAGATGAAGAAGCCACAGTCGATCTCTACGCTGCCGAACATTGTCCTCAAATGGATCCCTATAAGAAGGATTACATCATTTCAAGATCCACTAGCTACCTCCAACAAAGTTTGCATCAACATCCACCAACAACATTGAAAGCCTCGACGTGCAACAACCATGTGCCTTGGGCATAACCTTGTCTTTTGCACCATTCAGGTCATGCATTTCCAAGTATGCATTAATATAAGGCCTCCTTACACAACCATGCATAGACACAATTGAGAATCCGAGGCACATGATACACATATGACATACGTAAAATATTTTGTTGGTACTAACCTCTTGCTTCCTATTTTGTGACATTGTTCCAAAAGAAAAAAAAAAAGGAAAGAAAGAAAAGAAAGAAGAGAACTATGTGCTTGAAGATGCTCATCAGTGAACCATCAACAAAGCCCTCCATCAACAAAGACAAGCCAATGGTCAAACACGATGAGGGAGGTACAACACTAAGGGGTGAAGATCAACGGACCTTTCACCATGGTAAGACATGTATGCTTCAACAATAATATAACCATGATAGATCAGGAAACCTCTTCGTCAGCATACCCTTGGGCACTTAGCTCAAGACCAAACTTCTTGCACCATAATTCTTCCAATGCATTTCCCAAGTATGCATGCATAGGGCCACATTACAAGGCCATGCACAAGGCACATATTTTGTTCAACCCATGCACTAATGCACTGACCCATCATCCATTATGGGTTACAAGTACTTGGCATGAAAACTATGGAAGTCATCTTTGGAAGAATCAGAGGACATCAAGGTGACCACACCAAGAGTAAGGAAGTCATCCATCACCGCGAGTTGCTCATAATCAACATAAACCACCTCCTTTGAGCAGCTAGCAGTTTTGGAAAGCTCACAAATGCACCATCAAGATGGAATACAAGGAAGAAGTACTCACAAAGGGACTACAACCTACAAGTGCTAGCAGTGGCAAAGTGAGCACCAGACAAAAGACCAGGCTACATCGGAAAGATGGACACTACCTCTCAACGTACTACATGGAACAACCACTACAACAAGGGTCTGTCAGGGACGACAGACTCAAGAGGGGGGGGGGAGTGTTGAAGCTCAAGATCAAGGACAAAACATGGAAGTGCATCAAGGAAGTGGACACACAAGAAGAAGGAGCATATAGGGAGCTCCAAGAAGCACATGTCAAATTTTCAGAAGAAATCTCTATAAAAATAGTGATTTTTATCACTAAAAATATTGTAAATACCATTTTTTATTTTTTTAACTCCATTTTGTTCAAGTCGAGGAGTCCTCGAGCTTGAGGAGTATTAGAACTTTCATCCTACCAATTTTCATAATTTTTAGAATCCGTTTGAGCCCCCCAAATAAGCCTTGGAACCTATTTTTTAACTAGGCCATACACTAGGTCTGGACAGGGCCAAAACCACTCAAAAAACTATAAAAAGGGCTGGAAAGCTCATTTGGGGGGTTAGCTTGTTGTAGATTTCAGCTTTGTAAGAGAGTTCATTTGTAATTGAAGTGCTTCCATTGTTCCACTCTTTGCTCTTACCTTGTGCGCGTGTGTGTGTATGTGTGTGCATGTTTGTATGCTTTCTCTCATGCACTTGTGCACTTCACTTGCTCTTGGTCTTCATACCGGTCCTCACGTCTCCGCGGATTGACATTTATGAGGTGAAGCTCCTCACGTTGGTACTCACCAAGTACATACAAATGTTTGGGATCCTGCAAAGACCACATCTATGGGCGGTTGCAGTTTTATGTTACTTTCATTGATGACCATACACGAAAAGTGTGGGTATATTTCATGAAAGAGAAGAGTGAGGTGTTCACTCACTTCCAGATTTTTAAAGCTATGGTCGAAAAGCAAACAGGGAAGTATATTCAGACATTAAGTCTGATGGAGGAGGTGTATACATGTCAAATGAGTTCAACAATTTTCTAAAAAATCATGGAATTCGGCATCAGTTTTCATGTAGGTACACACCACAAAAGAATGGCATTGTTGAATGCAAAAATAGACATATTACATAAATAGCAAGGGCCTTGATGGCTGAGAAGAATATGCCTCATTGTTATTGGGTAAAAGCTATTCATATTGCTGTATACATCATGAACAGAACTTCGACTGCTTTTGTACATCAAGTTACACCTGAAGAGAAGTTTACAGGTAAAAAGCCAAACTTATCACATCTGAACATTTTCGGTTGTATTGCATATGTACATGTTCCATATGCATTGAGGACGAAGCTTGATCCAGAAGCAAAAAAATGTGTCTTCATTGGATACTCCCTTGAGCAAAGGGATATAAATGTTATAACCCACTCACACGACAGGTGAAGGTGAGTAGAGATGTGGTATTTGATGAAATGGCAAGCTTCTATGCAGATGCCAAAGAAGGACTCAATCTTGAACCAAATGACAAAGAAAATATTGAAAAATCAAGTACAGAATCTCAAGTTTTGAGTGGATCGGATGCATCACCAAGCAATAGTTCCAACTAAAATCCATGGAGTGGAAGATTGCGGGGAAATTTCAGTCCAAAAAATTCATCAAATACATCCAAGAAGGTAAAGAAAAGCTTTTTGCTGGTCATAAAACATGTGCAGGTTTTGAAGACATTGATGGAGATTCAAGCAGTTCAGAAAAGAGTCTTGATGAGGAACTTGGATTGCTCTCTATGAACACTCCAAGAGTAAGAAAGGCACATGCAGATGATACAAGGAGAAGTGACCCAGGACCAAGAAGATATGGGAGGATGTGGAATTTAGTGCAACGATTGACATATGATAGTTACATAGCTCTTCATTGTGCCTACATGACAAATGTAATACAAGATGCTAAACCTTCTTGTTTTGAAGATGCAATTGGAAATCCAGATTGGGAAAAAGCTATGGATGAGGAGATGGCTGCACTTTATGGAAATGATACATGGAAGCTGGCTCCATTGCCACAAGGAAAGAAACCCATAGGCTACAAGTGGGTTTACAAGGTAAAGCACAATGCTGATGGTAGCATAAGCAAGTATAAAGCACGTTTGGTAGCAAACAAATATGCACAAACTTATGGCATTGATTATGAGGAAACATTCAGCCCTGTAGCTAAAATGTCTATTGTCAAAACACTTGTTGCATTAGCTACAACAAAAGGATGGACTTTGCATCAAATGGATGTGAAGAATGCTTTTCTACATGGTGAGTTACAGGAAGAAGTATACATGGTCCAGACACAAGGATATGAAGATTCAAAGCATCCAGAATATGTTTGCAGGTTGCAAAAGGCTTTGTATGGGCTGAAGCAAGCTCCTTGTGCATGGCATGCAAGGATTCCTGATTACTTAACCACCATTGGGTTTTCTATGTGTGATGCCGATCATTCACTATATGCAAGGAAGGGTGATGATGACATCACAATTGTGGCTATTTATATTGATGACTGGATTGTAGGTAGTGATAATGAAGAAAGCATTAAAGAGGTAAAGCAACTTCTTATGTAGTCTCACAATTACAAGGCCTGATCTAAGCTATACTGTTGGACTTGAAAGTCAGTTTTTGCACGTTCTCAGGAAGCCACATTTGGATGCTTTGAGATGCACTCTATGTTATGTGAGTGCTACTTTGGATTATGCATTGTTTTATGAAGTTGGTGTAGATCTGTAGGTTCATGGACACACTGATGCAGATTGGGCTGGTAGTATTCTAGATAGAAGATCTACTAGTGGCTCTCTATTCTCACTTGGAGGTGCGGCTATTACATGGAGCAACAAGAAGCAATCCATTGTTGCTTTGTTGAGTACAAAGGCTAAGTATAGAGGTGCTGCAATGGCAGCATGTGAGGCATCATGGCTGGAGATGCTACTTGCATATTTATGTGTGGAAGTGCAAAAGTCTATCACCATCTATTGTGATAATCTTAGTAGTATATAGCTAGCACGGAACCTTGTTTTTCATGCTAGAATAAAGCATATCAAGGTACATTATAACTTCATTGGAGAGAAAGTATTCGCAGGTGATATTGATCGTGTTTATGTGAGAACATATAAGTAGGTTGCTGATATTTTCACTAAAGCACTTGAAGCAGAGAAGCTGAAGAAGTTTCTAAAGATGCTTGGATTAGAGGACATGACATTGAGCTTGAGGTGGAGTGTTGAGATATCAGGCTCAACATGTGATGATCCAAGATGACACATATCACTTTTTCATTTCTCTAACATGTATAGTGGTCACCCTGGTATATGTCAGGGACACTTCATTGAGCTTTATTAGATTTTTCTACCGAGAGTGATGGCACATTTGTTTCTTGCCAGCTCACTCATTCACAGACATTAATTTAGCCAACATTACTTGGAGGTGATCTATACTCTTAGTAGTCAAGGAAGAAAGGGAATCGATAAGTCAAAGTACTCCTTGGTGAAATAAACTCATAAAAGTAAGCACATAAACTTTTTCCATTTTTTTACATTTAGTTATTGGAGTAAGTTGATACTTTTAAATCTTTAAGAACAACTAGTCAAGACATTTGTTAAAGAAGGGCCAAGTTTCATGGAAGAATTGTTCCTCCATGATACACAAAGTGATCCTTAGTTATGAAAGGTAGATCATATATAAGAATGGTTCAACATGCTAAGTTATGGCAAGGAATTTCAAGGTTAAGGTTAGCCAAAAGAAATGATTAGATCTAAAACTTATTCCTCTCAACCAAGAGATAACTTGAGAGTTGTATAGAATTTTGTGAAAAGATAAGATCACCATTAGAATAGGTTGAAGTATAGACACTCTAAATGGAAATGATGGATATGTTTTCCATTAGAAAGAGTGAATAGGATACCTAGAAACTTTTGATAAGTGTGGGCACATATGAGAAATTGATCTCTCCAGCAGAGAACATCTCCTACACATAATGATAGTGCACCTCCATGTTCTTAGTGTGAGCATGGAACATAAGGTTCCTTGCAACTACCAATGCGCTCTGACTATCAGTGAAGATGGTGGTGGTGGAAGACTAACCAACACCCAAATCAGCTATAAAGCATTTGATCCACACACACTTAACAGTCACCATGAAAGTTGCCCTATACTCAGCCTCACAAGTTGAAGTGGCCACAATAGGCTGCTTCTTGCTCAACAAAGATATACATGAGCTACCATGCATGAATCAGCCATAAGGCATTTGAGCCACACACGCTCAATAGTCACCATGAAAATTGCCCTATACTCAGCCTCACAAGTTGAAGTGGCCACAATAGGTTGCTTCTTGCTCAACAAAGATATACATGAGCTACCAAGCACGAAGCAAGAGCCACTAGTGGACACATGAATGTGATAGCAACCAGCCCAAGTAGAGTAAAAAAAGCATGTAAATCTAGTGGTAATGATCTCCCCTGTGGATAAAACAATCCAAGTACAGAGTATCACTCAAGTAGCAAAATATGTGCTTAATTGCTTGTCAATGCTTGACACCTCGGCATGCGTAAACCTGCTCATCTGTGAGATAGCAAACTCAATATCTGGCAGAGTAATGCATAAGTAAATCAAGCATGGAGATCAGCCTTAAAATTAGCAATGTGCTTCTCATGAGGACCAATGAGCAGCATGTCATCAACATACACAACAATGATCAAAAGCACATCATTTGCATGCTTAACATATAAGGTGCTCTCAGTTGGAGTGTTATGAAAACCATGTGCAATTAGGTAGGCATGTATCCTTTCATACCAAGCATGTGGTGCTTGCTTCAAACCATATAATGCCTTTTTCAACCTGCTCACTTGGTTTTCATGCCTTTTCTGCACAAATCCATAGGGTTGAAAAACATACACTTCTTCATGCAAATCACCATTCAGAAATGCAATTTTAATGTCCAACTGATGTACATTCCAACCATGATGAGCTACAAGTGCACAGATGCTACGAACAATAGTAATGACATGTAGGAGCAAAGGTCTCATCAAAATCAATGCCTCTTTCTTGAGCATAACCCTTTGCAACAAGCCTAGCCTTATACCTGTCAACTGTTTCATTAGGCTTATGCTTCAACTTGTATACCCACTTAATGCCAATGGCCTTCTTGCAAGGAGGCAAGTTACATAAAGTCTAGGTACCATTTTTCATAATAGCATCATATTCTGATTGCATAGCAACCATCCAATTTTCAACACTTTATGCTTCATCTTTAACAAAATAGGCTCATTCTCATCACATAGACTAGAGGTAGCTATAGCATAGAAATCTGATGCAAAAGAAGCACTATGAGCCTAAAGGAGTACGATATGACATAGCTGTATCTAATTTGCTATCTCGCAAAGTTTGCACCAGCCAGTTAGGCATAGTTTTTACGTCCTCTATATCAGTTCTCTCATCAACAAGTGCATTATCGAAGGCCTTATGAATAACAAACCTAGAGGTGAGAGACTTCAAGGTATTGCAAACTTCAAAAGAGAGCTCTCAAAGCATCTATATGTTTAGGATACTTATACTTTGAGTATCTATCACATGCTTGCATAAATTAATAAGTTTATGGGTATGTGTTCTTTTGAGATGAATTTGGGGTTCACTTGAATTCATCTTGGCATATATTTTTTTAAAGTGATATCGATATAATAGTTATCAATAGAAGAATTCAAAAGCTAGTAATGGGAAGCCATGTAAGAACTTTAGAGAGTTAGCAGTTGAGACAATGGGCTTTGGATCCACTAGCTTTATAAAGAATCATTGTTGGATTCTAGAAAATGGGATAGTTTTATCCATCCATCTACCTAAGAATGAAGAATTGGTATCAAAGAATGAACTCATCCCCATTAATTAAAAGAAAAAAGAAAAGTTTATGGACCAAGTACTCAAATGATCGTAGTCAAGATACATAGAAAGGCATAGCCGAACAAGTTTCAAGAAGAGAACGGTCAAGATAAATAGAAAGTCAAGGTTTGCATAAAGGATAAAAGGCTAGTCAAGTACAAAGGGAAAGAAAGGAAAAATTTGCAAGGCTTCTTCTTCAAAAAGAACTAGAGATGATTCTATCTTAGAACTTCGGCTCAATGTTCCTACACATAGGCATCTTCATAAAGTTACCAAGTAGGTAAAAAGCCATTAAGTGGTCAAGTGTATCAAAGTCATACATTTAATAATTATAGAAAGTGTGAGAATACTAGGTCTATTGAGAGTTCAAATAGAAAGGATATGAACACAAAGCTTATATTTTTATGATAGATCCGTAGTTGAAAGTCATCAATGATGACTCTATCAAAGAAGATGAGATAACTCTATCTTAGCTTACTTAAACAAACAATTCAAGTCCATATTGCAATAACTCATTAGAGATTGGAATAGACAAATGGAAAGGAAATGTTCAAACAATAGATATTCAAGGAATATTTATGATAACCATGATGTTTCCTATATAGAACATTTTAGTGTTGACAAGTATAATAATAAGTTGAATAATTATTGTGATAACCTAGATTGCTTAGATGAAATCACATGTATAATGATTTATGTGTCAAGGTTAACAAGTAGAAAGGATTAGGACATGAGATCTAGTATATCCTTAGAGAAGACACAACATGTCTAGAAGTTCATAGGAAGGATCGATAGATTGAGTGAGATGTCATGTACTCATTTAAGAGATAATGGAAGTTCTAGAAGTTGCTTAAATGGCATATTTGTAGCATAGGCTATTGAAATTCGTAGTCATAGATAGGGATGCCATGAGACATAGTCGAAAAAATGTAGAAGATAGTGGAACCATTAAATGATGGTAAGATGTTCACATAGATCATCTTTATATTTATGTGAGTTATTCAGATCCATAGGATGCGACATTGAATTCTTACCCTTCAATTTTTTTTTACATGCAAGAAGAGTAATAATGAATATGTTGGAGATCATATCAAGAAGATCAATTGGGGATTAAAGCATATGTTAAGGGCACATATGTTATAGGAGAGGATAGAATGGGATAGATGTTGTTATGATGGATGAAAGGGTTGTTAGTATACTTGTTTCTAAGATGTATTATAGAATACATGCAATAACTCTTAGCCCCACATAGCTACAGGTCATGCTTATGTATATGAGATGAGGGCTAGTTAGCCAAGGTCCTTAACTTGGGGGGATATCCTTAAGTTCTTTAATGGATAGTAGAGTGACTGTGCATGATGGCCACACACACTAGACCACTCTATAGGCTATTTATTATGGGACAAGAGGATGTAAAGGATGGGATGTGTTTTATATACATGCAATTTATTTTCCCAAGTCTATTAGGGTGTGTTCAACAAAAGTGGTAGACTAGTAGCAATTGAAAGCAAGAAGCTTTCAAATGCACAACACAATTGGCACGACCAAGATTTATATGTGATTTTACATGGGCTTAAATTTTGGATGCATTCTTTGTATGGTGCAAAATTTAATATGTACACAATCATCATGTGCTCATGTAATTTTAAAGTCATACATATCTTCAAGGTAGGTTGGTTCAATGGGTTGAACATACTATGTTATAATTTTACATGAAATCTTTTATATGAACGGAAAAGAAAATTGTTATGAGGAGAAGATTAGGACCACCATGTGATAGAGAGATGACTCTCCTCCCAACGTTATGCCTCTGTATATAGTGCTCTCCAAGGGACTACCCTCTCTAGAAAGTTAATACTATCCATCCAAGTGTATTCCATGTACTACATGTGCCCCATGTCCTAATAAATTGGAGGTAACTCAAGTGGATGCTTCTAAAAGGCTCTAGAGCTGTTTGGGGCAAAAATAATCTCCTAGAGCTCTCATAATATAGGAATCCAAGGCCTCCTCCTTCCCATCCATTCGACTTAAACTTAACCACTAGGCCAAGATTCTTGGTTCTATGCTTAAGTATAATCTTGGGATTTTGACCTCACATGAGAATTACCAAATGATGTCTGATTTCATATACAAATGTATTGTCTACACAATCAAGACATCAGAATCTCACTTTTTGACATGTTTCCCCCTTGGAGAACATTTTTGCCTTTGAAAATATAGTTATAAACAACTATATACATACCCCACAACCTCATGTTCTAGCTTAGAAGAACATTTCTTCATCTCTATGGTCAAATTTTCCTCATATTCAACATGAATATAGGGGTATTTATTGTTTTATCCTTAGCAAATGATTCATAAACACCATCTGGCTTTGAAATTAACAAGTTGAACCAAGTCTAAAGTAGGGAATGAATGACAAGGGTAGAAAAAAAACATCCCTACCTAATTCTCCATTTTGACTATGTGCTATCCAGACATTCACATGTGAAATGGGTGGATTCAAAATGTCCTTAGCTGAATTGCTATGTGATTCCATATCTAAGCATCACTAGTGCATGGACCTAGCAATGGTGGTATTTCTATTCATTTCAAGACATTGAGAACTTCTCTTTCACTTGAATTTGGTTTGGGTGAAAGAAAGCAAAAGTCTCATTGACCCAAACATCTAACTTAGATGTTTATACAACGGTCCACTTCCAACCAATATTTACTTGACTTATTACCCAATTGGAGGACTACTTTGTCCTACTAAGATCAAATTCTTGAGTGGAATATATGAGGAAAATTATCTTACACCTTTGTCAACCTTTAATTTGAACTAGAACAAAGAAAATTTTAAATGAATATTGTCCAACTCAGGACATTTTTCTAAAAGAATCGGCTAAGCTTCTTGGGAATTGTCAAATCTATGAGAAATTCCTAACTCTTTTCTCTTCAAGAGTGTTCTAAGATCTTTTATAGAACTATGAAATCTTTCTTTATCCATTGGAGTTGTGCTACTTTGCTCAGTGCAAACTAAGATTTTTACTTGGGCTTAGCATCTTTGAAGATTGAATGGTTTTTGCACATAACATCTATATGTGATGTTTAATTCATCCATTCCAATTGGCTAATACTGACCTTTATTGAAAGGATTCAAATACTCTATCTCAATCAATCCCAAAGGTTTTTGGAAAGCAAAAAGGAAGAATCAAAACTCTATGTAACCAATTCAAACTTCTAGGATACTTATTCTGATTTGAGCCACACTTTATGTGAATCAAAAATTTAATTTTTCAAAAATCTATTCAAAAAAGTTTCTAAGGAGTTTCAACTATTTTTAAGAGAATTAAATTGGGCTCTCAAAAATGTTCTTTGAGTAAACTTAAAACATAATCCAACCACTAAACACTAGTGTGGTATCAGACATCAATGTGTCGACCCACCAAGGATCTATTGATGACATTTCTCCCTTACAAAAAACACTAGCGCTTCAACTAGGACTAAGTTAATCATTCATTTTCACACTCCCTTAAAACTCCTTACTTGGAATGCAATTCTTATGCATGACTTTGAGTCAAGCGATTGATTGTACCAAATTGCATTGTCAACTAGGTACTTTAAACTTGGACTAATCTATTCTAACTAACCTTGGTTGAAGTGATCTTCAATAAGTGATTTATGTTTTGAAATCCGTACTATGTTTTTGATATAAACACTTTACTTTGAAGTGTTCAAAATTCAAGTAAGAGCATGTTTGTCGTAATTGAATTCTAAATGAAGATCTTGGAAGTTACATATTTCTTGATCTTCTAACTTTGCTTGTAAACTTGTCCTTGAAGTGTTCTTTTGGGTAATGATATTGACCGTCTTGGACTTGAACTTCCCCTTTGAAGTTTCAATCTCCCTTGGGGATTCAATCTTACTTCAAAATTCATTCCAAGATTAAAATATACCTACCATCCCAAGGTGAGATTGTTGATGACATGATTGCTTCTACTTCATCTACATTTGTATCCGCATGAGTGCATCTCGATTTTGTATCCAAGAGGCACTCCATTTCTAGTCTATTTCTATTTTATATTGTATTTCCTTTGTATTTGGGTACCTTGCCATGTGCTTCTACCAGTTGTATTCATTCTCCTTTCAGGAGACTTATCCCACATATGATGTACTTTTGAGAGCCCCTCCCAAATCTATATAAGGAGGGCCTCTCCCCTCATTTGTACTTGGTTAGAAGCTTGAGGAGCCTACTCCATGCTCTTGGCAAGCTCATTTCTAATCCACATGAGTTTAGCCATTTCATGGTCTACTCATTTTGTGTCTCACACATTCTTTGTTTTGTGAGAGTACTTTACTTTTCATTTTGCTTTCGCATGCGTACTCTCTACATGGTATCAAAGCGCTAGGTGGAGGTCTTGGTGGTTTGTTTGGCGGTCATTTTGGTGGTGGTGCTGCATGAGTGTTGTTGGTCTTGCTGTCTCCTCATTGAGAGAAGCCTTTTACCATCAATTTTTGGGATTCATTTTGCCCATTTGCCCACCCTCCCACCCCTTCTTTCTCATCATTTTGTGCCCCCTTTACCCCCATTTTCCCATCATCTTTGTGGATGGAGTGTAATATCTTGTAATTTCGATGAAGTCATTTATGCAAGACTGGATACTTATTCTCATCGTTTATAGTGTTCATAAACACTATTCGAATCATTTTTTCAAGATCGGTCCTCTCTGTGCTAAATGAACACGTGAATACTGTGAGTCATCGATTCTAGTATGAGCAATGAAAAGCACCCAGAGCAATCTTTATACGTGTGTCCCAGTATAGGAGAGTGCGATTAACTCCCTTGTTTTCATGCAGAAGCACATATAAGCTTCCATTCATCATGTACTCATAGACCACAAGTTTTTTCTTCCCTAGAAGGACCAAATTCTCGTGCTTTAGCTTGCCTACTCCGGAGATTTGCTGTTCAAATGGATTGAAACTTCCTGATTTACTACTAATCCATTCCCAATATTGTGTTTCTAAAATTTCAATCACCTTTGGCAGTTTCACTATGCTATTGTAGGTCTTTAGTCAAGCAATGGAGCTACACAGGCCATGGCAACCTGTAGCATCTGCACCATCTCTTCTTCTATGTTTTGATACCTCATAAGATCCAGAAGAAGTACACCAGCCAAGCAAGAAAGCCACAAAGAGAGAGAGAGATATATATATATATATATAGAGAGAGAGAGAGAGAGAAAGTGAGAATCTCAGATGCTGCAAAAGACGACCTTCAATTCACTCTACACCAATTAACAACTCAAGAAGCAGTCCACCTCTGAGCGCGAGAAAGAAGGAGATAATCAAAGAACAGCGCCTCTAAGCAAGGCAGCAGACAGAGAGCAAGGGATCTGTGCGAGTTTCTCAGAGAGAGAACAAGAGAGAGAGAGAGGGGCACAGAGGAAACTAAGCACGAAACTGTGTATGCCTATGTGCACCTCCAGACTACACTCCTCCATCTTACATGAACCTGTGACAGAGACGGAGAGCTAAACCAGATGCCAAGTGCATGGATGGATTGGAATCGGGTTGAAGCCGAAGAAGAGCACAATGTGCGTGCGAGAGAGCATGGAGGGAATGTGATGACTCCGTAGACTTACTGAGTTGCTCTGCGACCAGCTCTTTTGCTCCAAACTTTGAAGTTGTATATCTCTGCACACTTTCGGAATTGGCACTAAGGCTTGCTACGAGTATCTGAGAGGATGCTCAACTGTCTTTGTTAGAGAAAGTCTGAACATGGACCATTTCGTTAGAAGATCACGCATCGGCACTGCTAAATACACCGAAACTACTTTGCCAACTTCTCTGTATCACGCATCAGCCCTGCTAAAGTCAATTAGCCAATTACTTTGGCCCACACCAATATTGGACTATCGATTGGGACAGCAACTCTTCAGGAGGATAGCAGGGTCGTTCACGTGCATTTCTCAGGTGGCACTATAGCGAAATCTAATCTTGGCGAATATCTGCAGAATGGCATCCGACGGTGCTAGGCTATAGATTATTGACATCAGTTATGATGTCAATCTGTCCACACTAATAATCGTTTTTGTTGTGTAGATTAAAGATCTCTATTGCACTTATTAAAGGCACTTATCTCAGTTATGCTGCAAAGGACTTAGTCCATGTGTTTTTTATGTATTGATTTGTGACTAATGAGGTCTAACTAAGTGCCATACTCCAAACATAAATTATAGGAGCATAAATCGAATTTGGGCATCTCTCTTGTGAATACTAATTTAAATATTTTGAAGTCTCCACTTATTGAAGGATTAATTATTTTTGGCCCTCTACACAAGAAGATCCTTCATTTCTACCTAAGGATACTTCCCATCCAATTTTGCATCATCAATCCGTGTAACACTTAAAAGTAATTTTTACCTTCAACATGGTTTCATTCTTGACACCATAAAAGAGCCACTTTGCATCTCTCAAGGACTTCAATCCTCATTTGTAATTTCCACAAGCACTAAGTGCCCCCTCTTTGTACACTCAACATATAAGAAGAAAAGTATCATGTGTGAGCACTTTTGTGGGTTGGAGGCTACTGTAGGCCCACCCACAAAGTTTTTTAAGTTCCCAAGCCTACTCTATGGCTCAATTGGTGGGCAACGGGCTAATGTAAGCCCTCTCCTCTCGACTCATCTTGGTGTTGTACAAGTGTAGGGCTACTCTAAGCCCCCCCCCCCCCCCCCAAGAATTTTAAGTCTGGTATCGAGTCGTTCATTGCAAGCTTTGCAATTATTTTGAAGCGGTATTTTCAGCAAGTATCCTTGATAGTGTTTCTAAACACTTTACCCTCAAAAGATTTGTAATGACCAAAAGAGAAGGTAGCTCATCAGCTATGGCTAACTTCTTACCATCTTTCACCCCTATTTTTATGCCTAAGGATGAATGCCTCAATGGAAAAAATTACACTCCATGGAAAGATGTCATGTGCACCTATCTCTACATGAATCTCCTCCATGAGGTAGTAGATGGGTCATACCCTGAGCCCAATAGGGATACCAACTTAGACAATTGGCATGTGTGGAATGTCAAGGATATGATGAAAGGCAATTAACTTTTCACAATATTAAGAGCTAAAGTGTTTCACTATGATTCAATTTTTAATCTAACCAAAATAAATGAAAGTTATGGAAAGAAAATATTGAAATCAAACATAACTTGGAAACTCTAAAGGCCTCCATAGAAGCTTACAGAGAGATCTAATACCAATGTTATGAGAAAAATATTAGGACCACAACGTGCTAGAGAGATGAATCTCCTTCCAACCTTATGCATCTATATAAAGCTCTCTCCAATGGACTTCCCTCTCTAGTAAGTTGATACTATAAATCCAAGGGTCAACATGTAACAACATGTGCTTCAAGTGTCCAAGTTAATCCGACCTAAGTCAAGTGGATGCTTCTAGACGGCTCTATAGCTCTTGGTCTCCCATGAATCACATGACTTGAACCCAAGACCTCCTCCTTTGCATCCATATGCATTGACTACTAGTCCAAACTTCTTGCTTGTTTTGGAGAGAATATGAAGCTATTGTTGATATATTTAGGTAGTGATGTGTGTGAACACTCTAGGACCACCGGGGCACTTTTTTCCCTCTTTAGGAGGTCTTTTTGCCTCGGCTTGTATATACGCCTATTGCCCTAATGGGCTACTGATCTTTGTACATTCTTTAGTAATACATTCAATACTGTGTGTTGTGCTTCAAGCTTCTTGTCCTTCCTTGTGCTGTTCGCGTGCTTCCGCAGACATCTATCTCCAACAATTGGTATCAAAGCAGGTCATCGCTTTATCTAGGGCACCATCAACACTCCTCCGGTTGTAGTCTCATAATCACACGAATTTTGGTGAGCATACTCAACGTGTTTTCGAGATCAAAACTGCTTCGCTTTGTGGTGTCAAAATCGTGATCTAAGATTGTTTCAGCCTCCGAACGCACTATCACAGTGCTTGTGTAGGCTATTTTCTCTTTTTGTGCCAAAGGTATATACCAATTTCTATTCGCCAGTATAAGCGTCTCAAAGTCTGCTACAGGTCTAGCAGAATTCGTCTGGACAATTCTATTCAACTTTTTGAGATACAATCAATTTTCTGCATCAAGGTATTTTAGTCACCGGCCATGGCTGAGAGCAGTGATGTATTCCGTATGTTGGCTATTGAGGAGAAGTTGGATGGTACCAACTAAGCGTTATGGGTTTATATGATGCGACATGTGTTGGTTGCAAAAGGATTGTGGAACATTGTGTAGGGTATCGAAAAACGTCCTATCACACTTGCAACTGTTACAACTGTAGGTACGAAAGCTGATGCAGAAGGTGTCAAAGATGATTGTATTCTGCATATTCTTGTTTGTGCTACGATTTCTGCTGCACCTACTGTAGAGCAGATTTGGCGGGATGGGAGAGATGCCCAGGCACATGCATTAATAGCTTTGTCTGTCAAACGTGCCATTATTCCTCACATTTGCTCTTACAGAACCACTAAGGATGCTTGGGATACACTTACCACATTGTACCAAGCTAGGAATGAGGCTCGTGTTGCTTACCTCCGAAAATAGTTGGAGAGTGAGCACATGAATGAAGGTGATTCTATGGACAATTTCCTAACAAAGATCAAAGACTTGAAGGAACAATTGATTTTTGCTGATGAGGTTATATGAGATAGCTCACTTGTGTAGACCATTCTGAATGGTCTTCCTGATTCATATCAGAGTTTTGCTTCTACTCTTTGGTTGATGATGAAAGGCAATCCAAATCCTTATTATTTGAGGAGTTAGTCTCTGTTCTGTTGCACGAAGATTAGTCTAGGCAGAACAGGTCCATTATGCGAGTTGCAGATCAAGCTTTCCTGGCTAGTCATAAGGGCAAAGGAAAACGGAGCTATTCAACTGGTAAGCAGAAATATGCTAATTTTGCACATTCGAAGAAGGAAGATAAAGATGAGAAGAAATCAGAAATCAGTCAACTGGTAAGCAGAAATATGCTAATTCTGCACATTCGAAGAAGGAAGATAAAGATGAGAAGAAATCAAAAAAATAGAAATTGTTTTGTAAGTACTGTAAAGGGAATGATCATATCATAAAGAACTGTCCAAAACTGGCTCCTAAAGAGGCAAAGAAGAAAGAGGCTGGAATGGTTGTTGCAGAGGCCTCTACACCAAAAACAGAGTCTGCTAATCTTGTGCAGGAAGAAGAATGGACATTTACTACTGTATGTAGTTTTGACACATCTTCTCATGAGCAGTGCATGTTTGCAGTAGACTCAGATGTTTGGTATTTTGACAGTGGGGCGACCAAACATATTACCTCGCAGTGCAATTTCTTCTCCTCACTCGAGCCTGCCCCTACAGGGAATACTGTTACATGCGCCAACAACTCCTCTTATCCTATTATGGGAGTTGGTAAGATCATTTTGACTACTACTGATGGTAGTTCTTTCACTTTGTCAGATGCTTTATTTGTGCCAGGGATCAAGAAGAACCTGTTTTTCTGCATTAGCCAAGATTGGCTTGGTTGTGAAATTTGTTGATGACAGGTGTATAATTCATGATCTATCAAATGGCGACATGATTATTGCTTCTGGTATTTTATGTCATGGGCTGTATAAGCTCATAGACTATGAAAGATCTATAAGTGATTCAGCATGTGCAGTACATGATTGTCAGGCTATGTCAGATGCAAAGCTTTGGCATGCATGCTTTGGTCATCTGAATTTTGCTAGTTTGCTACGCTTTCAGAAATTTGAAATGGTGTCCTCTTTGCCCAAACTTGAGGCACCTGGAAAACATGTTTGTGAAGGCTGTATGTAGACACCTTCTTTTGGAAATTATCTTTACTTCGTGACTTTCATTGATGATTTTTCCAGGCATGCATGGGTATATCCATTGAAGGAAAAGTCCGAAGTGTTCATGTGCTTCAAATAGTTTTTGGTTTTGGCTGAAAATCTAACATCATGTAAAATGGGCAACCGGACTATTAAAGCTTGTACAAAGAACAAAGAATGATGGTTGAAACTAATTTTTAGAAACAACTCTAACCTCATGTTGTCAGGCACCCCCAGATGGCAAGGACTTAATCTCCTCACTCTTCTTTTCTCCTCGATCCCAGTTTCCCCTAAGGGATTTGCTCTAGTTTCCTCACTTTGGTTTCCTTGGAACAAGATGAAACATATTTGCGTTGTTAGCAATGATTGGAAGTGGGCAAATGACATAAGAAAAATGACTCTATTTGGTTTCCAATTTTGGGCAGCAAAAGGTACACTGTGTGAGAACCTCCAAAGAGCTAGAAGACTTTGTTCTAAAGGATTCCATCAATGGAACCATCAGTGGTTTCACCCAAAAGAAGATGGATAAGATTTGATGACATTGACCCGAGTCTATGAGTTGACTATGAGGATTGGTGCCTCTTAAGACAAAGGATGAACACTTGGCATGACTTGAAGTGTCACCTCCTTATTAGCTAGAAAGCCCCTAACCCTAAAGCTATACAATGAAAAAAAAAATGCAAACAAGATTGAACATGTGCCAAGATTTATGCATCAACCAAATTTCTTTCTAGTTCTCAATAGGAAATGGTTGGTGATATTGGGCCTAGCTCCATTGGGATCTCAAGCTCAAAGGGTTTTGGCATCCTCTAAGGGAATGAAAGAAAGAAACCCTCTTGTGGCAAATTCTCCATAGAGGGATCTAGACTAACATGAAAGCTACAAAAATATGTGTGTTGCAGAGAAAAGAGGCATAAAAGAGGGGCCCCAAAATTTTCAAATTAATGGGCATAATTTTCTCCTTCAAAATCGTAAGGAATTCCCTCAAAGCTATGTAAATGCACTAGAGGAGTCCTCTAGATGCATAAGCCCAACTCCTTGTAACATATTTCTTGTAAAATAGTAGGAAATTAGAGATTAGCCAATAAAGTGCCGGTCACTTATGTGAAAGGACCATTTTTAGGGCACATGTATATAAGTCACTTTGTGACTCTTTGTAAAGGACTTTTTGCCATTGTGAAGAAGGAGAACCAAAATTTTGAATTTGCTTCTTTCCTGCAGATTTTCATCTTCTCTATGATCTTATGTGTGTGTGAAGCTTGAAATGTGTGTGTAAGACTGTTGTCTACCCCTCCCCATCACTTTTGAACTACTGTAGTGTGTGTGTGAGCAAGTGTGAGTTGTGGAGTGAGTGAAGGTGTTTCCCGCCATTCATTATTTGGGCCATAACTTGAGGAGCGATTGTCAGATTTGAGTGAGAATACCATCAGTAGATGCGTCTTCTCAAGAGCTTTGAAAGAACCCACTATTGGCCATATTTGGACTTTCGAGCTAGGAGAAACATTCGAATTTGTATTTATTGCTGTAAGTGGTATCGCGGCAGACACTTTCAAAGATTAAGTGAGTTGGAGAGGTAGTTTAGTCTTTTCTCTTGCATTCTAGCTGAACCACTTCACTTTCCATCATGTGTGCATACGTCCCCATACACTTGGTTCATGCGGTTCTTCAGATTGATAATTAAGCGTGTGTCAATCCACCACTATACGTACTTGTGTGGCAAATGAGATTTAGTCTCTTTGGCACAAGTCCCTAAGACCTTGTGAATTAGGTACACACGTTTTTGGCACCATTGCCGGGGAACAAACTCAACCAAGGGTGCCTTCGTGATGGTTATAGATCTAGAGTGAAGGAATCCTACTTGTAGAAGTGAGTTCCTTCAGTGGCAAGTAGTCAAACACATCAGCACTTGTTACTTCACATCCCTGAGGTGTGTGTAATGAGTTTTTAGGTTTAGGGTTAGGAGTGAAGGAGAGAAGGAGGAGTTAAGGTTAGGTCAAGGAGAGAAGTGGAGTAGGATTCAGTTGAAATCACCAAGAAAATTTCCAAAAAATTACCAAATTAGTGTAGAATAGGTTTCAGGTATCACAAACTATAAAAACCAAAAAAATTGTAGTTCATTTGACACTTGCTCAAGAGTTGGTATTGTCTACAGACTGCGATCAGTATCATCAATGTGATATCGTGCTAGGTGAGGTAAAGAAAGGAGCTAGGAGCACACATTTGGATTGAGACACTCTAGAAGGTAAGCCACATGAGTTTTGGGTTACAAAAATCAGTTCATAACCACCACCACACGTGATTAAAATAATTTTCGGTATTGCGGGGTGGGACAGAGAGGTTTAAGAGGTTTTTTGAGTGAGACAAAGGGTCAGGAGTGTTGAAAACTTTTAGGTGATTGCACTCATAAGAGAGCCCTTAGCTCATATTTGGAGAAAAACCTATTTATCAGTTTTCACCCCTGAGGACCTGAACGCTCATATCTTTTTCATCCGAAGTCCATTTTTTGAGCTAATTTGAGGTTAACATTGTTGGGACTAGAAGCCAAGGGGCATTGAAATTTTGGGCAAGGGAAGAAAGGACCTTTAAAGGTGTATATACTCAAGTGCTTGATCATCCATTTGAGAATCGGTCTAATAGTGGAATTTTACAGGTCTAACAAGGACAATCAACGGCAATCAAGGCACGTCAGTGAAGAACGCAGGGCTTGGGAAGCACGGCTTCTTGGGCATCAGAGCACTCAAAGGAGCTGACTTGAGGTTGGAAGATTACTCAATCCCCTCAGTCAATTATTAGCTTAGGATAAACGGTAGCATTGTGGATTAGATTAACGACGATAGGAAAACTTCAAGTTCAAGAGACTTAATTTTTCAAGTCCAAGACTAAAGTAAAGGTGTGTGATACAAAAACCTAAAGGAAAGAATTAAAGTTTGACGGAATGAGAACTCAAAAGTACCACAGAAAGTCGATTCCTGACGCTTACAGTAAGACAAGACAAGAACTTAAAGACATTTAAAAAGAATCAAGAAAGTAAGAAAAAAGAATCATTGATAATCAAAAGTGCCACAAAGTAAATTCATGAACCTTAGATCAGGCAAACATATAGGTAAGTCAGACCGACGAAGCCTGAGATCATCTGAAGCAAGCGTAGGAACTACTGCACGTTCGTGGGTATAGCAATTGAATAATAACTATCCCTATGAGTTGAGCTCAGATACGAGTGAATCAGAAATGGCTTTTAGCACGGAAAGACGAGAAGGAGGGTCAAACGTTGCATATTTAGAAAAACCTGAAGGACCCTATAGAACTCAATTGGAATTTCTCCGAACCAATCGCTTAGGTGCTCGCATCTATCAGGATGGTTTGCGAAGACAAGTGGTGCAAATGCACAAGCCTGATCAACCCATTGGATTGGAACGTCCAGTGGTGAAATTTGAGAGAGATGCATACATAGACAAGGAAGGAACGATGTACATCATAAGTACTCAGCCAAACAATACCAATGAGTTTAGTGTAATTCAGTTAGAGACCGAAGCAAGAGCCCAAGGAAAAGAACCAGTAGGAGAAGAACCTAGGACGCCTAGAGGGAAGTACTGACACGAGTACTAGTTCGAGGTTGGACCCCTCATGACAACAAAAGCATAGAATTATTCGTAAACAAAGAGACAGACAAAGCATTTTGGAGGTATAGAGTGGAACAACCTAGTGAAGTATGCTCCATCATAATTTGCAAGTTCAAGGACCCGGGTACACCTGGAAAGGTTGTATACCTGGATGAAACTTCAGAAAGAGTATTTGTAGTACCAGATCATGCGAGAAATACCTATACATGGAGAGGTGAGTTGGTATTCCCTCCATCTCGAACAAACGTAAACACGAGCCATCAAGGGGCAGGAACATCCTCAGCCCATGGCGCGCAACGAGAGAAAAATAAAGAGAGACCTGAAGTAAGTTTCAATCATCCCATAGGGAGAGATAGAAGCACCATGGACACAGATATAGTGGAAAGACAAAGAATGCCAGGTGGTAGAGATGATTTTCCTCTACCTAGACCAGGTGAGCACCCAAGGGTATTAAGACCCACTCAGTTAGTAAAATCCATGAAAAATTACTTTGATGAGACAGGAGATCCCTATGATCATGTTGCAGAATTTAAGCAAGTGCTACGAGAAGAACAAGTAGAAGATATGTTTACACAATATAATGCTTTTGGACTAACGTTAAAGAACACAGCTTTAACTTGGTTCCAACCATTGCAACAAAGGCAATTTAGAGACATACATCACTTTTTAGAGTCATTCATCACTAAATTCTCTAAAAGTGGAATCAGACATGACACGTCTTCGTTGATTCATAGCTTCAAACAGACCCCTCAAGAAACAGTTAGACTGGTAGGACGTAGGTTTAGACAATATGTGGAGAGATGTCCAATGCAAGAGTTACCCTCACAGGCCAAGCAAGTGTCATTGTTTCTAGATGGCCTGTTGAGCTCTAAACTATGCTCCTATGTGTACTTGAAGGAACCCAGAACGCTAGAGCAATGTGTGAGAATTTGTATAGACATTGAGGACAAACTTGGAGACGAGTTGGAACTCTCAAAGGTTTATAAGGACTCAGATTGTTCATCTCTAGCATCCACAAAATTGTCTAGTTCGATAGAAGACCTAGCAGAAAAAGTGGCCAAGAAACTAGGAGTTTCGAGTAAACAGATGCCTAGGTTGACAACAATCAAGCGTTGTTACACCTGTGGTGGTGATCATATGGCAAATGTGTGTCCCAATGCAACATAACCGCAAGCCAACCCTAGTGGCCAATACTGTACGATTGAAAGACGATACATGAATCACACGGCTCAAGACTACCCATACAACAAACAGGCAGTAAGACAGAACTACCCACAAGTATACACACAACCAGGTAGGTATCAAGGTCAATATCATACTCAACCTCATTACTATAGGCCTCCTCAAAACTACCCTTATCAGGCTCAACAAAGACCTCAATCTGTTTTAGCTCAGCAGCCATCCCCACCAGCTAATGTCATCTCAGTCAAATATGCTACTGTAGAAGAGAACCTAAGTAGGGCCTTAGTTCCTTCTTCACCCTTGATCACAGAAAGTGACCCAAACTCAAACAGTTTTGACACTACTCATGTAGATAGTCCACCCGCGTATTACACAGAGTCACCAGAACACGTGGAAACATATCAATACGATAGTCCACCATTGGAACCTAGTTGGGAGCCCAATTACGCTAATGTGATGTATACAAACCCGAATCCACGGCCGCAATTAAGACAACCAAGACCACAGGGCCCTAGAGGACCATGCTTTAGGTGCCAAGGAGATCATTTCATAAAGGATTGTGGACATCCTCCGATAGCAGGACAATCACAATATTATAACATACAAGGTTTTTGCACCGATTGTGGTAAAGAGCACATAATCAAAGATTGTCCTAAGAACCTTGCTAATGCTTCAAATGTGACACCAATCAATGTGATAGGTTTTTGAAGTATGTAAGGTGATCATTCCCATTGTACCTGTAGCGTAGGGTTCTTCTCCAAAAAATTTCTTCTCCAGATAGGATCTGCTTTGTCGAATTCCTCTTGTGTATAGGTGAATGTTTACATACTAAACTGGAGGTTGCTATCTGGCTCTTTATTTGTTGTGGTCTTTATGTACTGTCATGTTTGCTCTTTAAGTAATCCATATGGTACATTGAAGGGTCGCATTACCTGTTCGATATTTTTGCTTTCAATCTTTGCTTCCTTCATGACTTTGACTACTTGATCTTCAAAATCTTCCGTTAGTTGGCACACCAGTAGTGCATGCTCATGTCGACTCAGTTCTGCAATATCCCGAGTGTATCTTTTAGTGTGGGTCTCCATTGCCTCCTTGATCAGTGAATGATGTAAGGGGGGAGAAAGAGGACATACCTCAGTCTCCTCAGTAGCTGCTGTGGAGTGTGGAACTACTGGTGTCCCCTGCTAGTTGATCTTGCAATTGTTTGATTAATTCGTCTTTTTCTTTGATTTCTTCTGTGGCTTTTTTGACTTCTTCTTTGTTCTTCAAGAGTTCTTCTCCTATGACAGCTAGTTGACTGGCATCTTCATCACATTGTGCTAAGAACCTATTCTCTACCATTTTCCACTTTTTCTTGAGTGCATTAGTGTCATCCATGTACCTTTTCTCCCATTCTGCTATGATAGCCTGCTCTTTCTTCAGTTGATCTTCGTATGCTGCTATCTGTTTTTCCAATGGTTTTGTGTCTTTCTCTGTCACTTCAGGAGCTTCTATTGGTTGATTGCATAATAGTGCGATCATTAGCTCCTTGTTCCTGTTACGGAGGTTACTTGTTCCTGTTATGGAGGTTATCTGCTTCGTCCATATATACCTTAATTTGTGATTCAAGGATTTTGTTTCGAGCATTCATTTGTGTTTTGTCTGCTTCGCTAGCTTCATATTTGCTCTGCAATTCCTTTAATTGTTCTTTTAGCCTCTGATTTTCCGATTCTAGTGTGTTGCATTGCTTCTTTTCTTCTTGGGCTTTGGTCTCTTTTTCTACTATTATCTTTTGTGCTTGAATCAATTGTGCAGATAGATTCTCTTCTAACTCCTGAAATTGATTCTTTTCCCTCATTGCTTTATCATAGTCAACATCAGCCTCAAGCATTAGTTGTTGAGTGTCCTTGTCAGTCTGTATCATTTGTTGTACTACTGGCTTGAGCTGAGCAACGTCCACATTTAACCATGTTTTTGGGATGCTTGGAGCTTCCCCTGTTCGTACATCCTTTTCGTGCTCCACATGTATGGTCTCATTATGTGGTTGCCTTATTTGTAGTTGTACTTCATGTTCTTTTCTTTCTTCTTCCTTATTAACAGTCTTCGTGGCACTCCCTTGAAATGTGACATCCATTGGAGATGGTTCTGCCACTACCCTTATTGGTGTGAATGGTTCTAACTCTTCAACGGTATTTTCAACCCTTTCTTCCTTGGGGTTCTTGAATAGGACTGCTCCCGCTAGCAGAGTCTCTTTGATTTGAATATTAGATGCTTCATTCAATTTAAGAATCTGGACCTCTCCTTGAGATACTTCCTTCTTTGTCGCGTCCTTGATGGAGTCCATTGGCCTTTGATATGCCTTCATTCCTTCCATGTCCAAATCCTCCTTTACTTGGTTTAATTCCTCCCATTGTCCCTTATCCTTGGAATCGCTTTGAATGTCCACATTCAAGATGGAGGTTTCCAGTTCTTCTTGTGCATCTAATGATGAGCTTGAGTTTATTAATCCCAATTCCCTGTATCTATGGACTTTGGTCAACCTTTTTCTTTGTTTCGAATCTTGGTGTGCTTGCTGGTAGTGGTGCCCTTGCACTGAGAGATTCACCTGTCCTTCGGTATACTGGTGGGTAGCTTCCATTGCTCTTGTCAACTCTTCTTTGGTAATAGGTTGGTTGTCCTCAAGTTTAGTTCGTGGAAGTATGTGTGTCCTCTTTGTAGCTGGTACTTCTACTTCTGCTTGCATCATTTCCCGCAGCCTTTTTGTACCTCTCATTCTTCGTTGGGAGCTTGTTTCCGCTTCCTCTATGATCTTGACTCCTTTCTTCTTTCTAAAAACTGTTGCAATCTTGGCATACTTGGCCATTGCTTCTGATGATGGCATCTCTTTTAGATGTTCTCTAATGCCCAAGGCATGATATATCAATATGGTCAAGGTAACGCTTCCATTTAGGAACTTCTTGTGATTCCATTGCTTCTTTGCCTCGAATAACCGTTCTTGAATGTATGGAGTCATGTTTACTTGATTCTCGATTTGCGCAACATTTGCGCAATGATCTTTTGTGGAGCCATGTACCTGTGCATGTTGGGAAAGCAAAAGTGTTGATGGATGAGTCTTACTTCTTCCTCGATATCAATGTGATTGATGTCACTGAAGGTTCTAGTCTTCGCTCCTCGATTTTCCTCTTTCAAAATGGTATTTCCATCTTTTTCCCAACCGAAAGCCTCTTTAATCAGGTCATGTGTGAAATATATAAGGACCCACTCCCCAACTACGTCTAGTACTCTCGCTTTCGGCACCAATGGGTCATGCAATGCTGGCTGCAGGGTGTTCATGACTTGCATGCATCGTTGGAAGTCAGGTTTGTATATTGGTAATTCAAAGTACTTGTGAATGCCTGCTTTCTTCATAATGCCCATTGTCGATGGGAGCTCATGCACTACTTTAAAGTCTTGGGACATTATGGGGAACTGATGGTAAGTATCCATAATTTTGATCGTGACCAGGAATAAATAATCTCCTGCTAGTTGAACTTCCCTAAACCAGTGGCCTTTGGCTTTAGTCACGCTTTGCAGTGGAAATTCTAGCACCTCCTCTTGAATGGTAGCTTCAGAATCCTCAGAAGCCATCTGCACTTGTAATGAAAAGAGCATTAGCTTCCATTAACAGACATGTGGGTGGTGAGGTGTGTTGTAATGACATTTTGCTCATTGTGTCACTCTGTTCCCCTTGTTCACATCAGAAAGATCTCTTACCACATATTCTCTCTATTTTATCCTGAAAGAAAACAGAAATTAGTGTAGCCAAAGCACTTATTTATTTACATAGTAGGTCCATTCCTATGAGAGTAGAATCTATGACCTATTCCCAACTACTTTTGTTACGTACATCATGTGCCAAATGTGTGGCCTCATAATATGGCCCTATCATGCATACTTTGGGTGCATGCGAAACTTCATGTGTGCAAACAGAATCCTTTTGGTTCTGTTGTTCTGATCCTTGTTGCTTCTTTGGTTTCCATATCCATTTTGTAGTTGAAGATTGAGGCTTCGTATTTTCTTTGTTTTGTCGTGCTCCATGTGTTTCTTCTTCCATTTTTGAAGTCAGATTGGTTGGGGTCCTTCTTTTTCGGTATCTTTGGTTAGTCTCGTTTGGCTTTACAATCCTGGTTTGACTATATAAGGTTTCTTCTTGCTTGTCTATCTCTTGATTTTCCATTTGTCTAACCTTCTTTGGTATCCATATTTGTTGCCGTGTTCTTTGGGCTTCTACCAATGATTTTGGAAGGCAAACTCTCAGAAGTCTTTTTGGTCCCAATTGTAATGAAGGGGATCCTTTGTTCTCCCTTGTCTTCCTAGGATGAATGACCGGTATTGGCATTGCCTTCTCTGATTCCCTCACTCGATCCTTGCATACCCATTTGTCACTCTAGCACAATGGCAAGTACCAACGTGAGGAGCTTCACCTCATAAATGTCAATCCGTGGAGACGTGAGGACTGGTATGAAGACCAAGAGCAAGTGAAGTGCACAAGTGCGTGTGTGAAAGCACACAAACATGCACACACATACACACACGCATGCACAAGGTAAGAGCAAAGAGTGGAACAATGGAAGGACTTCAATTACAAAAGAGCTCTCTTACAAAGCTGAAATCTACAACAAGCTAACCTCAAAAATGAGCTCTCCAGCCCTTTTTATAATTTTTTGAGTAGTTTTGGCCCTGTCCAGACCTAGTGTCCGGCCTAGTTAAAAAATAGGTTCCAAGGCTTATTTGGGGGCTCAAACGGAGTCTAAAAATTATGAAAATTGGTAGGATGATACTTCTAATACTCCTCAAATGAAGTTCTAAAAATAGAAAATGGCATTTACAACGGTTTTTAGTGATAAAAATCACTATATCTATAGGGATTTCTTCTGAAAATTTGACATGTGCTTCTTGGAGCTCCCTACATGCTCTTTCTTCTTTAGTGTGTCCACTTCATTGATGCGCTTCACTGCTTGTGTGTGACCTTGACTATCAACACTCCCCCCCCTCTAGAGTCTGTCGTCCCAGACAGGCCCTCGTTGTAGTGGTAGTTCCATGTAGTGTGTGGAGGGATAGTGTCCATCATGTAGCCATAAGAGTGGTCCATCTTCCAATTGTAGCTTGGGCAGTTGTTTGGTTCATCATTTTGTCATTGCTACCTTTGTATGGACTTCTTCCCTGTACGTCAGCTTGATGGTGTCTGTGTGAGCGTGCTCTTGCAGTTATCACCATGATGTCTTCTGGTTCTGCCAAAGATGGCTTTCCTCGTTTTTATGCCAAGTACTTGTAACCCATAAGGGATGATGGGTAAGTGCATTAGTGCATGGGTTTAACAAGATATGTGCCTTGTGCATGGCCTTGTAATGTGGCCCTATGCATGCATACTTGGGAAATGCATTGGAAGAATTATGGTGCAAGAAGTTGGGTCTTGAGCTAAGTGCTCAAGGGTATGCCGACGAAGAGGTTTCCTAATTGATCATGGTCATGTTGTTGTTGAAACATACAATTCTTACCATGGTGAAAGTTCCATCGATCTTCAACTCTTCGTGTTGTACTTCTATCATGGTGATTGACCATCAGCTTGTCTTCCGTTGTTGATGGTTCACATTGGAGATTCTTCAAGCGCACAATCCTGTTCTCTTTTTTTTTTTGAACAATGGAATAAAACAAGAAAAAAAAAAGATGTAGCATCAATAAAATATTTTACATATGTCAGATGTGTCGCATGTGCCAGGGTTCCTCAATTGTGTCTATGCACGGCCGTGTAATGTGGCCCTATATTAATGCATACTTTGGAAATTCATGACCTGAATGGTGCAAAAGACAAGGTTATGCCAAAGGCACATGGTTGTGGTTGGTTGAGGCTTTTGATGTTACTTGTGGACTTGATGCAATCTTTGTGTGGAGGTGTTGATTGAATCTTGCAATGATGTAATCCTCCTTATAGGGATCCATTTCGGAATAGTGTTTGGCCCTAATATAGACATAAGCTCTGTCCTCTTTATCTTTGGGTGGTTGCTGAATTTTGGTATCCAGCGTTGTTGGCTCTTTGGCTCTCTGGAAGCTAGTGGTACTTTGAGCTTCCACACCCATACCCTTTTCGGTTGCCTTTTTATGATTGTCGAAGAGGTGGGTTGATCTGCTTTGGTTCTTTGTGCTTGGCATTGATCCTTGCTTCTCTTTGGCGTCTTTGTGGAAGCTTTGCTTGTGAGGGAGATTTGGGGTGTTTTTGCATGTAAGAGTGTCTCGGGTACCCACATTTGTAATCGCCCTTTTTGAGCTGCAACTAACTTCTTTGGCACCCAAATTTGTACGTTATTATGGTCGGCCTCCCTCGATTGCTTTGGTACCCAAATTTGTCGAAGACCGTAGGATTGAGCTGGTCCTCGTTTCTTGGTGCTTCTTTTAGCATGCTTGGCTTGCCTCACTGGGAAGGGTTGTGGCAAAGCTGGTGGTTGTTCTCCTTTTCGTACCCAAATCTACTTCATGCCCTGAGCTTCTTTCTTCTCGAATTGTGTCTGTCTAGTTGATATAGCAAATGTCTTTTTTGCTTGCCTCTTTGGTCGAGTTACACTCACATTAGTATGTGAAAGAGAAGAGAGGTTTGTTGGCCTTTGAGCTTGTGCTTCCATGAGTGAGTCCTTTGACTTTGTAGGGTTATTAACACACACAACATTTTCTTTGCAAAGCGTAGTTTCGGAAGAACTAAGAGAATGTGGGACCTCTGGATTTGTGAGTATGCAATTGCCTAATTCTAATGCAATACATTGTCCATGTACCCAAACTTGAAGGATTTGACTTCTTAGATTCAAGTTGACTGCATGGTCGTAAATCCAATCTTGACCCAAGACAAGTGGCTCTATAAGGTCCTCATCATGACATACTAGCATTTTGACTTTCATGGGCATATCTTGAAGGTAGATGGGAAGTTCCACCTCGCCCAAACAAGGGGTTTCCACACCTCCCAAACCTATGAGATAGGCTTCTATGGCTTGATGTTCAATTGTAGATCTTGGCAGTATGAAAGTCTAACTGCACTAGTGGCTGCACCTGAGTCAATCAATGCTCTCACAGTCCTTACATCCTTCCCTTGTCCTATTGCTATGTTCACAAATGGACGTCGATCAATTATTTGAGAAGCAAGTGCACTTGATGTTTGACACATGGCCATGTGGTATCTTGGGGCCTCACGATTGATATCTAGGCCTAGGCGTCTTAACTTATTTCTCCTACGTCCTCCCATCATTGGCCTCAAAGGCATATCATCTTTTCTAATTGGGTATTGGGCATGTTGGCATGTGTCAACTTTCTTCACATAGGTATGTGTATCCATATGAAGAGTGGGCCACCAAAGTTCTGAGAATAGAATAGTCTTAATTACTCGGTCATGACCAAAATGTCCGCCTCCAACACTGCTATGGGCAGTTTCTAAGATTTTCAAATAGTCTGATTCATGAACACACAATCTTAAGTAACCATCTTTGCCCTTTCGGTATAGGTTATCGCCTATAAGGGCGTAGTCTTGAGCCTCTTGCTCCATGCTTCGTTTTCTTGCTAGACTAGCCTCTCTAGGTAGTGTTCCTAATCTCATAAATTCTACCAATGGAGCACTCCAATTTGGAATTAGCGACACGTGATAAAGGGTGGCATGCTCCACTGGGGGTTTCTCCTTGCACGTTGAACAATTCTTAATCCACTCATGAATTTCTTTGTCCATACTAGGCCAATACACTCCTAAACATTTTAGATTTTGCAGTGTTCGTTGTTTAGAATAGTGATTCCCTAGAAATCCTTCATGGGCTTGTTGCAACCAACTACTATGTTCATCGTCCTCGACACAACAAGCTAGAACACCTTCCGTATCTTGTTTATACATGCTTCCTGCCAATATTTGATAGCTTTGTGACCGCACAATTTCATCCTTGTTCATCTTCACCTTCTTATTTGCAGGTCCAAAGGTTAGGACTCGTACCAACTTATTTGCCCATTTCGGAACAACTTCTAGATTGAACAAATAAGAGTCAGGCAATTCATCAGACACTCCTTGCAGTGGCTCTCCTGAAGTGATGCGAGAAAGGTGCTCCACTCTGAGGTGGGTCTTACCTTTCCTAACAACCACTTCAAAGTCATATTCCATTAGTAAGAGGAACCATCTTACTAAGCGTCCGATATTGCAAGGTTTATTGACCAAATATAATAAGGCTTGATGATCAGTGAAAAACTTAAACTTGTTGGCCAATAGATAATGTCTAAACTTTTTTACAGCATAGACCATGCCTAAACCTTCTCTTTCGGTTGTGGTGTAGTTTCGTTCAGCAACGTTCAATTGCCTACTAGCATAGGCTATAGGCAAATCTAAATTTCCTTCTCCTGTGGGTTGTGACAACACACATCCTATTGCATAATTGGATGCATCCATATGTACATGGAATGGGTTATTCCAATCAGGAGTGGTCATTATTGGTGCTGTGCACAAGCGTCTCTTCAGCTCATTGAAGGACTTCTCGCATTCATCGTTCCACTCAAATTTTGTCAACAAGGCATAAAGAGACTTAGCTATACTTGCATACATGTGAATAAACCTACTATCCACAATGGCCCATAAAGGCTTGTACCTCTTTAACATTCCTTGGCTTCGGCAACTCCACGATGGCTTTTACTTTTTCCTCATTGGTTGATATTCCGTTCTTAGAAACAATATGACCTAAGATTTTACCTTGATGTACCATGAACACACACTTTTCTGGGTTCAGGCACACTTGGTATTGTCTACACTTGTTGAAGATTTGTCTGAGCTCAGGAATGTGACATCTCCTTTCTTGGGAATGAGCACATAAATCGTCCACATATACTTCTAAGCTTTTTCGCAAGAACTCTTTGAAGACATGACACATGAGCCTTTGGAAGGTTGCAGGTGCATTAGTTAGCCCAAATGGCATCACACGAAATGCAAAAACTCCCCACTCTATGGCAAATGCCGTTTTTTGTTGATCTTCAGGGGCAATGGCTACTTGATTGTAACCTGAAAATCCATCAAGGAAGCTATAAACTTCCTTGCCTGCAACACGCTCCAATAAATGATCAGTGATTGGAAGTGGATAGCTATCTCTAATCGTAGCGGCATTAACTTTTTTAAGGTTAATACACACACGTAACTTTCCATTCTTCTTGGGCACCACTACAACGGGGGACACCCATTCAGTATGCTCAATTTCATAGATGAATCGGGCTTCAATCAATCTGTCGATTTCTTCTTTTATTTTGGCTTCATAGGTGTCATTATATGTGTAGGGCTTCTGTTTGGTGGGCTTGGCATCTGCTATCATGGGGATCATATGAGAACAAACCTGCGGATCTACTCCCTTCAAGTCTATATAGTGCCACGCAAACACGTCCCTATATTCCCTTAACAAGGCTACCAACTCTGCTTCCTCTTCTTTACTTAGGTCATCTCCTATGTTTGTAAATCTCTCTTCGTTCTCTTCAATGGTGACAACGATTTTTTTGGTCTTTTCTTTATTATCATACGCTTCTCCTGTGATGGCCTCTCTCTTAGGCATTCATACCAAAATTTTCCGGTCCTCCACTTCGTATTTCTTGAAATTTTCTGGTACCTCAAACAATGGCTCCTCCTCTTCTTGTTTTACTCCTTGTCTTTTCTTTTTCTTTTGTCCTCCGTCACTTCCATCCTTTGAATTGATAGTTTTAATGCTTGTGAGAGGTTCTTCTTCCTTTTGGGTAAATACTCCTATGTCTTCTAGATAGTGCTCCTCTGAAATAAAGCCACTATCCATCACAATGGACTCTAGATCGTCATCGTTCTCTTCTTTTTCTATGAAGTCACTAGCATCACGTTCTTCTAGCAAGGGCTGACACATGAACTGAAATATCATAACCCTCCTCATCACAATGAGGTGTCCATTGTTCTTCATTGACAGCAATGTCCATGGTGGCCAAGATTTCTGCCCAACCATGAGGCTCAAATTCCTCATCTGGAAAGATCATCGGTGTATAGGCTGGGTCTCTAATTGGTCTATCTCCTTGAGAAGTTCCTTTTTCTCTCGCTTTTAGGCGTTTCTCCTCTTCCTTTGCGACCTTGCACATCCACAAATGAGTATCTTCATGCATCCAGGATGTCTAAGATGAACTTTTAGAATGCACAGAGATCGAATCTTCTTACTCCTTGTGGATAGAATTCCACTGTAGGGGTGGTACATCTTTGAAGGTGTAATCCTACAAATTGACCTTGGTTGTGACCCCTAAGCGATGCAAGAATAAGGAGTTGGTTCCCCAATCCTGTAACTTGCAGTTGTTGTAGGAAGGGCCTTCCTAGGATCATTTCGTAGGTAGTAGTTTTACCAAAGTCACATATAGCAAAGGTGTGCTCAAACTCTACACCACACGTGGTTAGAGTTATCCCTTCCAACAATCCTAGAGGTCTTTCAACATGGCCGTCAGCCATCTGAAGTTTCATTCTAGTTGGTCTTAATGCTGGTTTACCCCATTGCTTCCACAGGGAAGTGGTCGCAATAGCAACACCAGCACCTGAATCTATGATCGCTTTGGTTGTGTAACCTTGGTAGGTGATTGGAAGGTAAGTATTACCTTCCTCACCTTCACTCATGTCCCCTATTTTGTCTAGAGGTATCTCTGGAACTTTCTGCTTAGAGTCTGCTTTTGGCATATTGGAATCAAGTTCTGGAACCTGATCCTTCACATGATTCCACAACTCAGGTTTTGCTTTGAGCAGCTCCTCTACAGTGAGATGAAATTGAACCTTAGTGTTCTTCACAACTTTAGTGTTTCTGGGAATCACCGAGTCTCCGTTTCTGATCAATATTGTGGGAGCCCTGATCTTGAGAGATTGAGATTCCCATGGGCCTGTGAATTGTGGCAACTCTTGTAAAGAATTGGATTCAAATCCTGAACTCTTTTCCTCTTGTTGCTCTACTTGGTCTCCATAAATAGATGGAATGTCTTGTGGGAATTGATCATGACGGTCATCAATTTCAAGAATAGGAGGGGAAACATCCTCCTCCTTGGCCCATTTCTCTTCTTGTATTTCCCGCAAGAACTTTTGAGTGTGATGTTGAATTGAAAGAGGATCTCCCTCATCTATGGAGTCAGGAACATAGATTTCTTTGGCGATGAGCTTTCTCTTTCAACAGTTGGTTGAGCCTGTGGAGGTAAAGAAACTTGAGGTTTATTTACCAATTGCTCTAATCTATCTAGTAAGCCCTGGAAGTGCAAACCCGGTGTAATAGCATTCATCTGATTGAATGATTGATTGGCCTCAAACATAGCTTGAGCTAGTTCCACCATTTTTATGCACATTTTCGTCCATTCAATCTCTAAATCTGCTCTAGGATAGCTCTTGTCTAGGTTTGCAGGTGTTGGCCCTTCTTGAAGTCGAGCCTGATATGCCTTGAACATCATGTCCAAGCCTTCTGAGGTTGGATCTGCAAGAACAAACCCTGATTGTGGTCTATTTACAATGGTTGGTGGGTGAGGATGAGGTGGTGTGGATGGAGTTTCGATATGCGAGAGATTTTGAGAGGCAATATCTTCTATTTTTGTTTTTGCATCTTTCAAGCTTTCTTCTAGTTCAGATAACTTTTTGGTCCACTTACGATTGGCCTTCTCTCTAGTATCCTTCCATGTTCTTGTTTTTCTCTTACTAGGCTCTCCTGATTCACTTAGCTCTGAGTGCTCAGGGAGTTTAGCTTGTTGTAAGGCTTGTGCCCTAGTAACTGCATGTATAGGAGCCACATTATTCCCACTGGAACTGGAATCCCCTACTAGGCCTACCACATTAACGGGTGTAACCTTTGGTGCACTAGAGGGATGTCCGGGACAATCTCTCAGGAGCTGTTCTTTGCCACACTCAAGACAAACGACTTGTATTGTGACATTTTGTCCTTGTGTCAGAGCTGGTGGGTGGGATGGTTGTTGTCCTGGTATAGGTTGAGGTTGGCCATATCGTCCATGTTCATACGGTCTAGTTGCTCCTTGTGGTCTTGGGCATGAGTTATACTTAGCAACTTCTTTGTCTTGTTCTCTAGGAGGGTACCTGTATGGTCTACATTGGGGTGGTACAAATGGTCGTGGCTGTCTATTCATTTGATAGTTTTCCGTGTTGTAGTTGGGGTACTTCAGCTCACTATAAGAGTACATGTTAGGCTCTTGAGTTGGGTGTCTATCGTAAGGATAAGGTTGTGATAACCCTAGTCCTTCTCTGGTGCAAGCATGAGATGGATGATCTCCACTGCCAAGTGTGCAACTTCCTAACATTGGCACTCTCAAGGAGGAGTTCTGGTAGTTCTTTTGTCCTTGTACTCCTAATTTCTTGGCCACTAACGCTGCCACTTCCTCCACATAACTGGAACTAGAAGTCTCATTGCTCCTTGTGTCCTCTGTTTTGGTAAGATCTTGTGTGATTTTGAGATCCTCAGCTAAGTTTTCTTCCAAATCTATACATCCTTGAAGACATTCACCCAGAGTTTGCAACCATTTTACGTATACTAACATTCTCAATGTTCCATTGGTTAGACCTTCTAAAAATAGGGATATCATTTTTTGCTGAGAAGGTCTCTCTATCACAGGGCATTGTTCTAAATATTGATTAAATCTTCATGCCTGCGTTTTTTACTGTCTCATTAGGAGCTTGTTTGAAACTATGTAGTAAGGATGATGAATTGTGCTTGATCCCTCACTTAGTGAATTCCCAAATAAATTCTTGAAAAAACTGTTCGATATTGCCAAAGGAATTTGGATCCAAGGATTGAAACCAAGTTAAGGCTATTCCAATGAGGGTTAGCCCAAAGGATTCATATTGCATGAAAACATCATCCACTTGCTCCGCTCGCAACACCTGCTTGAATTCTGCAATGTGGTCATATGGCTCTCTTGTGCCATCATAACGCTTTCGCATTCATTTGGCCAATTGGATGGGTCTCAGTCTTCTGTTGGGCTCTGGGGATCGAATTACGATGGGGACACCTTGGGGTGGTTCTGTCCTAAAGGTAGGTCTATTCATATTTCCCATTCTCTGACTAGTTTGGTTGTGGGAGTTAATTCCTGGCATGGTGGATTGTGCTTGAGGTCTGTTGGGCATACTGCATTGGCTTGTGTGTCCTAACGTTGCATTTTCCATTCTTTGTTGGGTCTTGAATGGGTTTTGTGAGGTAGTTGTCTGATCTCAAGCTAATTGTCCTCTTTCATTAATCTGATCAGGGTTTTTAGTTACTACATAGATCTGGCCCATCTTGTCCATGTAGACTCCATCTTCGTACTTGACAGTTGGTCTTGGAACTATTTCTAATTCAGTAGTGTTTCTCATTCTTGCTACTAACTTGTATAGACTGTCGAGGTAGATGGGTATTCCTTGCAGGTTAATGGATACGTATTGAAGAGACATCCTATATTCCCCTTCCACTGTAGACATAAGACCTTCCCTAGGTATGGATCTATGCATGTCTTCAGAAGCCAAGAGTCTCTCCCAGTTAAATGACATTTTTGACTCACTTGTCTATGAACTCAGCACGTAGTGTTAACCACTGAGTTGTGAGTCCCTGACTTGGTTGTGTGGTTGACCTTAGTTTCAAGTGATTTGGTACTTTATCTATCTCTTCCTAAGTACCAACTTGAGCTTAGGTTCATAAGCCTTGTCTACAAGTCCAAAATTGTCTTTTGAATTGCTCAAAATCTTGTGGAACCCCTTGCTTCCTTGCTTCCTAGTCCAACCAAAAATCACTCCGAATGGATTTCGTATGAGAAAGTTATGCCAGTTCAGGGTTTTGGGGGTTAAAATAGGGAAACAGGACCTCTCTGGGAGTACCTCAAGACATGCAATACGATACCAGATTTTCCACGCGATACCACTATGGACGATACCACATTCGACGATACGATACCACCAAGGCGATACCAAATTCCACGATACGATACCAAACAATCGACGATACGATATCGGGTCTACTGACGATACGATATCAAAAATCACAGGATATGATACCTCTGCACTCGACGATACGATACCAAGTTAGTGGACGATACGATACCAATCTATAGACGATACGATACCACTCCAATCGTGATACGATACTGCTTGTGTTTCGCGATACGATACCACAAGGTGCACGATACGATACTAGATTGGGCACGATACGATATTGAGTCGACGATACAATACCAAACTAGCACACGATACGATACCATGTGGACCACGATACGATACCACCGGGGCGATCGCGATCGCGATACCAGAACTTGACGATATGATACCAGAATGGTATCGCGATACCTCAAGTGGGTGTGCACGATATGATACCTCGACAAGTATCACGATACTCGAGAATTCTGGTATCACGATACCAAAACTCAACCGGTCACGATACTTGGAGATTTTTAAGCCCAAATTCAAAATTTTTTGCAGATATGTGTACCTTGTGTCCTCCTTGTCACTCCTATCAGCCTGTAGATGAAAAATCACCCTTCAAACTCACGATACCACCACCGCGATACCAAATGCAGGTCTTGTCACTCCGCGATATTGCCACTTAGATTTTTGATGTTTAAGTGTATTTCAAGGCGATTTCTTCAGCGTTTTAGCTCTGAACACCCTATGCACTTGTTCCTCACAGTCGCAGGTAAAAACGAGGTGAATGTACACTCAAAACTAAGAAAAATCAGAGAGGAAGAAGGTGGGAAGAGATGATGATGATGATGAACTTCGATGATGAAGAAGAAAAACTCAGAAACTGAACTGAAAATGGTGATTTTTTAACCTTCCGACATCGCTACTCTACGTCTTACCATCACACGCTCGTCCTCCAAGATCTCTCCCCAGCAACGGCGCCAAATTTGGTGTCACTCTAGCACAATGGCAAGTACCAACGTGAGGAGCTTCACCTCATAAATGTCAATCCGTGGAGACGTGAGGACTGGTATGAAGACCAAGAGCAAGTGAAGTGCACAAGTGTGTGTGTGAGCACACAAACATGCACACACATACACACACACGCACAAGGTAAGAGCAAAGAGTGGAACAATGGAAGGACTTCAATTACAAAAGAGATCTCTTACAAAGCTGAAATCTACAACAAGCTAACCTCAAAAATGAGCTCTCTAGCCCTTTTTATAGTTTTTTGAGTAGTTTTGGCCCTATCCAGACCTAGTGTCTGGCCTAGTTAAAAAATAGGTTCCAAGGCTTATTTGGGGGCTCAAACGGAGACTAAAAATTATGAAAATTGGTAGGATGATACTTCTAATACTCCTCAAGCTTGAGGACTCCTCAACTTGAACAAAATGGAGCTCTAAAAATAGAAAATGGTATTTACAACGGTTTTTAGTGATAAAAATCACTATATCTATAGGGATTTCTTCTAGAAATTTGACATGTGCTTCTTGGAGCTCCCTACATGCTCCTTCTTCTTTAGTGTGTCCACTTCATTGATGCGCTTTGCTGCTTGTGTGTGACCTTGACTGTCAACACCATTGCAGATTAGCACTTCCTGTTTGCGATAATCGGGAAGTAGACTTCCACACTGATGCTCTTCCTCTATTGTGGGTGACTTTAACAGTGTTGTCTTCCTCATTTCTCTTTGCTTCGCTGTTCGTGTGGGATGCATCCGTTTCCACAACTGATGTATTGGCATTGGCAATCTCTTCTTTCTCAAGAGACTCCTTGGTTACATTTTATATTGGTGAGTCTGCTACTTCTTCTGCTAGGGTTTCTTTGTCACCCTTGATGGTTTCATGCATGGGATAGTGTCTTTCTTGTAATAGGCTAAAGATTTCTTGGTGCCCTATTTTGGTTGAGATGTATCCTTGAGCTAGGTGAATGCTTACTTCATTCTCATGATCCAGTCTTGTCCTAGAATTATGTTCTCTATCAAATCCTCATCCTCACATACTAAAACTCATTGTTCCATAGTGGAATTTCCTAGGTGGAGGCATATTGTAGCTTCTCCAATGCATTCACTGACTTGGCCTCTGACACCTATCATGTGTGCTTTAGTAGGTGTTATATTTGTTCGAAGATGCATGAGGGTTGTTCTCCGTATGCAACTGAGTGCTGCTCCGAAATCTATTAAGGCATCCATTAACTAGTACTCCGTCGTTCCAATCCCTAGATTTAAGTATGGTTGAGACTTGCTGACATGGTTAGTGTTGGCCTGGTGAACTTGATAGTTGGCCATGGGAATAGGCTCTTCCCCTTGTAGATACCGTTCATCCCTTTGCCTTATCCACTCTTTCCATTTCTTGATACGTTCTAGGGCTTCTTGCCTTGCTTCCTCTCTAATCCTCTCTTCCTCTTTTTTTAATTTTTTTGCACCTACAAGTCGTACTAACATTTGGTCTGTCACTGGCTCCATATAACGTTTTACTCGACAACCACTTATGTAATTAGGGAGGACATCGCCATCCAGAGTAGCTAGGTTAACTGCTCCACTAGTGGAAATCCTATTAATTACTAGTGCTCCATATCCGCGTTTCTGTAGCTTCTTTGCATGTTGCTTTAAGGTATATACCAAGACTAAATCTCCCTCTTTTAGCCCTTTATCTTTAATATGCACGTCATAATATGCCTTCTGTCTTCTTTTGGCTGCATAAATTCCTGCAACAACTTGTATCCTAGTCCCGTGTAGTTTTTCAATTTGTTCTAGCTGTTTGGACAATTCATGCCCCATCCATTCGTACTGTTGTGCTACTCTCAAAGTGGGTACTAAAAAATCAATTGGCAAGATTTCATTTTGTCCATACACTAGGTTAAACGGTGTAGTTCCAATGGTTGTCTTGTAAGCCATGCGGAAGGCCCAAATTGCATGATGCAATTGTTTGTCCCAATTTGACCTTCCACTATGGACTATCTTTGTCAATACAGTACACAACACCTTAGTGGAACTTTTAGCTTGCCCGTTGGCTTGAGGGTGATAAGGAACTTTTAGCTTGCCCGTTGGATTGAGGGTGATAAGGGGCTAATTTTTTATGGATCACTAAGAACTCATGCATTAAGGATTCTATCACTTCATCAATGAAATGTGTTCCTCTATCACTCACTATCTCTATTGGTAGTCCAAAGTGAGTAAAGATATGCTCAAAAAGGAACTTAGCAGTGGTATGAACATCATTTCTTCTAGTAGACTTAGCCTCTACCCATTTAGTCAAGTAATTCGTAGCTACTATTATATACTCAGCATGTGATCCTTTAGTTGGTGGGTTAATGGATCCTATAAAATCAATACCCCATTTGGAAAATGTTCTAGCACAAACCATGGGTCTCAATCGCATGTCATCTCGTCTAATCGGATATTTGGCTCTTTGGCATGTCTTGCAACTTCGTACATAGGTGTCTGCATCCATATATAGAGTTGGCTACCATAAGCCTGCAAAGAGGATCATCTTTATAGTTTTTTCAGCTGAGAAATGTCCTCCTATAGCACCTGAGTGTGCCATCTCTAATATGGTTAAGTCTCCTTCATGTATACATAGCCATAGTTGATTATCTTTCCCTCTCTTGAATAATTGTCTTCCCATAATTACATAGTCCTTAGTCATTTCCTCTAGAGACCGTTTCCTTGCTAAACTGATTCCTTCTTCATGCTCTCGTGTCTTTAGGAATTTCACTAATGTTTTACTCCAATTGGGTGCTATTGTAGAGAAGGGTAAAGATGTGTAATCATCTGGAGTGGTCTCCTGACCTTCTGTGCAACTAGTGACATATTCATGGACATCCTTGGGCATATCAGGCCAGTACACTCCTAATCGTTTCAATTCTCTTAGAGTTCCATGAGTTCCTTTGTGCATTCTCCATTTATTTATGTGAGCTTGTTCAATCAAATTCTTCTATTCGTCCTCTTCTACACATCTATACAATACACCGTTGGATTCCTTATGATACACACTTCCTGCTATAATGTGTAAGTTACATGATTGTAGGATTTCCTTTTTACTCTCCCTATTAATTGAGTGTTGTGGTCCATGGGTGAGTATTGGAATTAACTTTTCTACCCATTTAGGACACACTTCCAAATTGAACAAGTAAGTGTCCGGAAAATCGTCTGGCACTCTGCTCGGTGGTTCTCCATGGGTTAATCTCGAGAGATGATCTACCCTCAGATGGGTATTTCCTTTCTTTACAATTACTTCAAAATCAAATTCCATTAATAACAGAAACCATCTCACAAGTCTTCCCGTTTTGCAAGGCTTATTGACTAAGTACAACAAGGCTTGATGATCTATGAATAACTTGAACTTATTGGCTAACAGGTAGTGTCTGAATTTCTTAACCACGTATACCATCCCTAATCCTTCTCTCTCCGTAGTATAGTTTCTTTCGGCTTGATTCAATTGTCTTTTTGCATAGGCAATTGGGTGGTCCAATTTTCCTTCATCTGTCCGTTGAGCTAAGATACATCCTATGGCATACTTGGAAGCGTTCACATGAATATGAAAAGGCTTGTTCTAACTGGGTGTTTTCAAGATTGGAGCAGTGCTAAGTCATTTCTTCAGCTCATTGAATGCCTTCTCGCATTCATCCATCCATGTGAATTGAGTCAACAATCCATACAATGGTTTGACAATTATAGCATACATGTGGATAAATCAACGGTAGTACCCACAATGACCCATAAATGCTTGCACTTCTTTTGCATTCTTTGGTCCAGGGAGTTCTAGAATTACTTTGATCTTGTCTTCATCTGTAGATATTCCGTTCCTAGACACGATGTGTCCTAGGATTTTCCCTTGTCTTACCATAAAAATGCACTTCTCCATATTTAGACAGACTCTATATTGTTGAAATTTATCAAATATTTTCCGCAATTCAGGAATGTGTTCTTGTCTCTGATTTGAATATGTACATAGGTCGTCCACATATACTTCCATGCTCTTCTTTAGAAATTCTTTGAAAACATGACACATCAATCTTTGGAAAGTAGCAGGGGCGTTAGTGAGTCCAAAAGGCATCACCCTGAAGGCATAGACCCCCCCATTCAGTTGCGAATGCAGTCTTGTGTTGATGCTTAGTAGCAATAGCTACTTGGTTGTACCCCGTGAATCCATCTAAGAAGCTGTAGACTTCTTTGCCTGCCACTCTTTCCAGAAGGTGATCGATGATAGGTAATCGTAATTATCACGAATCGTGGCTGCATTGACCTTCTTTAGATTAATTCACACTCTCAATTTTCCATTCTTTTTGGGCACAACTACTAATGGTGACACCCATTCAGTATGTTCTATCTCGTAAATGAATCCAGTCCCTAATATCTTGTCTATTTCTTCTTTTATTTTTGCAGCATAAACCTCATTATACGTGTAAGGGCATTGTTTTGATGGTTTTGCCTCCGGTGTCATTGGTATTCTATGAGAACAAATGGAGGGTTCCACACCTTTAAGATCCTTATAGGTCCAAGCAAATACATCTTGATATTCTCTGATCAGTCCTATCAAATCCTCTTCCTCCTTCGATGACACGTCCTTTCCTATGTATGTACATCTTTCTTCTCCATCTTCTACGGTTACTATGATGTTTTTCGTTTGTTCCTTGTTGTCATATGCCTCTCCTTCTCTTGCCTCTCTCTTAGGCATCCGAATGGCTATTTTTCTTTCTTCTACTTCATATCTTTTGAAGTGTTTCGGTACTTCAAAAGGATAAGGGTTTGGTTCAATCTTACTTACACTTTCCTCCTGATTTGGTACTATAGGGGTTGTCTATTGATAACACTTTGGTTGTTCCTTACTTCTCTTCAGCTTGAATGGCTTCTAGATAATGTTCCTCCGAATCAAATTCTAGTTCCATTTCTATGCTCTCGTATTCTTCTTTCCATTCCTTTTCTAATATTTCTCCTGCTTCTACCTCCTGCAGGACTACCATGTACAAATTTACATCGTAGCCTTCTTCGTCCACACATTCATTCATGTTCAAGACTTCTTCATTCACACATACATCCAAGGTTGTTAGGATTTCCATCCAACCGTGCGGTTCGAATGCTTCATCAGGGAAGACTTGAGGCATGTACATTGGGTCCTCTATGGGCCGATAATTTTGATGTCCTAAGGGCCATGATTGCAGTTTTTTATCCTCTTTCTTTGCTTCCTTACACATCCATAATTGGGCATCCTCATGCATCCATGATTGATCACTTGATCCAGCATTATAGATAGACAAATCATCTTCTTCCTTGTGTATGGGATTCCATTGTAGTGGGGGTACATCTCTGTACGCGAAGGTATGCAAGTTTATCTTGGTAGTGTTTCCTTGATGTTGAAGATATAATGAGTCTTGTCCCCAATCTTGTACTACCCTCAGTTGTCTCATGAAAGGTCCCCCTAATATCATTTCATAATTATTTGCCTTTCCAAATTGATAGATAGCTAACGTATGCTCAAATTCAACCCCACAGGTGGTTAATTTGAGCTTTTCCAATATTCCCAATGGTTTCTCAACATGGCCATCTGCTAATTGAAGCTTCATACGAGTTGGTCGTAGGGCTGGCTTCCCCCATTTTTCCCAAATCTCTTTGGTGGCAATACCTACTCCTGCTCCTGTGTCTAGTATAGCCTTGGTCATGTATCCATTGTATGTGACAGGTAGACATGTGTTGCCCTCGTCTCCTTCACTAAACTCTCCAACCTTATCCACAAGGATCTGTATGTTAGGTGGGTTTTCATTTCCCTTACTATCCTTTTCGTTCTTCCCCTGCTCTAACTCCAATTGTCCTGCTAATTGTTTCCATAATTGTGGTCTAATATGGAGTAATTCTTCCACTATCAATTGACATTGTACTTTGGTCTTTTTGAGTTTTGATAGATTGTGTGAGTTCTTATTTGAGATTCCCTTTTCTTTTACTCGTACTATGGGAGCACAAAAGATTATGGATTCCTTCTCATATTCTCCCATATAGTTTGGTAGGGTAGAAATGCTCTGGGCTTCCTCCCTGTTTCAGTCTAGTCTAGAAACTTCTTCATATATTTCTTCCATGTTTGGCATTGGTTGATAATCGTCCACATTTAACTCCTCAAAAGGAGGTTCTGCAACTCCATCCTTTTTCCATTATCCTCTCGAATCCTATTCCACAATTCCTTTGGCCAATCAGCTTCTAAATCCAGGACTATGGATATAGCTTTGTCCTAGGTATTCGGTAATTCTTTCCCATCATCCCTCTCTTTTAGATTCTGCGCATTGGTCTTAATACAATTCTGATATTGATTCTCAGTTATTCTTGTCTCAGGGAGGGCTGGGATAGTCTTCTCTAGGGTGGCCTGAACTACCTCTATGAGTTTTCTGCATAACACTAGCCTTTCCTTTTCTAACTCTCCTTGTGGGTAAATCTTTTTGTGTTGCTCTACGTTAGGTTCATTCTTGATTCTAGCTTGATAAGCTTTCAAACACATGTCTAAATCGTCTGTTTTTGGGTCTGCTAGAATTGGTCCTAACTTTTTTGACTCTAGTGTCTGAGGTGTAACAATAATTTCTTCCTGAATTTCTGGTTCCTTAGTTTTCTTTTTGCCTTTTATGTCCTTCCTGTTTTCTTTTTGCCTTTTATGTCCTTCCTGTTTTCTTTGTTTTAATTGTTCATCCATTTTTCCTTGAGTTTTTCTCTCCTATCCTTCCACTTTTGGCTTTTCATCATTTGGATACTCTCTCACATGGGTCCTCTGAATCTTCCACTATTTGTATTCTAGGTTCTACGGTTTTACTCTTTTGTTGCTCAAGGTCTACTCTTTTTCTTTCTTGTTCTTTTGTTTGTGCTTGTGTGATGGCCTTTAATGGTATTGTGTATTCCTTGTCACTTCCTGACGATTCTATCACTTCGACCACATTAATAGGTGCAGTGTCATGAGCCTTATTGTGATTTTTTGGGCAATCTCTAAAGAGATGTTCCTTTACACAATCATTGCAATACCCTTCGCATGTCCTAGGGGTGGTGGGTTGTATGGCTGAGTGCATTCTTTGATAAAGTGATCTCCTCCACATCAATAACATGGTCCTCTTGGGACAGGCAGTCTAATGGTTTGTCTCATGGGTGCTAGTGCTTTGGGCATTGTGTACATTAGAGTTGCCACCTCTATTCCATAGACATTGTCATATCCCTCATATCCATAGTATTGTGGGTCATAAGTTTGCTCGTACTCAATCAGGCTGGTGTCATAGGAATAGTAATCTCCTTGGTTTTGCTCCTATCCTGGGTTCGTTGGTTCTGTACTTGCTATTGGTGATGCAGGCACTATGTCTCTTTCCAAGTTTTCCTCTCGTTGAGCATATTTGATAGGTACTACGTGTTGAGGAAGTGGCGGCTGTGGTCCTAACACTGATTGAGGGTTTCCAAATTGTACTTGCTCATATGGTCTAGGTGCTCCTGGTGGTCTTGGATAGGGATTATACTTGGGAACTTCCCTTTGAGGCTCTCTAGGTGGGTATCCATATGGCCTATACTGAGGTTGATTTACAAGTTGTGTCTGCCTGTTGAATGGACAATTCTCAGTGGTGTGGTTGGTGTATTTTTGTTCTATGTGGCAATACAGAGAAGTTCCTTGATGTGGCTGCCTATTGTAAGGGTAAGCTTGAGGCAAACCCATTCCTCCTCTTACACACATATGGGTGGGGTGATCTCCTCCACATAGACTATATCTGCATAACATGGGTACTCTCATTGGTGGATGCTGGTAGTTCCACTGTCCATGGATGCCTAGCTTCTTGGCTACCAGCTCTGCTAACTCTTCTACGTTACTCGATTTGGATGTCAGTGTACTTCTAGTGTCTTCTGATTTTGTGGGATTGGGTGTACTTTTGAGGTCATCAACTAGATTGTCCTCTAGGTCGATACATTCTTGAAGACGTTCACTCAACATCTGTAATCTCTTCACATAGACTAAAGTTCTCAAGGTTCTATTCGTTAGTCCATCCAAGAATAATGATATTTTTTGCTCTGTGGGTCTTTCTGCTACTGGGCATCTATCGACATATTGATTAAATCTTCGTGCTGCTGTTTTCATAGTTTCATTGGGGTTTTGTTTGAAGCTATGGATTAACGAAGAAGAATTATGTTTAATCCCTCTCTTAGTGAATTCCCCTATGAGTTCCTGAAAGAATTGCTCAATATCTCCAAATTGATTAGGATATAGTGGCTGGAACCAAGTCAAAGCTGTTCCTGTGAGAGTGAGTCCGAAGGACTCATACTGCATAAAGAAGTCATCTACCTACTCAACTCTTAGAACTTGTTTAAATTTAGCAATGTGATCATAAGGTTCTCCCTTACCATCATAGTGATTTCTCATGCACTTAGCCACTTGAATCGGTCTTAATCTTCTGATGGGCTCTGGTTGTCTAGGCATGATAGGATTTGCTGGTCTAATTGGAGGTATTCCATGATGCACTCCTAATGGTGGTCTTGGTGTCACTGGTGGTCGATGTTGGTTGCCTAATCTTGGGTGAGTTTGATTGTGTGCTTGCAGTCCAGGCATTGTAAATTGCACATGAGTTCGGTTTGGAACACTCCGATGGCTTGTTTGTCCCGACATTGTATGTTCTGACTCTTGTTGTGTCCCGAAGGGATTTTGAGAGGTAGTTGCTTGCTCTCGCTGAGGGAATATAGGTAACCCCATATACTTCAATCGAGCCCTATCAATGGCATCAACAAGCCAGTATCTTCTTTGGTTCTTGTCTAGGTATGTGATTCTAGGCTCATCTTCAGGATCTTTTAACTCGTAGAAGGTCATTGGACTTTCCTCTTGTCCGCGTGTAGGTGAGTCAGTTTGGAGCAATAAGTCTGATCCATGGATCAAGTAGACCTCCAATAAGTAATCATCTTGAGGTATCAAATCCCCTCTCAAGACTCGAGTTATTACTGATTTGGCCCTGGGTGTAGTTATCAAGACTTCAGGGTCCGGTCTTCCCAAATTTTCCTGTCCTTCTAATCCTCCTCTTTCGTTGATCTGGTCTGGGTGTTCAGTGACCACATAAATGTGACCTAACTTGTCCATGTACACTCCTCCTTCATATTTGACTGCCGGTCTAGGCACTATTGTAGCCTCCGTAGAAGTAACCATCCTGGCTATTAATCTATTTAAACCATCCAAGTAGATGGGAATCCCCTGGGAATTAGTGGATACATACTGCAGAGAGGTACCGTATTCCCCTTCTACAATAGTCATCAAGTTTCTTTGGGGTACAGAGCCTTGCATGTCTTCTGAAGCCATGGGTCTCTCTTCTTCTGAATCACTAGAGGTGTCAAAATAGATAGAGTGGTGACTTGCCTGAGTTGCACTTCCTATCGATGAAATGACACTTCTCCGACTACTTAGCACCCATCTTGACCTCAAGTTCATTCACCCTCCTATGGCTATTTTGATTCCTAACTATGCCCTAATTGGCTGCTCAATGGCCTCAACTTTTGCCTTTAAAAAGACTCAAATTTTTCTAGGCGATACCACTCTGGCGATACTGCACTAGGTGATACCACACTTGCCACGATACAATACCACTATTTAGCATGATACGATACTTCTGCAGGTGACGATATGATACTTGGGACAGTCGAAAATACGATACTACGAGCCTCACGATACGATACTAAGATTCATCATGATACGATACCAGTGAACTATAGGATACCATACTATATGGTTCAGACGATACGATACCACATGAAGGCACGATACGATACTACGTGTGCGATACGATACCAGAGCAAGTTGCGATACGATACCAGAGCAAGTCGCGATATGATACTGCAAACCCGCATGATACGATATTGGAGTTTCAAATGATATGATACTAAGATTCGTCATGATACGATACTAAGTACACGATAGGATACCAGGAATCCTCGCGATACGATACCGCTCGATCGACGATACGATACCGTGATCGGGACGATACGATACCAAGTGGACCGAGATATGATACCCCTGGCAGATCGCGATCGCGATATCAACTTGATGATACGATACCAAAAGAGGTATCGCAATACCTCAAGTGGTATGCGACGATATGATACTCGACGAGTATCGCGATACTAGGGAATTTTGGTATCGCGATACCAAAAGTCAATGGATTGCAATACTACAACCAAAATTGCTCCAAATACAAAAAAATTTGCACCCCCAAGTTTCTCTCTCACTCCTCTTCACTCTTGACCCTCTGTCTCACTCTTGACCCTCTGTCTCACTCAAAGAACCTCTCAATACTCTCTGTTCCACCCCGCGATACCGAATACGTCTTTAATCATGTGTAAATGCATTTTTACAATACTTTTGATGTTAAAATCTTTGTAGCTTACCTTGGGGATATCTTGCATAAGTCTTGAGCTCACTAGGTAGCTTTGAGGGCTTGTACTACGCGATACTACTCAGGCGATACCGGTCGTTGTCCACAGGTGATACCACTTTTTGAGCAAGTGTCAAATGAACTAATTTTTTGGGTTTTTATAGTTTGTGATACCTGAAACCTATTCAACACTAATTTGGCAAATTTTTTTGGAAATTTTCTTGGTGATTTCAACTCACTCCCACTCCACTTCTCTCCTTGTCCTAACCCTAACTCCTCCTTCTCTCCTTCAATCCTAACCCTAAACCTAAAAACTCATTACATACACCTATAGGATGTGAAGTAACAAGTGCTGAGGTGTCTGACTACTTTCCACTGAACGAATTCACTCCTACAAGTATGATTCCTTCACTCTAGAGCCATAACCATCCCGGAGGCACCTTGGTTGAGTGTGCTCCCCTAGCAACGGTGCCAAAAACGTGTGTACCTAAGTCACGAGGTCTTAGGGACTTGTGCCAACGAGATTGAATCTCATTTGCCACACAAGTGCGTATAGTGGTGGATTGACACACACTTAATTATCAATCCGAAGAACCTACCGAACCAAGTGTATGAGGACGTGTGCACACATGATGGAAAGTGAAGTGGTTCCACTAAAATGCAAGAGAAAAGACTCAACTACCTCTCCAACTCATTTAATCTCTGAAAGTGTCTGCCGCGATACCACTTACACTAGTAAACACAAATTCAAATGTTTCTCTCAGCTCCAAACTCCGAATATGCCCAATAGGAAATTCATTTCGAAGCTCTCGATGAGATGCATGTATTGGGGCAGCATCTTCACTCAAATCTGACAACGATTCTTCAAGTTACGGCCAAAACAGTGAATGGTGGGAAACAGCTTCACTCACTCCACAACTCGTACTTGCTCACACACACACTACAGTAGTTCAAAAGTGATGGGGAGGGGTAGACAACAATCCTACACTCACAATCCAAGCTTCACACACACACACACAAAATTTCATAGAGAAGATGAAAATCTGCAGGAAAGAAGCAAATTCGAAATTTTGGCTCTCCTTCTTCACAATGGCAAAAAAGTGTTTACAAAGAGTGACAAAGTGACTTATATACATGTGCCCCAAAAATGGTCCTTTCACACAAGTAACCGGCACTTTATTTGCTAATCTCTAATTTCCTACTATTTTAGAAGAAATATGTTACAAAGAGTTGGGTTTATGCATCTAGAGGACTCCTTTAGTGCATTTACATAGCTTTGAAGGAATTTCCTAGGATTTTGAAGAAGAAAAATATGCCCATTAATTTGAAAATTTTGGGGCTCCTCTTTTGTGCCTCTTTTTTCTGCAACACTCGTTCACCAACATTTTTGCTTTCCAAACATGCACAGATATACTGCTCCACAAAAGATTATAGTGCAAATGTTTTCCCATGCCATCAAACAAATAGGGAATCAAGTCAACATGACCCCATACATTCAAGAACGGCTCTTCGAGGCAAAGAAATAGTGGAATCACAAGAAGTTCTTGAACGGAAGTATTGCCTTGACAATACTGATCTATCATGCTTTAGGCATTCGGGAGCATTTGAAAGAGATGCCGTCATCAGAGGCAATGGCTAAGTATGCAAATATTGTCACATTTCCAAGGAAGAAGAAAGGAGTCAAGATCGTAGAAGAATCTGAAGTGAGCTCCAAACCAAGAATGAGAGGTACCAAACGATTACGAGAAATGATGCAGACAGAAGCATAAGCTCCAGCTATGAAGAAGGCACATGTAATTCCTAGGACTAGGCTTGAAGAAAATCCACCAATTATGAAGGAAGAATTAACAAAAGCAATGGTAGCTACTCACCAGTATATGGCATGACAAGTAAACCTATCGGTGCAAGGACATCACTACCAACAAAACCATCGAGACTCTGAACAAAGAAAAAGATTGAACAAGGTTCATAGGTACAAAGAATTGGGATTGCTGAATTCTAGCTCATCATCAGACAAACAAGAGGAACAAGAAACCTCTATGCTGAATGTGGATATTAGAAGTGATTCACAGGATGACGGTCAATGGGAAGAGTTAAATCAAGTAAACGATGACTTCGACATCGAAGGCACAAAGGTTGATCAGATGCATATTGACAATATCAAGGACACGACAAGGAAGGAAGCATCTCAAGAAGGAGTCCATATTATCGAATTGAATGAAGCATCTAACATCCAAGTCAAAGAGACTCTTCTAGCAGGAGATGTCTTGATAAAGAACCCTAAGGAAGAAAAAGTAGAAGACGCAGTGAAAGAGTCCGAACCCTTCACACCAATAAGGGTGTTAGAAAAACCATCTCCAATGGATGTCACATTTCAAGGGAGTACTACCAAATCGACAAATAATGAAGAGGAAAGAAGAGACCAAGAAGTACAGCTTCAAATAAGGCAACCACACAATGAGACGATACATGTCAAGCAAGGAAAAGACGTACGAACCAGGGAAGAACCAAGCATCCCCAAAACTTGTTTGAACGTGGATGTAGCTCAGTTCAAGCTAGTAGTACAACAAATGATACAAACTGCTATGGATACTCAACAGCTAATGCTTGAGGCTGATGTAGACTATGACAAAGCAATGCGGGAGAAGACTCAATTCCAAGAAATAGGTGAGAATTTATTTGCCAAATTAATTCAAGCACAAAAGATAATATTAGAGAAAGAGTCAGTAGCCAACGAGGCCAAGAATCAATGCACCACACTAGAAATGGAGAACACAAAGCTACAGGAACAACTGAAAGAACTACAGAGCAAATATGAGGCTAGCGAAGCAAAGAAAGCAGGAATGAATACTAGAAGTAAGATCCTTGAATCTCAAATCAAGGTATATATGGATGAAGTCAATAACCTACGGAATAGGAACAAGGAGCTGATGACAACCCTTTTATGCAACCAACCAATAGAAGCTCCTAAAGTGACAAAAAAATAACACAAGAGCATTGGAAGATCAGAGAGCACAATATGAAGATCAATTGAAAAAAGAGCAAGCTATCATAGCAGATTTGGAAATAAGATACATGAATGACACCGTTGAGTTTAGAAAGAAATGGAAGATAGCAAAAAATCAATACTTTGAACAGTGCAATGAAGATGCGAATCAACTCGTTGCCATAGGAGAGGAGCTCCTCAAGAACAAGGAAACGATTATGCGGGCCACCGAAGAAATCAAAGAAAAGGATGAAACAATAAAGAAATTGAAAGCTCAATTAGCACAACATGCAAATGTGGGGACGCCAATAGTTCCACACTCCACTGTGAAGAGATGGATAGGTATGTGCTTGAAGATGAAGAGGTGTCGCAAAATCCTTGATCTACACCAGCCAAATGAACTCCAGGAGTATATGGTGGGCTCTTTTAGCTTGCCAATGGATGTATTATACACCCTATGTACCTTGGAAGATCACTCTCAAAAAGATAGATCAAAACAGATAAGTTGGAGTTAGCTCAGAGGTGAAAACTTGCTCTTGGTTCATACACCTGTCCAGTGTTTTACATAATCCTCTGAGCACAACAGCAATTAGCTTAATTCTTCTTGGGGAAGTCTAGGTAACTTAAAGAGCTAACTTTCAAGAGTAATTTCATAAAAAATAATAAACCACACACTGAGAATGAGTTTTAACAAGTGATGACATCATCCCGATTTTCACGGGCTGCTACAGTTTGAGACCAGTGAGCAGAAAAATAGAGATAAATCAAAATATAGAAATTCAATGATTATAAAACTTTGTATGGTTTTACTAGACAGTAAGATGAATCCAACAAGCTTTAAATCACTGAATTTGGATAAGTAACCACTGAGAAATGGCTCTGTCAAGGCGAGTGAAAAAATCGGGTACCTCACAAAGAAGTGAAGATGAACAGACCCTGTTGACTTCAAATGAACATAACTGAAGATTGCAACATTCAAATGACATGAAAATTTGTGAGCATATAATAGAATTATAGAGATAACTTTACCAAGTTAAATTACTGAAAATGATGCACCAAGCTCAGAGAAACCATCTCTGCAAACTGACTGAGAAAACTAAGAGTAATGGCAGTGAGTAGTACACTTCACAAGAACATGGAAGTATGAACCCAAATGATAATGAAAATGAAAGTATATTGCTTGTACAATACAATGGAATTACTGATACATATGTGTGCCTTGGAATCACACCTTGATATGGCATAAAGCTCAGCTCTTGGAGGTCTTCACATAGGTCTCTCTAACCACGACTAAAACTGCCATCTATTTATAGTTGAGTTTGGGAGGCTAACTTCCCTCAATCACTCTCCAATCAATCAATGATTGATTTGATTCTCTACCTACCACAAATCACAAATTCGTGGCTCCTCTTTCCATTCTTGATCAAGTGGACTCAACCACTTAAGATTCTTTCACTTTTACATTAAGTAAACTCTTTAAAAGTTACAAGAGGTAGTTCACAAATGAACTTTACATAGTCTTCATTTTAAAGCTTTTTTCATGACTTTGTGGGACTCAAGCCAATACTTAGGCTTGTCATAGACTTGCTCCAACAGCTCCCCCTCAAGCCAAGTATTCTTGAGGTCTTCAATCTTCCAAGATTACCTGCAAACCAATCATAACCTTGAATTTGCAAAGCTTTGTACCATCCAATGCTTTGGTTAGAATATCTGCACATTGTTGATGAGTGGACACGTATGATATTTGAATCTCTTTGCTTAGAACCTTTTCTCGTACATAGTGATAATGAACTTCAATATGTTTAGTCCTTGCATGAAAAATAGGATTAGCAGCCAAGTGAATAGAACTCATATTGTCACCAAAAATAGTTGGAGTTCCAAACTCCAATCCAAGATCTTTGAATAATGTCTTCATCCACATAGCTTCCTGAGTAGCTATGGCAAGACCTCTGTATTCAGCTTCAGTAGAAGAGAGAGCAACTGTGGGTTGCTTCTTGGATGACCATGAAATAAGCTTTGAACCTGCAAAGGTAAGATAACTTGAAGTGCTCCTCTATCTTCCTTGGAGCCAGCCCAATCTGCATTAGAAAATAGCTTCAAACCTAAATCAGATACATAAGGATAATAAAGTCCTTCATTTATGGTTCCTTTGAGATACTTGAGAATCCTTTTGGCAGAATCCATATGTGGTTTCCTTGGTGGGTGCATAAATTGACTTAGCACACTCACACTGTAACATATATCTACTCTTGTCAATGTGGCATAGTTGAGACTACCCACTAGACTTTGATATGATGTGATGTCCTCTATGACTTCACCTTCATGTGAGCTCAATTTGTGATTGACCTCCATTGGAGTACCTGCAATCTTACAATCTTGCATCTTGAATTTTGCCAACATGTCCTTAATGTACTTTCTTTGAGTGAGAAACAAACCATGATCTTTGTAGACAACTTCCAAACCTAGGAAGTAGGTAAGTGAACCCAAATCACTTATCTTGAACTCTTCTCTCATCTGATCTTTGATCTTCTTCATACCATCTGCATCATTTCCTGTCAATATAATATCATCTACATATACACATAAGTAGATGACCTCTGAATTACTCTTTTTCATAAAGAGTGAAGGATCTGCCTTGCTTGATTGAAAGCCTTTGTCCTGCAAGAATGAAACAAGCCTGAAATTCCAAGCTCTTGGAGCTTGCTTGAGACCATACAATGCTTTGTTAAGTTTACACTCAGGATAAACTTGATTCTCAAAACCAGGTGGTTGTGCCATATATACCTCTCCTGTTATCCAACCATTCAAGAATGCATTCTTTACATCTAGTTGAAGTACCTTCCAATTCTTGGAAGAGGCAATACTAAGCAAAACCCTAATAGTAGGCATCTTTGCCACAGGAGAGAAGGTCTCCTCATAATCAATTGCCTGAGTTTGTGCAAAGCCTTTTGCTACAAGCCTTGCCTTATACCTGTTAATGGAACCATCAGAATTCTTCTTGAGTTTATAGACCCATCTTGAGCCTATTACCTTCATGGAAGAAGTCTTGGGCACCAAATCCCAAGTGTTGTTTTCGTCAAGTGCTTCAATCTCTTCCTTCATTGCATGCTTCCATTCTGTTTTTGCTTTGGCCTCTTCAAATGATGATGGCTCCTCTTGGTTTATGTCCTGTGCTATGTAGATAGAATGTTTAGTTACTAATGAGGTGTCAAACCCATACCTTTCTGGTTTTTTCTTTTCCCTTATAGATCTTCTTAGGCCATGATGTGATGATTCTGCCTCATGTCCAAGTTCCTGCAATTTTGCTTTACCTTTAGACTTCCATGCTTTGATCTTTTCCATCTGAGATTCTTCATCATCCTCTGAGGTGTCTTGTTCTTCAATCTTTGGTTGTTCTCTACCAAGCTTTGGAAAATCTTCTTCAAGATCATATGGTAAATTGATCTTCCTGCATGAATCATCATACCATGAATTGTTCTCATCAAAAACTACATCTCTGCTTACCAAGAATCCTTTGTTGGTAGGGTTGTATAACCTGTAGCCCTTTTGATTGTTGTCATATCCAATAAATACACACCTTTCTGCCTTTGGATCCATCTTGCCTCTAACCTGTGAAGGAGCATGAGCAAAAGCAATACATCCAAAAATTTTACAATGATCTAAGCTTGGTCTTCTTCCATTCCAAGCCTCATATGGAGTCATCCCATCAAGGGATTTTGAAGGCAACCTGGTAATCAAGTAAGTGGCTGTAGATACAGCCTCAGCCCATAAGTAATTAGGTAAATGCTTTTCATTTAACATAGACCTTGCCGCTTCAACAATTGTCCTATTCCTCCTTTCTGCCACTCCATTTTGCTTAGGAGTGTACCTTGTAGTTACCTCTCTTTTGATTCCTTTTTCTTGAAGAAAAGAATCAAACTCATGGGAGAAGTGTTCTCCCCCTCCATCTGACCTTAGCCTTTTTAGTGATTTACCTGTTTGATTCTCCACAAGAGCCAAATATCTTTTGAAACATGAAAAAAATTCATCTTTGTGTTTCATAAAGAATAGGATAGTCCATCTGTTGCAATCATCAATAAAGGACACATAATACCTTGATCCGGATATTGAAGCTTCCTTGCTAGGTCCCCATACATCTGTATGAACCAACTCCAAGAGATCTCCATGCATATAACCTTTCTTCATGAATGGTAACCTGTGAGACTTTCCAAATTGACATGCACTACACTATTAAATCATATGTTGTTTTGACAAATTAGGGATTCCAAGTACATTTTGGTCCCTGCAAATTTGCTTTAATGACCTTTCACAATTATGTGCTAACCTTTTGTGCCATACTTCCAATTCTGTGAGTGTCTGACTACCATAATTAAAGAGAGCAATGTTTCTAGTGTCCTGTAATTCAAATGTGAACAATCTACCTGTCTTTTCACCTTTTGCAATTTTTTTGAATCCTTGACTTGGATCTTCAACAAATGCTCCTGCTTTTGTGAACCTGACTTGCAACCCTTTCTCTACTATCTGGCCAACACTTATCAAATTCTTTGTAATGGTAGGGACATAGAGTACCTTACTGAGTAGGTTGATGTTTCCATCAGGTGCTTTGACATTGCCTATTTTCTCCACAGGATGTTTTGTGTCATCTCCTGTTTGTACCTCATGCTTATTCTTTGGATCTTCTAAATCTGATAGGAGTGCCACATTTCCTGCCACATGATTTGAACAACCTGAATCTATGTAGAAAACATGCTCATCAGATTTACCTTGTGGCATAGCCATGTTCATGATCAATAATGAATCCTCTTTGTTTGAGTCTTCTGTGTAGTTATTGTAGTCTCTCCTTCCTTTGTAGCCTCCTTGATAGTTTGAATGATTGTAGTTGTTGTAGTTGCCATGATAATTGTTGAACCTTCCTCTTGAGTAGCCATAACTTCCTCTATTGTATCCTCTGCCTCTTTGATTCCTGGAATTCCTAAAGCAATTTTCAGTTGTATGATTAGTTAATCCATAAATAGAACATGAGTTGGAGTCTTGGGATCTCCCCCTGCCTTGTCTACCTCCTCTTCCTCTACCTCTGCCATGTCTTCCTCTACTTGCATAGTTAGCTTGATATGTATCTGCTTCATCATCCACTTTCTTTGCCTTTCCTTTGTTATCTTTGGACTTGCTTTTATCAGTGTATAAAGCTGAAGATTGATTACCTTTAGAGCTTTCTCCTTTTGATAAGCTTTGCCTCTTGAGTAAGTAGTTGTCCAATGAGTGTATTGAAATCAGCTACATGCATGTCCATGTACAAATCCATAGCTGTGGTGAATGCTTCCCACTTGTCATCTACCTTCAAGCCATTGATGACCTGCCTTACAATTTTCTCTTCATCTATTACCTCTCCAATGCTTCCCAACTGATCCGCTATGTCCCTGAGCTTTGTGACAAAATCAGTCACATTTTGTTTGGGAGCCTTCTTGAGAGTTGTGAAATCCAGCCATAGTTGATGCTTCCTAGCTTTGGTACTTGAAGAGAAGAAGGTGTCAAGTGCATCCCACACTTCTTGAGATGTCTTACAACTTCTAATGTGAGGCAACAAAAAATCTGAGATAGAGTTGAGGAGATAATACCTTGCAAGTGCATCCTTGGAGCACCATGTTCTCAATCTTTCTTGCTCTTCTTGTGTTGGTTGACTTTTGTTCCTGAAACTTGGCATAACTTCATCTCCAGCCACATAACCATATAAACTTCTACCTTGGAGATAAGCTTCCATTCTTAATGAACAAGCTGAGTAGTTACCTCTGTCAAATTTGTCAATTGATGAAGGAAATCCATCTGCCATGTTGTCCAACCTTGCTCTGATACCACTGTGAAGAGATGGATAGGTATGTGCTTGAAGATGAAGAGGTGTTGCAAAATCCTTGATCTACACCAGCCAAATGAACTCCAGGAGTATATGGTGGGCTCTTTTAGCTTGCCAATGGATGTATTATACACCCTATGTACCTTGGAAGATCACTCTCAAAAAGATAGATCAAAACAGATAAGTTGGAGTTAGCTCAGAGGTGAAAACTTGCTATTCTTGGTTCATACACCTGTCCAGTGTTTTACATAATTCTCTGACCACAGCAGCAATCAGCTTAATTCCTCTTGGGGAAGTCTAGGTAGCTTAAAGAGCTAACTTTCAAGAGTAATCTCATCAAAAATAATGAACGACACACTGAGAATGAGTTTTAACAAGTGATGACATCATCCCGATTTTCACGGGCTGCTACAGTTTGAGACCAGTGAGCAGAAAAATAGAGATAAATCAAAATTTAGGAATCCAATGATTACAAAAATTTGTATGGTTTTACTAGATAGTAAGTTGAATCCAACAAGCTTTAAATCACTGAATTTGGATAAGTAACCACTGAGAAATGGCTCTGACAAGGTGAGTGAAAAAATCGGGTACCTGACAGAGAAGTGAAGATGAACAGACCCTGTTGACTTCAAATGAACATAACTGAAGATTGCAACATTCAAATGACATGAAAATTGTGAGCATATAGTAGACTTATAGAGCTAACTTTACCAAGTTAAATTACTAAAAATGATGGACCAAGCTCAGAGAAACGATCTCTGCAATCGGACTGAGAAAACTGAGAGTAATGGCAGTGAGTAGTACACTTCACAAGAACATGGAAGTATGAACCCAAATGATAATGAAAATGAAAGTATATTGCTTGTACAATACAGTGGACTTACTGATACATATGTGTGCCTTGGAATCACACCTTGATATGGCATAAAGCTCAGCTCTTGGAGGTCTTCACATAGGTCTCTCTAACCATGACTAAAACTGCCATCTATTTATAGTTGAGTTTGGGAGGCTAACTTCCCTCAATCACTCTCCAATCAATCAATGATTGATTTGATTCTCTACCTACCAAAAATCACGAATTCGTGGCTCCTCTTTCCATTCTTGATCAAGTGGACTCAACCACTTAAGATTCTTTCACTTTTACATTAAGTAAACTCTTCAAAAGTTACAAGAGGTAGTTCACAAATGAACTTTACATAGTCTTCATTTTAAAGCTTTTTTCATGACTTTGTGGGACTCAAGCCAATACTTAGGCTTGTCATAGACTTGCTCCAACATCCGCAATGGCTACGACTACTATGATACCTTGCCCTCACCCCACATCATGGTATTTAGTATATAGGGGATATCTAACTCACCAAATACTTACATTCAGATTCGGCTCGTGATCCTAATTTCTGAATGTCTACTTCTTGATACATATTATTTCTTGGCTCAAGACCTATCTCTTGGGAAAGTAAGAAGTATCCTATAGTTGCTTTGTCATCCATTGAGGTGGAGTATCGAGCATCTGACTTTGCAGCATGTGAGGCAATTTGGCTTTGGCATTTATTATCTGACATTGGTATTTTTCAAGTTGCTCCGACATCCGCACCAACAACCAGTACACCTTGACCATTACCAACAATCTAGTGTTTCATGCTCAAATGAAGCACATTGAAATCTAGTACCATTTCATCCATGAGAAGATTGTATCACAAGAGATGACTCTAGACAAGAGAACCTCTCAAGAGAACCTAGTAGACATGTTCATGAAGGCTCTACCTCTAGTTTTGCTCCAGCCCCTAGTGGACCTCTACAACATTCAACCACTAGGGTACAACATTCAACCCCTAGTGGACCACTACAACATTCAACCACTAGTGGACCTCTACAACATTCAACCACTAGGCTCTACCTCGTAGACATGTTCATGAAGGCTCTACCTCTAGTTTTGCTCCAGCCCCTAGTGGACCTCTACAACATTCAACCACTCTAAAGTGGAGCTACAGAGAGGATGTTGATGACATGAATTCTTCTACTTCATTTCCATTTGTATTCACATGAGTGCATCTCCATTTTGTATCCAGAAGACACTCCATTTTTATATTATTTTAGTTGTATCTCATTGCATTTGGGTACCTTGCCATTTGCTTCTACCAATGTATTCATTCTCATTCAAGGGGAATTATCCCACATATAATGGACTTTTGAGAGCCTCCTCCAACTCTATATAAAGAGGGCCTCTCCCCCACTTTGTATGGTTAGAAGCTTGTAGAGCCTACTCTTAATGGACCACTGACGGAGTCTTTAAAAGCTTAAAAAAAATCATTAGTGAGACCTGTTGGAGCACTATGACAAGCCTAAGTATTGGCTTGAGTCCCACAAAGTCATAGAAAAATCCTTAAAATGAAGACTATGTAAAGTTCACTTGTGAACTACCTCTTGTAACTTTTGAAGAGTTTACTTAATGTAAAAGTAAGAGAATATTAAGTGGTTGAGTCCACTTGATCAAGAATGGAAAGAGGAGCCACGAATTCGTGATTTGTGGTAGGTAGAGAATCAAATCAATCATTGATTGATTGGAGAGTGATTGAGGGAAGTTAGCCTCCCAAACTCAACTATAAATAGATGGCAGTTTTAGTCGTGGTTAGAGAGACCTATGTGAAGACCTCCAAGAGCTGAGCTTTATGCCATATCAAGGTGTGATTACAAGGCACACATATGTATCAGTAAGTCATTGTATTGTACAAGCAATATACTTTCATTTTCATGATTATTTGAGTTCATCTTTCCATGTTCTTGTGAAGTGTACTACTCACTGCCATTACTCTCAGTTTTCTCAGTCAGCTTGCAGAGATGTTTTCTCTAAGCTTGGTGCATCATTTTCAGTGATTTAACTTGGTAAAGTTAGCTCTATAAGTCTACTATATGCTCACAAATTTTCATGTCATTTGAATGTTGCAATCTTCAGTTATGTTCATTTGAAGTCAACAGGGTCTGTTCATCTTCACTTCTCTGTCAGGTACCCGACTTTTTCACTCATCTTGTCAGAGCCATTTCTCAGTGGTTACTTATCCAAATTCAGTGATTTAAAGCTTGTTGGATTCAGCTTACTATCTAGTATAACCATACAAATTTTCATAATCATTGAATGTCTACATTTTGAGTTATGTTGATTTTTCTCCTCACTGGGCTATTTCTGTAGCAGCCCGTGAAAATCGGGATGATGTCATCACTTGTTAAAAATCATTCTCAGTGTGTGGTTCATTATTTTTGATGAGATTACTCTTTAAAGTTAGCTCTTTAAGTTGCCTAGACTTCCCCAAGAGGAATTGAGCTAATTGCTGCTGTGCTCAAAGAATTATGTAAAACACTGGACAGGTGTATGAACCAAGAATAGCAAGTTTTCACCTCTGAGCTAACTCCAACTTATCTGTTTTGATCTATCTTTTTGAGAGTGATCTTCCAAGGTACATAGGGTGTCTAATACATCCATTGGCAAGGTAAACGGGCCCACCATATACTCCTGGAGTTCATTTGGCTGGTGTAGATCAAGGATTTTGCAACACCTCTTCATCTTCTAGCACATACCTATCCATCTCTTCACAGTGGTATCAGAGCAAGGTTGGACAACATGGCAGATGGATTTCCTTCATCAATTGACAAATTAGACAGAGGTAACTACTGAGCTTGGTCATTAAGAATGGAAGCCTATCTCCAAGGTAGAAGTTTATATGGTTATGTGGCTGGAGATGAAGTTATGCCAAGTTTCAGGAACAAAAGTCAACCAACACAAGAAGAGCAAGAAAGATTGAGCACATGGTGCTCCAAGGATGCACTTGCAAGGTCTTATCTCCTCAATTCTATCTCAGATTTTTTGTTGCCTCACATTAGAAGTTGTAAGACATCTCAGGAAGTGTGGGATGCACTTGAAGCTTTCTTTTCTTCAAGTACCAAAGCTAGGAAGCATCAACTATGGCTGGAGTTCACAACTCTCAAGAAGGCTCCCAAACAAAATGTGATTGATATGTACATGGACATGCATGTACCTGATTTCAACACACTCATTGGACAACTACTTACTCAAGAGGCAAAGCTTATAAAAAATGGAGAAAGCTCTAAAGGTAATCAATCTTCAGCTTTATACACGGATAAAAGCAAGTCTAAAGATAACAAAGGAAAGGCAAAGAAAGTGGATGATGAAGCAGGTACATATCAAGCTAACTATGCAGGTAGAGGAAGACATGGCAGAGGTAGAGGAAGAGGAGGTAGACAAGGCAGGGGGAGATCCCAAGACTCCAACTCATGTTCTATTTGTGGATTAACTAATCATACTACTGAAAATTGCTTTAGGAATTCCAGGAATCAAAGAGGCAGAGGATACAATAGAGGAAGTTATGGATACTCAAGAGAAAGGTTCAACAACTACCATGGCAACTACAACAACTACAATCATTCAAACTATCAAGGAGGCTACAAAGGAAGGAGAGACTACAATAACTACACAGAAGACTCAGACAAAGAGGATTCATTATTGATCATTATGCCACAAGGTAAATCTGATGAGCATGTTTTCTACAAAGATTCAGGTTGTTCAAATCATGTGGCAGGAAATGTGGCACTCCTATCAGATTTAGAAGATCCAAGGAATAAGCATGAGGTACAAACAGGAGATGATACAAAACATCCTGTGGAGAAAATAGGCAATGTCAAAGCACCTGATGGAAACATCAACCTACTCAGTAAGGTACTCTATGTCCCTACCATTACAAAGAATTTGATAAGTGTTGGCCAGATAGTAGAGAAAGGGTTGCAAGTCAGGTTCACAAAAGCAAGAGCATTTGTTGAAGATCCAAGTCAAGGATTCAGAAGAATTGCAAAAGGTGAAAAGACAGGTAGATTGTTCACATTTGAATTACAGGACACTAGAAACATTGCTCTCTTTATTTATGGTAGTCAGACACTCACAAAATTGGAAGTATGGCACAAAAGGTTAGCACATATTGGTGAAAGGTCATTAAAGCAAATCTGCAGGGACCAAAGTGTACTTGGACTCCCTAATTTGTCAAAACAACATATGATTTATAAGTGTAGTGCATGTCAATTTGGAAAGTCTCACAGGTTACCATTCATGAAGAAAGGTTATATGCATGGAGATCTCTTGGAGTTGGTTCATACAGATGTATGGGGACCTAGCAAGGAAGCTTCAATATCTGGATCAAGGTATTATGTTTCCTTTATTGATGATTGCAGCAGATGGACTATCCTATTCTTTATGAAACACAAAGATGAAGTTTTTTCATGTTTCAAAAGATATTTGGCTCTTGTGGAGAATCAAACAGGTAAATCACTAAAAAGGCTAAGGTCAGATGGAGGGGGAGAATACTTCTCCCATGAGTTTGATTCTTTTCTTCAAGAAAGAGGAATCAAAAGAGAGGTAACTACAAGGTACACTCCTGAGCAAAATGGAGTGGCAGAAAGGAGGAATAGGACAATTGTTGAAGCTGCAAGGTCTATGTTAAATGAAAAGCATTTACCTAATTACTTATGAGCTGAGGCCGTATCTACAGCCATTTACTTGATTAACAGGTTGCCTGCAAAATCCCTTGATGCGATGACTCCATATGAGGCTTGGAATGGAAGAAGACCAAGCTTAGATCATTGTAAAATTTTTGGATGTATTGCTTTTGCTCATGTTCCTTCACAGGTTAGAGGCAAGATGGATCCAAAGGCAGAAAGGTGTGTATTTATTGGATATGACAACAATCAAAAGGGCTACAGGTTATACAACCCTACCAACAAAGGATTCTTGGTAAGCAGAGATGTAGTTTTTGATGAGAACAATTCATGGTATGAAGATTCATGCAGGAAGGTCAATTTACCATATAATCTTGAATAAGATTTTCCAAAGCTTGGTAGAGAACAACCGAAGATTGAAGAACAAGACACCTCAGAGGATGATGAAGAATCTCAGATGGAAAAGATCAAAGCATGGAAGTCTAAAGGTAAAGCAAAATTGCAGGAACTTGGACATGAGGCAGAATCATCACATCATGGCCTAAGAAGATCTATGAGGGAAAAGAAAAAACCAGAAAGGTATGGGTTTGACACCTCATTAGTAACTAAACATTCTATCTACATAGCACATGACATAAACCAAGAGGAGCCATCATCATTTGAAGAGGCCAAAGCAAAAATAGAATGGAAGCATGCAATGAAGGAAGAGATTGAAGCACTTGACGAAAACAACACTTGGGATTTGGTGCCCAAGACTTCATCCATGAAGGTAATAGGCTCAAGATGGGTCTATAAACTCAAGAAGAATTCTGATGGTTCCATTAACAGGTATAAGGCAAGGCTTGTAGCAAAAGGCTTTGCACAAACTCAGGAATTGATTATGAGGAGACCTTCTCTCCTGTGGCAAAGATGCCTACTATTAGGGTTTTGCTTAGTATTGCCTCTTCCAAGAATTGGAAGATACTTCAACTAGATGTAAAGAATGCATTCTTGAATGGTTGGATAACAGAAGAGGTAAATATGGCACAACCACCTGGTTTTGAGAATCAAGTTTATCCTGATTATGTGTGTAAACTTAACAAAGCATTGTATGGTCTCAAGCAAGCTCCAAGACCTTGGAATTTCAGGCTTGTTTCATTCTTGCAGGACAAAGGCTTTCAACCAAGCAAGGCAGATCCTTCACTCTTTATTAGAAAGAGTAGTTCTGAGGTCATCTACCTATGTGTATATGTAGATGATATTATATTGACAGGAAATGATGCAGATGGTATGAAGAAGATCAAAGATCAGATGAGAGAAGAGTTCAAGATAAGTGATTTGGGTTCACTTACCTACTTCCTAGGTTTGGAAGTTGTCTACAAAGATCATGGTTTGTTTCTCACTCAAAGAAAGTACATTAAGGACATGTTGGCAAAATTCAAGATGCAAGATTGTAAGATTGCAGGTACTCCAATGGAGGTCAATCACAAATTGAGCTCACATGAAGGTGAAGTCATAGAGGACATCACATCATATCAAAGTCTAGTGGGTAGTCTCAACTATGCCACATTGACAAGAGTAGATATATGTTACAGTGTGAGTGTGCTAAGTCAATTTATGCACACACCAAGGAAACCACATATGGATGCTTCCAAAAGGATTCTCAAGTATCTCAAAGGAACCATAAATGAAGGACTTTATTATCCTTATGTATCTGATTTAGGTTTGAAGCTATTTTCTGATGTGCAGATATTCTAACCAAAGCATTGGATGGTACAAAGCTTTGCAAATTCAAGGCTATGATTGGTTTGCAGGTAGTCTTGGAAGATTGAAGACCTCAAGCATACTTGGCTTGAGGGGGAGCTGTTGGAGCAAGTCTATGACAAGCCTAAGTATTGGCTTGAGTCCCACAAAGTCATAGAAAAAGCCTTAAAATGAAGACTATGTAAAGTTCACTTGTGAACTACCTCTTGTAACTTTTGAAGAGTTTACTTAATGTAAAAGTAAGAGAATATTAAGTGGTTGAGTCCACTTGATCAAGAATGGAAAGAGGAGCCACGAATTCGTGATTTGTGGTAGGTAGAGAATCAAATCAATCATTGATTGATTGGAGAGTGATTGAGGGAAGTTAGCCTCCCAAACTCAACTATAAATAGATGGCAGTTTTAGTCGTGGTTAGAGAGACCTATGTGAAGACCTCCAAGAGCTGAGCTTTATGCCATATCAAGGTGTGATTACAAGGCACACATATGTATCAGTAAGTCATTGTATTGTACAAGCAATATACTTTCATTTTCATGATTATTTGAGTTCATCTTTCCATGTTCTTGTGAAGTGTACTACTCACTGCCATTACTCTCAGTTTTCTCAGTCAGCTTGCGGAGATGTTTTCTCTGAGCTTGGTGCATCATTTTCAGTGATTTAACTTGGTAAAGTTAGCTCTATAAGTTTAATATATGCTCACAAATTTTCATGTCATTTGGATGTTGCAATCTTCAGTTATGTTCATTTGAAGTCAACAGGGTCTGTTCATCTTCACTTCTCTGTCAGGTAACCGACTTTTTCACTCATCTTGTCAGAGCCATTTCGCAGTGGTTACGTACCCAAATTCAGTGATTTGAAGCTTGTTGGATTCAGCGTACTGTCTAGTATAACCATACAAATTTTCATAATCATTGAATGTCTACATTTTGAGTTATGTTGATTTTTCTGCTCACTAGTCTATTTCTGTAGCAGCCCGTGAAAATCGGGATGATGTCATCACTTGTTAAAACTCATTCTCAGTGTGTGGTTCATTATTTTTGATGAGATTACTCTTGAAAGTTAGCTCTTTAAGTTGCCTAGACTTCCCCAAGAGGAATTGAGCTTATTGCTGCTGTGCTCAGAGAATTATGTAAAACACTGGACAGGTGTATGAACCAAGAATAGCAAGTTTTCACCTCTGAGCTAACTCCAACTTATCTGTTTTGATCTATCTTTTTGAGAGTGATCTTCCAAGGTACATAGGGTGTCTAATACATCCATTGGCAAGGTAAAAGGGCCCACCATATACTCCTGGAGTTCATTTGGCTGGTGTAGATCAAGGATTTTGCACACCTCTTCATCTTCTAGCACATACCTATCCATCTCTTCACAAGACCCTCAAGGCAAGGCTCTTACCTGAGGGAAGGGAATCAATTGAAGCCTTGATCTCACAATGGAGAGAGGATCATCCAAGACATGGGCAATGCTCGATGGGATCTTCTTGTATATAACACTCAAGCTATTAGCCATACATTCCTTTCTCTGGTAAAAATGGGAGATGTCACACTAAGGAGTTTTTAGAAGAATTTAATTATGTGATCATGATTTTCCTGATCAATAGAACATTCAACCCTACTCTTGTTGATCATGTAGGGAAGGCTTTACTTAGCCAAATTTTTACTTAAAATTCTACACATTTCTTTGGGAGGTTTGTCCATTTTGCCCACCTATCACTATTTGAAGAAAATAAAGAATTTCTTTCGTTGAATTTTTCATTGAATTTCTTCTTCTTGTCTTAGCTTACTCCTCATTTTGAGAAACCCTTTTGGAGATGAGGCTTACCTTTGTTAACTTCTTCTTTAAGCCAAACAAGCCTTCTATAGATCCTTTCTCTTCTTTCCCTCCTAATCCTTTGAATCTTAATTTTGGCATTGCAAAGGATATCATGAGTGGCTTTCACTGCATTGATCCAACATTTGGGCAACAAGGCAATATCTTGGAAAGCTTGGGACCATGTTTTGCGATATCTCTTTGTAGATGAAGGACTGTACAAACATTAAAGGGTCTGCATGAAACCACAGAGCCTTCTTCCCTAAGAAGGAGGATGTGAAGGAATCAAGTGACATCCTCAAAGAATCATAGTGGTTAATAATATCTTAGGAGATCTAACACCTATCAAGTTTCACTTTATGAAGATCAAAGACCCCTTGAAGGCTTGACCACGATTAGCATTCATAGTTTTTGAATTCTACTAAATCAAGGTGGAGCTTGACATGATCCTAGAAAGCTTTTCCATGCCATCGATCAAAAGACCTCTATGCTCCCAATAGTCACCAATAAAGAGGATCAAGTTGCTCTAGAGGGAACCCAAAGAAACCTAAGTTTCTACTCTTTCTTGAGGAGCATTTGGAGCATATATCAAAACCACTGAGAAGGGGAGGGGATTAATGATTCTAATCCCCACCCATCTGTGATGAGGATCATGAATGGTTCCCACCATCGATGAAGATCAACCTTGTTTATACCCCAAAATTGCACTAACACTACCCCCAAGATGGGCAACCAAGATCCACATGTGAAGAGAACAGATCACCTTGAGTCTTTTCACCAGCTCCTTGCCACTAATTTTAACCTCTTGAAGGCAAACAAGATCTAGTAAGAGCTTATTGTCCTTAAGCCATTGTCCAATGGTCACTACTCTAGAAGGATTTGAAAGTTCCTAAATGTTGAATGAGATAAAATTCATGAGCAACCTAAGGGAGGTTTCCAAGATGGGGTTTTATCTCTATTGTTCTTAGACCAGAATTTGGTGAATTGTTTTTCCAATGGGCCACCAACATGGGAAAGCCTGCCTTTAATGGTGCCCTTCCACTTGATGGGAAGGACCACACCAATCTTCACTTTTGGGTCACACACCTTATTGGAATAGATATCCAAAACTGTGGAACTGATTATGGAGCTTTCACTTTCTAGGTTCTCTTCTTTACTAGTGGAATATTCTTTTGAAGAATTTTCTCCTTCATAAGTTTCAGTGTCATCTGTCAAGCTGAAACTTCCTAGGAACTCATAAAAGTTGACCTCTTTCTCAAGAAATGAAGATTCTCAAAGATGAGATGATTCCCCCGTTTGAAGAATTCCTTCTTTTAACTTCCTTATATTCCTCCACCTTCTCTTTCTCTTTACTTTCTTTGACCTCTTCTACACTCTAAGTCTCATTTGTAGTATTGGATTCTACTACAATATGGATTTGGGGATCTTCACAAGTTTTACATGTGTGATGTGAAGCTTCCTAACAATCATCCTAGAACTAATTGAGCCTTTTTGAAGAGGAAACTTTGTTTTCATGACATTGGGACCCACAATGGAAGGAGGCATTGATTAGATTCTTGCATATGACTTCTTGCTCCAAAATCATTCCATCCAGAGTGTTGTATTGATGACAGTCGAAAGGTGAGAGTTAAGATCGGCTTCCACACCAATTAGGGATGCCAACACACATTACAAGAGTGAGGAAAGCCTTCGTAGATGGGCATGAAAACATCAACGTTAGTCCACATAAGGCTATCCAATTGGGAAATGATATCTTTCACAAAATGGTAAGGATAAAAAGGGAGGTTTGATAGCTCAACACAAAGAGGGAATTTGGGTGGTTTGTTTTTGTTTGAGATGAAATCTAGGAACCACTTTAAGCGGAACATTTCGGTTCATTGAACTTTCCATGTGCCAATGTTGAGCACTTGAAATGCCATATCGTTGCTTTCAAAGACTATCGATATGTATTTCTCTAGGAGGAAGTGACATTTGATCACGATTAGCCCCCTAGAGAATCATTCTTTGTGGAGCTATCCTTTGAAGATTTTGGTTGGAAGTTGGGAGCCAAATAGCTGAACAATTAAATGGGCTTTCTTTATCTTTTCTTGGATCTTTTTGACCTTGGCTTTAAGGAGAGAAACCAATGATGGCTTGACCCCAAAAATGGGGAGGGACTCCTCTAAAGCAAGTGTAGAGGCCATCAAGGCCACATTGCTCATGAAAAGCGTGGAAGTGGTCATCAAGAAGCAAGGGAGGGGGAAGAGCAAGGGATGTGAAAGAGAAAGGGACAATGAAAGAGAGATAAAGAGATTGAGAGAGAAAGGGAGAGAAAGAGAGAAGGAGAAAGAGAGAGAGGGAGAGAGAGAGAGGAAGAAGAAGAAAGAAAGAGAGAGATAGAGAGAGAGAGAGGAGGGAAGGGGAAGGGAGATAAAGAAAAAGGAGAGAAGGGAAGCCAAAAGACCCCCCTAGGTGAACCTTAAACCTAACCCCAAGATCCAGGCAAGAATCAAGCACCAAAAACTCCAATGAAGCTCACCCACCAATCATAAAGCAAAAGCAGTGGCCACTTTGGGTGCCCACCAACAACACAACCTCTAGGTCCCTACACCTCCACTTCGAAGGTTAAAATCCATCCCATAAATAGCCCTAACCACCCCAACAAAATCCCAAACACACTTATGGACCTAGAGACAAAATCCTAATCCTAGGGCAGTAGGTTTCATGTGATGATGCAGATCATTCCATTTCTGATGAAGATTTACGTGATGCACTTATAAATGAGACAGTTGATATTGAGCAGGCAAGAGCTATGCCAAAATGGCTGGTGCAAACCTTGCGTGATAGGAAATTAGATGCACCTCTATCATATCCTACTCGATCAGGCTCTCATAGTGCCTCTTTTGCACCAGATTGCTATGCTATGGCTGCATCTAGTCTCTGTGATGAGACTCAACCTATTTCGTTTGATGAAGCACAAAATTCAGAAAATTGGATGGTTGTTATGCAATCTGAATATGATGCTATAATGAAGAATGGTACTTGGTCTATATGTGACTTGCGTCTTGGCAAGAAGGCCATTGGCCCTAAGTGGTTATACTAGCTGAAGCATAAACCTAATGGTACAGTTGACAGGTATAAGGCTAGGCTTGTTGCAAAGGGTTATGCATAGGAAAGAGGAATTGATTTTGATGAAACCTTTGCTCCTACTTGCCAAATGACTACTGTTTGAAGCATTTGTGCACTTGCAGCTCATCGTGCTTGGAATGTACATCAGTTGGACATTAAAAGAGCATTTCCGAATGGTGACTTGCATGAAGAAGTGTATGTTTTTCGGCCTCGTGACTTTGTGCAGAAAGGGCATGAAAACTAGGTGTGGAGGTTAAAGAAGGCATTATATGGTTTAAAGCAAGCACCACGTGCTTGATATGAAAAGATACATGCCTATCTGATTGCACGTGGTTTTGAGAACAGTCCAACTGAAAGCACCTTATATGTCAAGCGTGCTAATGATGTACTTTTGATCATTGTGGTTTATGTTGATGACATGCTGCTCATTGGTCCTTATGAGAAACGTATTGCTGATTTCAAGGCTGATTTACATGCCTCATTTGAGATGTCTGATTTGGGGCATTTGCATCATTATTTGGGCATTGAGTTTATTCACGTTGATGGTGGAATGGCATGTGTCAAACGAAATATATTGTCACATTATTGTAGCATTTTGGCCTTGAATACTGTAAACCTATTGCCACTCCTACGGGGACAGGTTTACGACTGAGTCTTCATGATGTTGGAGATGCATTTGATGCTATTCTCTATCAGCAGGCTATTGGATGCTTGATTTACTTATGCATTAGTCGGCCGGATATTCAATTTGTTGTCTCACATATGAGTAGGTTTATGCATCAGCAAGCATTTGCAAGTGGTTAAGTGCATCTTTCGCTACTTGATTGGTACTCGACTACTTAGGTTGTTTTATCCGAAGGGGGGATCACTACTGCCAGATTTGCATGCTTTTTCTGAGTCTGATTGGGCTGGTCTCTATGACACTCGTGTGTCCACTAGTGGCTTTTGCTTCATGCTTGGTAGCTCATGTATATCTTGGTTGAGCAAGAAGCAGCCTACTATGGCCACTTCTAGTTGTGAGGCTGAGTATAGGGAAGCTTTCACAACGACTATTGAGTGTGTGTGGCTCAGATGCCTTATGGTTGATTTGGGTGTTGGTCATTCTTTGGCCACCACCATCTTCACTGATAGTCAGAGCGCATTGGCAGTTGCAAGGAACCCTGTGTTCCATGCTCGTACTAAGCACATTGAGGTGCATTATCATTATGTCAGGGAGAGGTTCTCTGCTAGGGAGATCAGCTTGGCATATGTGCCCACGCAAGAGAACATTGCATACCTTTTCATGGAGGCTCTGCCTAGGGAGAAGTTTGAAGCTTTTTGCAAAGCTTTGGGCTTACTTCCTTTTGTGGAGTGATTTCCACATAGCTTGGCACTTCCTTATACATGAGTGCTAGCTCCTTGTTCACTGCGTCACTCCCAGGGGGGATTTGTTGATATATTTAGGTTTGTTCATGTGCTTCCGCAGATGTCTAACTCCAACAGCTGTCTACTGGCATAGGCTATTAGGTGATCTAGCTTTACTTCGTCTGCAGGTTGTGCTAAGATGCATCCAATGACATAATTAGATGCATCAACATGAATATGGAATGGTTTATTCCAATTTGGTATTTTCAAAATTGGTGCTGATCTCAGTCTTCTTTTCAATTCATTAAAAGCTTTTTCACACTGTTCTGTCCAAAGAAATTGAGTCAAAAGCCCATATAATGGTTTTGAAATTATGGTGTACATGTGGATGAATCATTGATAATATCCACAATGTCCCATAAAAACCTACATCTCTTTTGCATTCTTGGGCCTAGGTGATTCCAAAATAACTTTTATTTTGTCTTCATCCATTGATATGCCATTCTTGGACACAATGTGTCCCAATATTTTACCTTGTTTGACCATGAAGACACACTTCTCAAGATTTAGATAGACTATGTATTGTCTACACTTGAATATTTTCCTTAGTTCAGGTATGTGAGCTATTTGTTGAGAAGATTATATACATATGCCATCCACATAGACTTCCATGTTTTTTCTTAGAAATTCATTGAGCACATGACACATTAATCTTTGGAAAGTGGTTGGGGCATTAGTTAAACCAAATGGCATAACCCTAAAAGCATATACTCCCCATTTAGTAGCAAAAATGGTTTTATGTTGGTCCTTAGTAGCAATGGCTACTTGATTGTATCCCGAGAACCCATCAAGGAAGTTGTATACTTCCTTGCCTGCCACCCTTTCCGAAACATGATCGATAATGGGCAAAAGATAACTGTCATGAATGGTGTCTGCATTAAACTTTTTCAAGTTAATATAAACCCTAAGTTTTTCTTTCTTCTTTCTTATGACTACCAAAGGTGAAACCCATTCAGTGTGCTCAATTCCATATATGAATCCAATCACTAGTAATTTATCTATTTCTTCTTTGGTCTTGGCTGAATATACATCATTGTAGGTGTACAGTCTTTGTTTTGAGGGTTTGGCATGTAGAGTCATTGGAATCCTATGAGAACAAATAGAGGGATCCACTCCTTTAAGATCTTTGAAAGTCCAAGAAAATACATCTCTATATTCTCAGATCAGCTCTATTAGTTCGTGCTCTTCTTCTATCGATACATCCCTTCTTATATATGTGCATCTTTCTTCTTCACCTTCCATCATTACTAGCACCTTTTTAGTTTGTTCCTTGTTGTCATAAGATACTCCTTTCGGGGCCTCTCTTTTTGGCATTTGAATAGCTATTTTCCTTTCTTTAACTTAATACCACTTGAAATGTTCTCGGTACCTCAAATGATTCATGTTGTAACACTTCATGAATTCCATTTTTCTCCACTTTAGGTTTTTCTTGATATACTTCTATAGCCAATACTTTTGTGCTTCCTTTGGTTTCTTTTTCTATCTCTCTCATGTATTGTTCTTCTGAATCAAATTCAGGTTCCATTTCTATACTTTCATAGTCCTATCTCCATTACTTTTCCACGAATTCACCTTCTTCCACCTCTTGTGGGATTACCATGTACAGACTAAAATCATATCTTTGTCTACACATTCATTCATGGTCAATACCTTCTCATTCACACAAACATATAGGGCGGATAATATTTCCATCCATCCATGTGGATTGAATGCTTCATCTGAAAATATTTGCAGCATGTAGGCAGGTTCTTCTATAGGTCTGTAGCTGGTAATCTCTCTTCCTCTTGTTTCGCTTCCTTACACATCCATAGTTGGGCATCCTCATTCATCCAAGATTGGTCAGTTGACCCTGCACTATGGATGGACACATCATCTTCTTCTTTATGTACAGGATTCCATTGTAAGGGTGGTACATCTCTATATGTAAAGGTATGCATATTTATTTTTGTAGTGGCACCTTGATGGTGGAGATACAATGCACCTCGACCCCAATCTTGTACTACCTTCAGTTGTCTAATATCTGGCCATCCTAAAATCATCTCATAATTTCTTGTTTTTCCAAACTGAGAGATAGCTAACATGTGTTCAAATTCTACTCCATACGTAGTCAAGGTTACCTTTTTGAGGATTCCTAAGGGTCTTTAAATGTGACCGTCTACCAATTGTAATTTCGCTCGAGTGGGTCGTAGGGCTGGTGTTCCCCATTTTTTCCATATTTCTTTGGTCCTTTTTCCTACTCCCGCTCTTGTGTTTAGAATGGCTTTGGTCATGTACCCTTGGAATGTGATTGGGAGGCATGTATTTCCTTCATCTCCCTCACTAAATTCTCCCACTTTGTCAACTCGAATTTTAATTGTGGGTGTCATTTTCACTTTATCCTTTCGTATTGATTGGTTTCTCTCTTCCAAATTCAAATGTTTAGCTAATTTATTCCACAACTAGGTTTTAACTTGTAGCAACTCCTCCAATGTTAAGGAACATTGAATTTTGATTCTTTTTAACTCAGATAGTGTGTTTGAGGTTTCATCCTGCCATTTCTTTTCTTTTCCCCTTATTGTGGGTGCATGGAAAAAATTGAATCTTTGTTCATATTCTTCCATGTAGTTGGGAAGCATTGTCAAGCTCATTCCTTCCTCTCTATTGTGACCTAGGTTAGACAATTTCCCATAGTTCATCTCTGGTTCCAATGTTGGTTGATTTCTTGAGGCATCTAACTCTTCAAAAGGAGGGATTTCATTTTCATTCTTCTTCCATTTGTCTTCTTGGACTCTAGCCCTATAGCTCAAGTGTGAGTACCACCTCTACTTGTCAATCTACAGAGAAGTGAGGAGGATAGAAGATCGTGAGCAATTTTGGTGAGCAAATGCACATACATGCATGCACACAGACTCACACACAAGACAAGATCAAAGAGAGGAACAATGGAAAGCTTCGATTGCACAAGAACTCTCTTACAAAAGCTTCAATCTCTACTAAGCCAAATCTCTAACAAGCTAACCCCAAAAATGAGCTCTCTAGCTCTTTTTATAGTTTTTGACTAGTTTTGGCCTTGTCAAGACCTAGTGTTTGGCCTAGTTAAAAATTAGGTTCTACAGCTTATTTGGGGACTCAAACAAAATCAAAAAATTATGAAAATTGGTATGTAAGTACTTCTAATACTCCTCAAGCTCAAGGACCCCTTGGATTGAACAAAATCCAGTTGCAAAAATGTGAAATGATATTTACAATGGTTTTTAGTGATCAAAATCACTGTTTTTATAGGGATTTCTTCTGAAAATTTGATATACACTTCTTGGAGCTCCCTATATGCTCCTTCTTCTTGTGTCTCCACTTCTTTGATGCATTCTCATGCCTTGTGCTTTACCTTGAATGAAAACACTCCCCCCTCTCTCTTAAGTATGTCGTCCTTGATGGACCCTTGTTGGAGTGGGTGTTCCATGTAGTAATTTGAGAGGTAGTGTCCATCATGTATCAGCAAGAGCAGTTTGTCTTCAAATTTAGCAGGATCAATTATCCTCTTCTTCCTCTTGTCACTACTAGCATTTTCAAGTTTTAGTCCTTTTTTGTGTACTTCTTCCTTGGATTCCAACGTGATGGTGTATTTGTGAGCTTCCAAAAATTGCTAGTTGCTCAAAAGAGGATGTCAATGTTGATTTGGAGCAGTTTTTCGTTGTGAATTTCTTCATAGGTACTGATGTTGTAATCTTGATGTCCTCTGGATCTTTCAAACATGGGGTTCACAGTTTCATGCCAAGTACTCATGACCCATAATGAATGATAGTTAAGCGTGTGTGTTGTATATTATTGAACAATACATTGCTAAAGTGTTATATTATTAATGTATTAATATGTTTTTGATGTTTCTGATATAGCAGCCGAAGGTTCGTGAGGAGCGTGCAAGGCATGAAAGGGCGGGCATCAATAATCCGAATAATTATTATTTATTTTGTAAATAAACTTGCGTAGAAGGTTCTATTGTTAGAAAAGTAATGGTTAAAATAAGGGTCGTTGTAGACCACAGTTTCTGTTATTGAAAGCAATGGCTTTCTGTAAAAGCAAAGAACTTAGGCAATACATTGGCAACATTGGCACCCAAGGCGACGGTTGGCAGCCGTTGGCTACGCACGAGATAATTTTAATTTTTGAGTGGTAATAGAGAGGTTTAGAGTCCTTAAGGTAGGAGGATTTGAACCCACAACCTCCTACTTTCAAGGGAAGTACTTTGACCACTCCACCATCTCTTGGAGTTGTTATTCAAATTCTCTTTCTTTGGTACTTGTGCAAGGCGCTCGCGGCGATTTCAAGGATGGACCAAACAAAGAATTACGTGTAACTTTCAATCCGTAGGTCGGATTGAGGCGTGTAATATACCGTTGGAAAGCTCTCGGAACGAACTTTCCAATGAGCTAGCTTGGAAGTGTGAATTCCTTCAAAATCATTGGGTGGCACTTGATTGAGTGTTCAAGATACCAAGCAAGGTTGAGAGCAAGGATCCAAGAGCACCATGGAGGATTACAGTGATTCACCTCTACCTGTAGCAACACTTGAACAACAACTAGAGCTCTTGCGGCATGAGCTTCAAGGAGCTCAAAACGAGATCCGACAACGTGATGAAATCCTCCAAAAGATGCAAGCTGAGGAAGACAACCTTACGAGAGTAGTAAAAGCTATTGTGTCTGCCCAATCTGATGTTACTCATTCAAAGATTGATAATAGAAACTACCAGTTTCTATGATTTGATGGCCGAAAGGATGGGCCTTTAGTACTTTCTTGGTTGTCACAGTTTGATGATTTTTATACCGATGAAATGTATGCTGAAAGTGAAAAAGTTAAATTTGCCACTAACTATCTAGTAGGTAAAGCACAACTCTAGTGGAATGTCATGCGGCACAGTACGGAGCATCCAACAACTTGGAAGGCTTTTCAAGAAAACGTGAAGGATTCATTTCTTCCTCCTCAATACCATTTGCATGTTCGACGTGCATGGACGACCCTTACATGGAAGGAGGGTGATACGGTTACTACCTACACAGAGCGGTTCTGGCAAAATTTACTACTTGTACGAATGCTTGAAGATGTATCAGAGGATATCTTGCAGCAGAAATACGAAGATGGTTTGGAGGTCGGTATCAAAGCGAAGCTTCACACCCTCCGACCTACAACCCTCAACGAGGCTATATCTTTTGCTTATGATGCAGAAAAAGAATTTCAGTCCATAACCAAGTCACTCCGTCTACAACAACCACGTCCACGACCATTTCCTGTTAAACCTTCATTTCCTATGAAGCGTAATTTTAATGCCCCATCTCACCCTAGTTTTCCTCGTCCTCCACATTCCAATTACTCAATTCCACCCGTTGCTTCATCTCTCCAACCAACCAAACCACCTACCCTTCAAAATTCAGTAGTGAATGCCCAACAGAAGCGACCACGAATCACTTGCTGGAATTGTGGTAAACTTGGACATACAAGAATAAGGTGCAGATTGCAACCTCTTCATGTGAAACAGGCTACAACTCGATTGCATAACATGGAGGTCTATAATGAAGAAATTCCTCCTGTTTGGACAGAGGAATCACTGGAAAAGGACTTAAGTACCTTGGGTAACGATATCTCTCTACACTCTCTTCTTTGCATGCAGGGTACAATAAATAACAAAATGGTTACAATTCTACATGACGATGGTAGTTCACATGACTTCATTTCACATTTATTAGTACAAGAACTTAAATTACAAACGTTTCCTTCTTTGTATAAAGTGAAAGCTACATTTCAAGGTAGTCGTTATAATGTAATACGAGAAGTGCAAGATGTTACGATTAGCATAGGCCCTTATGTTGATTCACGAACATTTTTAATTGCACCTTTGCAATCTTATGATGTTATACTAGGTATGCCTTTTCGTCACCATTATAATCCACGTATTGACTACTATACTCATACCTTTAAGTTTGCTTTCAAAGGTCAAATCATTACTTTGTCTGCACGGCATGATTTCCAGCCATTTCCATTGATTAGTCACACGCAAGTAAAACGTGCATTTAGGAAAGGATTCAACTCATGCATTGTTTTTGTCAATGTCATCAATGATTATACTCATACACTTCCAGATGCATATAAACCTTTCATGAGTACTTATAAGGATTATTTTATGTCTGAATATCCCTCTGAACTACCACCATCTCGAGGATCCTTTGACCATAGCATAGACTTAGTACTTGGTAGTTCTCCTCCTCATAAAGCACCTTATAGACATGGCCCACTACATCAAAAGGAAATAGAAAATCAAGTAAAAGACCTACTACAAAAAGGAATTATAAGGCCTAGTTCTTCCCCATTTGGAGCACCAGTTCTCTTAGTAGAGAAGAAGAATAAAACTTATCGAATGTGCATTGATTATAGAGCCCTTAACAAGATCACGATCAAGAATAGATACCCTATTCCTCGAATAGATGATCTCTTAGATAGGTTACGAGGAGCTCGTGTCTTTAGTAAAATTGATCTTAAATCGGGTTACAATCAGATTCGTATGACACAAAGTGATATTTTTAAGACTGCATTTAGAACTCAAAATGGCCATTATGAATTTATGGTAATGCCCTTTGGACTTACTAATGCCCCTGCGCGAATGATGAACAATATTTTTCTTGATTACCAAGCTTTTGTTCTTGTATTCTTTGATGACATTCTTGTTTACAGTAAGAATGATCGTGAACATGAAAAGGATCTTGAAACAATTTTTCATTTGTTACGAGAGAACACACTTTATGCTAATCCTGAAAAGAGTTATTTCTTTCAGCGTAAGCTAGAATATTTAGGACATATTATTTCAAGTGAAGGTGTGCATGTGGATCCGAAAAAGATTAGAGTTATCATAGAATGGCCTACACCACAATCAGTCAATGATGTTCGTTCTTTTCTTGGGTTGGCTAGTTTCTATAGGAAGTTTGTTCGAAATTTTTCTTATTTAGCATTGCCTCTTACTTTGTTGTTGAAAAAGAAAATAAAATTTGCATGGGGAATTACTCAACAACAGTCCTTTGACAAACTTAAACATGCACTTTCACATGCACCTGTTTTACAATTACATGATTTCTCACAACCCTTTCATGTTGTTACTGATGCTAGCGGTTCAGGAATAGGTGTTGTTCTGATGCAAAATGACCATCCCATTGCATTTGAGAGTAGAAAGCTCAAACCCTCAGAACAGAATTATAGTACGTATGATAAAGAACTGTTAGCAGTTGTGCATGCTTTGCGAATTTGGAAACACTATATTATGGGCTCTGAAGTATTAATCAAAACCGATCAACAGGCTATTAAGCATTTATTAAGTCAGCCCTTAATCTCTGATAGGCATCTGAAATGGGCATCATTCATTCAAAATTTCCAACCCATGATACAATATCAGCCAGGTAAAGCTAATGTCGTAGCTGATGCTCTTAGCCGTTTTCCTTTGCATTCTGTTGTTTTGAATAATATTTATGCCATCCAAATTCATTCTTTTCAAGAAATGGTTTCCACTTATGCATCTGATTTGTATTTTTCACGTGCATGGCATGACTTCAACAATGCTGCATCTTTATCTGATGAACATTATACATTTCATAATGGTTTTCTCTATTTTCAACATAGATTGTGCATAACCCAAACTTTTAAAGATTTTGTCATTAAAGAAATGCATGAACCATCTTACATGGGTCATAGAGGCATACAAAGCACCATTTCTGCTTGCAAAGATTTCTTCTTTTGGCCACACATGGAAAAAGACATTGCACATTATGTTTCTCAATGCATTGTATGTCAGCGTGTCAAACGTCATCATGGTAAACCATTTGGATTATTAATGCCACTTCCTATTCCAAATGAACCATGGGAACAAATCTCTATGGATTTTATCACAGGTCTTCCTACCACTTCATCACATAATGATATGATTTGGACAATAGTTGATAGGTTTAGTAAATATGCATATTTCATTCCATGTAGAAAAACTTTGACTGCACCTCAAGCTGCAAAATTATTCATTAAATGCATTTTTCCACATCATGGATTTCCTAAAGTAATGTTATCTGATCATGATGTTAGGTTTTTTAATCATTTTTGGGTTGCCTTATTTCAACATTTTGGTTCTAAAATAGATTTTAGCTCTGCATTTCATCCTGAAAGTAATGGACAGAGTGAGGCTACAAATAGTACTATTCTTGATTTATTGCATTGTTATTCATTGGATAATCCTAATAACTGGGATGACAAGTTGCCATTGCTTCAATTTGCTTACAATAACACTTCACACACCACTACTGGTCGTGCACCTTTTGAAATAGTTTTTGGTAAAAAGCTTCCCACTCCCATGTCCCTCATCCAAACCGACATTCCAATGGCTGATTCTATTGCTCAAGATCACGTTTCTATACTTCATGATGTTCACGAGCACATTAGGAAAAGTCAAGAGCGATATACACATACTATCAACACTAAACGATTAGCCAAAGAATTCAAGGAAAATGATTTTGTATGGTTGCGTATCATTAAAAGACGTCTCAAAAATATTTTGCAGCATCCTAAAATTAAACTTGCACCACGCTATTATGGACCGTTTCGCATTATAGAAAAAATTAATGATAATTCATTTCGATTAGATATTCCATCTCATTGGACCATTCATAATTCTTTTCATATTAGTTTACTTAAACCCTTTAAAGGAACTTTACCACTTGCTCCACTTCTTGATGACCCTCCTTTGATTGAAGAACAATCTGAAATCTTAGTTCCTGAGAAAATCATTGATCATGATGTCACTACTACACGCACAGGTACTCAATATCATCGTTATTTGGTTAAGTACAAAAATCACTCTATTGAAGAATGTCAATGGATACATAAAACACAATTAACACCTCATTATGACCATTTAATTTCTGCATATCATACACAAACACATTAATGTACCAGCTCCATGAACATTTCCATGCATGTATTTTTACATGGCACATGCCTATTTTCTTTAATCAGTGATGAAACATGTGACTGGCCATCCATGTTTATTATTTTATCACCTGAGGTCAGTTGCTTGTTCAACTGAGGGGCATGTTATACCTTATGGAATATGTTGAACAATGCATTGTTGGATTGTAACATGGAATATGTTAGCCAATGCATTGTTGGATTGAAATATGAAATATGGAATGGCCAATGCATTGTTGGATTGTAACATGAAATATGTTGGCCAATGCATTGTTGGATTGTAACAGTAATATGGACTATGTTGAACACGGCATTATAATTGTTAGAGTGTTGAATGATTTTATCAACTGAGGTCAGTTGCTTGTCAACTGGGAGGCATGTTGTATATTATTGAACAATACATTGCTAAAGTGTTATATTATTAATGTATTAATATGTTTTTGATGTTTCTGATATAGCAGCCGAAGGTTCGTGAGGAGCGTGCAAGGCGTGAAAGGGCGGACATCAATAATCCGAATAATTATTATTTATTTTGTAAATAAACTTGCGTAGAAGGTTCTATTGTTAGAAAAGTAATGGTTAGAATAAGGGTCATTGTAGACCACAGTTTCTGTTATTGAAAGCAATGGCTTTGTGTAAAAGTTATCAACTTTTAGTTTCACGCCTGCTTTTCGAAGCCGCCCTCTTGTAACCACTCTTTTCGACGTAATCAAAAGTCCTATAAATACATGCACTCTGTGGACTGTCGAAACAGAGTGCATGGGGGGGGATTGCACCCAATACTGCGTTGTGTCTCGTCTCTTGTTGCGTCTATTCTCTGTGTGTTTTCTGTGTCCGTAATCTCTGTATGCACGTGAGCAAGATCCTGACAACAGTGTGAGTGCATGGGTTGAAGAAAATTTGTGCCTTGTGTATGGCCTTGTAATATGCATGCTTACTTGGGGAATGTATTGTAAGAAACATGGTGCAAAAAAGTGGGTCTTGAGCTAAGCACTCAAGGGTATGCTAACAATAGGTTTCCTAATCTATCATTGTCATAGCATTGCCAAGGTAGGTGTAATCACCTCATGGTGAATGATCATTGGCTTGTCTTTCATTGTTGATGGATGTCATTGTTGATGTTTCACTTATGAGATTCTTCGAGTGCATGGTCCTATTCTTGTTTTTCTCTTTTTTTCTCTTTTTTTTTGGAGCGGTGTCATAAAACAAGAAGAAAGAGGTTAGTATCAATAAAATAGTTAAAATATGTCAAATGTGTCTCATCTACCCAGGATTCTCAATTGTGTCTATGAAGCCTTGTAATGTGGCCCTATATTAATGCATACTTTGGAAATTCATGACCTAAACGATGCAAAAGATGGGGTTATGCAAAGAGCACATGGTTTTCTCACGCCAAGGCTTCCGATCTTACTTGCAGAATTGATGCAATCTGTGTTTAGAGGTATCAATTGGATCTCAAAATGATGCAATCAATCGAAGGTTGAATGATAGCAGATCATTCCTCCTTCTAGGGATCCATTTTAGAACAGTGTTTGGCCACATACAGATCACTTGTGACTTCATCATTGAATGGTTTCTTAAATTTTTTATCCCTTGTGGTTGGATCTTTGGTTCTATGGGGGCTACTAGTGCTTTGGGCTTTTGAACCCATACCCTTGATGATTGTCTTCTTACTATTGCCAAAGAGGTGAGTTGATCTCCTTTTGCTCTCTGTGCTTTGTTCTAACTCTTGCTTCTCCTTGGTGTCTTTGTTGAGACTTTTCTCATGAGTGAGATCCTAGGGTTTTGTGATGTAATAGTTCCTTGTGTAACCACATATGCAATTGCCCTTGTTGAGCTACAACTAATTCCGTAGGCACCCAAATTTGTATGTTATTGTGGTCGTCCTTCATCAATTGCTTTGATACCCAAATTTGGAGTACTCTTTGAGATAGAGATCTTCATTGTTCCACTAATTTTTGCCTTGGCTTCCTTTACTGCTTCTTTGATAATGATTTCAACTACAATGGTGTGATTGACTGCTCTCCCTTTCATACCCAGATCTGCTTCATGCCCGGAACTGCTTTCTTCTTGAATCTTGTTTGTCTATTTGATATAGCAGTTGTCTTTTACTATTTCACTTGCCTCTGTGCTTGAACTACAGTGGTTGCATTAGTCTTTGAAGAGAGATCCAATCGCCTTTTGAGGCTATTCTTTCATGATTGAGTCCTTTTGCATCATAGAGCTTTTGACACATACAACATCTTCTTCTCTAAGATTAGTCTTAGAAGAACTAAGAGAATGTGTGATACTCGGATTTGTAATCATGCAATTCTCTAATTTTAATGTAATGCATTGTTCATGTACCCAAACTTGAAGAAGTTGGCTTCTTAGATTTAAAATTGACTGCATGGTCATAAATCCAATCTTGACCCAAGACAAGTGGTTCCATAAGGTCCTCATCTTGACACACTAGCATTTTGAAGGTAGATGGAAAGTTCCACCTCACCCAAACAAGGGGTTTCCACACCTCCCAATCCTACGAGATAGGCTTCTATGGAATTGATGTTCAATTATAGATCTTGGTAGTATGAGAATCTAACTACACTAGTTGCTGCACCTAAGTCAATCAAGGCTCTCACAATCCTTAAACTCTTTCCTTGTCCTACCTCAATGATTACAAAGGGATGCCGGTTGATTATTTGAGGAGCAATTACACCCAATGTTTGACACATGGCCATGTGATATCTCGAGGCATTGGGATTGACATCTAGGCCTTGTGGCCTTAACTTATTCAAATTTGCCTAATGCAATCTCTAGTCTCTGCCTATGCTTCTTCTCTAACACCTTAGCTCTTCTTCTTTTTGCTTCTTAGTAGTGTGGAGTCTCATTATCATATCCTGTGTAAGAGCTTCTTGATATAGCTTGACTCAACATCCACTAATATAGCTTGGCAATATGTCACCTTCTAGAGTGGCCAACTGAACAACACCACTAGCGGAAGTTCTATTAATGATCATGGGTCCATATTCTCGTTTTTCCAATTTACAGGCATGTTGCTTTAGTGTATAAACCAACACGAGGTCTCCCACTTTTAGTCCTTTATCCTTGATGTGTGCATCAAAGTATGCCTTTTGTCTTTTCTTTGCAAGGTAGATGTTTGTTGCCGCTCCTAGCATCATCTCGATGAAGCGTTCTAGATCAAATATCTTGGAGGATAACTCATGTCCATTCCACGTTGTTGCAGAGTAAAGGAGCATAAAAGAGGAGTCCCAAAATTTTCAAAATTATGGGCACCATTTTTTCTTCTTCTTCAAATTCCTATGAAAACCTCATAAAGTCATGTAAATGCACTAGAGGAGTCCTCTAGATGCATAAATCCCAAGCATTGTAGCATAATACTTGTAAACTAGTAGGAAATTAGGGTTTTTATAATAAAGTGCCGGTCTCTTGTGTGAAAGGACCATTTTTAGGGCACATGTATATAATTCATTTGAGGAACCTTTGTAAAGACTTTTTGCCATTGGGAGTTAGAGAGCTCTGATTTTCGAATTGGCTTCTTCTCCCTCTTGTATCTTCATGCTTGTGAGCTTGCATGTGTGCTTGCAGCTTGGAATGAATGCATGGAAGTGTTGTCTATCCAATTCATGGATTTTTTGAAGTGTGTAATGTGTGTGTGAGGTGTGAGGAGGTGTGTGGTGAGACTAAGAGAGTTGTGCAACTCGGTTTTTGCCCATATCTTGAAGTATGTTTGTCAGATGAACATTGGATGCATCTCGTCAAGAGCTTCAAAATGAACCCACTATTGACCATATTCCGAGTTTGGAGTTGAGAGAAAAGTCCATTTTTGTAGTTATCAATGTTTCACGTATCGCGACACCATTTCCACCTGTGAGAGTCATGAATGTGAGTGATAATACTTATTTGCATGCCATGATAATTATCTCACTTCATTGACCATGGTGCAAGTGCATGTCTTCATACACTCAGTTAGGTTCAAGATACTTCTCAGATTGATAATTTAAATGTGTAATCCCCACTATATGCACTTGATGGTGATAGAGGGATAGTCTCTTTTGTCACAAGTCCCTAAGTTTGTGCTTAGGTACACAAGTTTTTTGGCGCCGTTGTCGGGGAATTACGAGTCCAACCGAGGTACTCGCATGATGGTAAGAGCTCTTAGGAGAAGATACGAGTTGTGAAGAGGTGAATACTTTGCTTTGGTAAGTCAAATCTTTTTGCACTTATTACTTCACACTTGGAAAGTGTGTGTAGTAAGTTCATAGACTTAGGAAAGTGAGTGAGTAGGAGTACAGAGTAGGAAGGAGAGCAGAGGAGTAGAGTAGGTAGGTAGATCCCCCAAAATCACAAAAATTCTTCTTATTTCTGAACCTTTTAGCCTTGGGTTAGCCATGGGGTATAAAATCCGGAAAGTTCATTTGGAAAATCACTTGTCTATGCAAGTATCATGGAGAGCTTACGACCAGTAGCATGGGCCAGAGATCATGTGCACTTACTACCTTAAAGAGAAGTTAAGCAAGGGGGGAACCAAGAGAGAGCATCAGTGAGGTGAGACCACCTAAGATTTCTTGTCAAAATCATTCTAAATTCTATGAAAACATGATCAAGGGTGCGATCAGTATCACAGATATTGTGGGATAGATTGAGATTTTACTTTCTACAGCCACATAGAGGAAAAGAGGAGTGCACAAGGATCACATAGACACAAAAAAATTCAAAAAAATCCTTCATTTGAGTGAGCTAAGCCCAAGTATCATGACCAGTTGAGTTTGAGTATCACGATACCTGAATTCTTGTGTATCACGATACCTGGCAGGTATAGTGTATCGCCAATACCTATACTCCCCGTGTATTGCGATACCTTCAAATCGTGTATCATCAGGTTGAGTATCACGATATCCAAGTATTGTGTATCGTGACACTCTGTGTATCGTGTATCGTCGCGATCAGTGAGTATTGTGTATTGCGATACTGAAGTATCGTGTATCGCTATTGTCGTGTATCGCGATACTGAAGTATCATGTATCATGATTGTTGTGTATCACGATACTACGGTATCATAGATCGTGACATCCAGTGTATCGTGTATCATGTATCGTTGCTATTCAGGTATTGTATATCATGACCATCTGTGTATCGTGATACGCAAGTATTGAGTATCGTGAATTCCCTATGTATCGTGTATCGTGCCAGTTGGAGTATCATGTATCATGATAGCTTGTGTATCGTATATTATCCAATCACCGAGTATCGTGTATTGTGTATCATGGATTCCTCGTGTATCGTGTAACGTACCAGTTGGAGTATCGTGTATCATCTGGTCATCTGGTATAATGTATCATTTGTCCTTCAGGTATCGTGTATTGCCCAATCATCCAGTATCGTGTATTGTGGATACCTCGTGGATCGTGTATCATGACAATTGGAGTATCGTGTATCGTCTTGTCATCTCATATCGTGTATCATCAGTCCTTCAAGTATCATGTATTGTCTAAACCCTGTATTGTGACCCGAGAGGTATCATGTATCGTCAGAAGCTAAGTGTCGTGTATCATGGAAAAAAGCAATAACTAGTTGGACATTCCAGGGAAGGAGAACCTAAATTGGGCTAAGCCAACTCCTAGAATAAATACAAGTTAGAGAGACCTACAAATCTAATTGAGGCATTCAGTGGATGAACTTATGCTCAGGACGTGTACTAGGAAGCCGATGTAGTGTCATATCATCAACATGGAGTGTAAATTTACCTAGTTCCAATTCCCAATATTCTAACACCTCTAGTGAATCAGATGAAGCTAGGATGGCTTCGGAGGACATGCATAGTTTAATACCTTTCACAGGATTTATGTCCATCATTGAAGGAGAATACAAGACCTTTCTGGAATATGTGAACACCAGTCAACATGACCTACAACATGAAGCTAGGATGGCTTCGGAGGACATGCATAGTTTAGTACCTTTCACAGGGTTTATGTCCATCATTGAAGGAGAATACAAGACCTTTCTGGAATATGTGAACACCAGTCAACATGACCTACCAATTTACATAGATGGACTAAATAGAATTGTGGCATGAATGAAGAAAGCAAATGAATCTGAGATAGCTCCTCGACCCGAGTGAAATATGAAGGAGGGCTCTATATGGATAAAAGAGGAATAATTTATGCAGTGACTGACTCTCTGAAAACTATAAGTGAACAACGAGAAAGTGGGAATGTGGATCAAACTAATGGGTAAGGGACCAAAGGTAGGGTCTCTATACCCCGAGGCAAGTCTAAAGTAACTCGAGTTTGGATAGGTGACAAAATCCCTTAGGATGACACGTTGACTGATGTGTATATGGTAGCCAGGATGGAGAAATTATTACAAGCACCTTCATCTTTGTGGGGAGAAAGTAGTAACCCGGTCACCATTTATGAGCTACAAGATCCAAAGGATCTCTCTAGAATCACCTAGCTTGACATAAATATGAGGAATTATTGGCCCATATCTGATCTAGATAGATCCCGATTAAGATATCAAGGCATCCCAGTGTTTCCCCCTAGAGACCCACGAACTACTTCCTAGAATCCTAAAGGAATGTACCAAAGCTATGCTTATCAGAACTCAGGGCAAGGCCAACAACATAATATTCCTGAAAGGACCAATGTTCAAGTTTCCACACTAGGAGCCAACCCTAACTATCAACCCCCAACCAATGGAGAACTTAGAAATAGAAATTTTGTGCATGAGAGACCACCACTAGGTAGGGGAATTGGAGTTCAAGTAAGACATCTAGCCATTCCTATTGTGCCCAGACCACCTGAACCGGGTAGAAGATTACGACCAATTCAAGTGGCCAAGTGCATGAGAAGCCACTATGATGGGTCTGGTGAACCTTATAATCACAAAGCCAACTTCAACCAAGTGATTCGTGTTGAACAAGTGGAAGATTTCATGATTCAATATGAGTCATTTGGGTTGACCCTTACGGATACTGCTTTGGCTTGGTTCCAACCACTAGAACCTAATCATTTCCTAAATATGGAACAAGTATTTCAGGAAATGATCAGGAAGTCATTAAGATTGCCATTAAGAATAACTCTTCATCATTGATCCATAGCTTCAAACAGTCCCCCACAGAGTGAGTACGATTGGAAGCTCGGAGATTTACGCAATATGTGGATAGATGCCCCATAGAAGAAAGGCCTACTTAGCAAAAAATCATTTCATTATCCTTAGAAGGACTAGTCAATGGATCCCTAAGAGCCCTAGTCTACATAAAGATATTCCAAACATTGAGTGAATGCTTGAAGGAATGCATAGATTTGGAAGATAACTTATCTGAAGATTTGAAGATTCCCCAAACCAAGAGTAAGAGTGAAGATAGTTCCAGCAGCATCACTAGTACAAGCAACAACGTAGAAGAAATTGCAGACTTAGTGGCAAAGAAGTTAGGAGTGCAAGGAAAAAAGAATTACCACAACCCCCCATTATGAATGCCGATGCTAAGGAGATGTGTACACTGTGGAGGGGATCATCCCTCTCACGCATGCAATAGGGGAATTGTTCCGTCAAACCCATATGGTTACAACCATCCCCAAGCACAGAGTCAAGCCCAGTACTATAGTATTGAACAGAAATACACCAATCACAATGTTGAAAATTGTCCTTACAATAGACAACCTAGACCAGTCCAACCACCATAATTCAGGCCATATGGATACCCAACTAGAGTCCCAGGTAGGGAGTTTCCTAGATACCCTCAATACCAGAACCCACCTCCAAATTAACGTCCTTATGAATACCCAGGATACAATCCACCATAGCCGCTCTTAGGACAACAACCACCCCAACCTCAAAATGTAGTTCCGATAAAATTTGTCCAAGTCGAAGAGAACACAGAGAGAGCCCTAGTACCAACTACTTCATTGACTAGATCAGACAGCCATAATCAACCCTATGATCAACACTAGGGAGATTACTATACATACGAAGCTGACTTGATGAATTACGAACAGGCCTACGAGAAATACCCCTATGGGAAAGACGTCTATGACCAATCATACGGATATGGAGCTGAATATGCTACTCAAATGTACACAAATCCCAGAGCCCAAGCACCTTCTAGACCTGTGGTTAGGCCCACAATTCCTTGAGGACTGTGCTACCGATGTGGAGGAGACCATTTCATTAGAGAATGCACTTTGGCCTATCAACCACCACATAAGGGTTGGGAAGGATATTGTAGTGATTGTGGAAAAGAACATTTGTTTAGGGATTGTCCCAAAAACCCCAACAAGATGAACCACACCACTCAAGTGAACATAGTAGAAGTGGTAGAGTCATCTGGAAGTGACAAAGATTATATGGTACCATTGAAGGCGATTACAAGAGTAAGAGAAAAAGAAGGTCCAAAAGGGTTAGAATCAATTAGACATGAAACCAACAAACCAGAAACTCAAGTAACTCAAGTAGTGCCAAATTCAGAATAATCTGAAGAAAATTCTAAGATAAAACAGACTCGAAGATGGAAAGCTTGACGAGAGAAATTGAGAAACAAGTGGACTCAAAAGAAGGAGGAAGAGAAGAGCAAGGAGGAGTTAAACCACATGACGGACCCCACACTTAGAAAGGATTTTAGTACCGTAGAGAAAGAGCAATGTACACAACAAGCTGGGTTGGTGCTAGCCGATCCCATGCCCAAAGATCTAACCATGTGGCTAAATGCATATCAATCTAGGATCAAAGCAGGACCAAGTGTAGAACAACACAAAGTGAGCTACCCGAGAGGCGATTTGGAAAGAGAAAGGCTAGAAATCTATAAAAAATTAATCAAACTAGCTCAAAACACAGTAGAGAAACCTATACAAGACCTTATAGAAATAAGAATACTAGATAGAGAATTTCAAGAAGGTTTAGGAGCTCACGACCCTCCAGAAGGCGAAGGATTGTAGAGAAAACTGAAAGCATAGCCATTGAAAACCATGAAAGAAGTTCTATGATCCCCGAAGTAGAAGCTAATTGGCCCGAGAACCTAGGAATGATGAATCATCAAATGAATCGTGAGGAAGGTTCAGAGGAAGTAGAAAGCATAAACACACTACCAAACTACATAGGAGAATATGAGCGAAATTCAAAACTTTATTAGGCCCCAACAATAAGACAAAAGGGAAAGGAATTTCTAGCAATACATCAGACATAGCACGTAAGCTAAAGGAGACTAAAGTGCAGTGTTCCATAACCGTGCAAGAATTACTGAAAATCAAACCACAAAAATGGACTAGATTGGCCAAGCAACTCATGCAAAAGGAAATAAAGGTGGTCAACAAGGAGGCCAAAGAAGATATGCATACAATTCAAATCCTAGTAGATAAAGTGGGAGACTTCAGTGAAGGAGATGAAGGTAACACATGTCTACCCATCAGTTTTCAAGGTTACACCACAAAGGCAATCCTAGACATGGGAGCTGGAGTAGGAATAGCTACAAAAGAAATATGGGAGAAGTGGGAAAAACCAATGTTACGACCCACAAGAATGAAATTACAACTAGCTGATGGTCACACCAAAAAACCCCTTGGATTGCTAGAGAATGTAGTGCTTACAACATGTCGAGCAGATTTTGAGCACACCTTAGCTATTTGTCAATTTGAGAGAGGTAGTAATTATGAAATGATCTTGGGAAGACCATTTATGAGACAACTAAGGGTAGTGCAAGACTGTGGTAGAGATGTTATATATCTGCAACATTTGGGCACAACTACAAGAATAAACCTCCATACGTACGCTTATTGAGATGTCCCACCTCTACAATGGAACTCTATACATAAAGAAGAGGATGACCTATCAATCCATAGTGTGTGATCTGAAGACCAATCCTAGATGAATGAGGACAGCCAACTATGAATGTGTAAGGCAGCTAAGAGGGAAGAAGAAAGAAGCCTAACATGGCAACAAGGTTGTGGAATCTCTAGGCAAGTAGAGGATCCAACGTATATGGCACAAGTGTTTCCGGATGAAGAGTTCGAGCCCCATGGATGGATGGATGGAGATATTGGTCACCTTAGATGTGTGTGTCAATGAGGAAGTTCTGACCCTAAATGAGTGCTTAGAAAAGGATGGGTACAATGTAAGTCTATACATGGTTGTGCTATAAGAGACAGAGGAAGGAGAATGGATAGAGAAAGAGTGGATAGAAGATTATGAAAGCATAGAAATGGAACCCAAGACTCAAGAAGAAAGAACAAGAAGGAAGTCAAGAGGAGATCAATTGAGGAAAGACTAATAGGGAATAGAATATACCATAGGAACAGTTCGAAGTCTCGGAACATTTTAAAAAATACAAAGTGGAGAAAGGAAAATTGCCATCCAAATGCCTAAACAACAAGCACAAGAAGGAGTAGCATATGATAATAAAGAACAGACTAAAAAAGTCATTGTGACCATAGAAGGAGAAGAGGAAAGATGTACCTACATAGGGAAAGATGTGTCAAAAACCAAAGAATGAGAACTCATAGAATTGATTCGAAATTATAGGGATATATTTGCTTGGACATACAAGGATTTAAAAGGAGTGGATCCCTCTATTTGTTCACACCGTATTCCCATGACTCCTGATGCTAAACCATCCAAACAACAACCATACACATACAATGATGTATACTCTACCAAAATTAAGGAAGAAATAGACAAATTATTGGCAGCAAGATTCATTTATGAAATCAAACACACAGAATGGGTATCACCCTTGGTAGTAGTGCCAAAGAAAAATGGAAAAAATAGGGTATGCATCAACCTCAAAAAAGTTAATGCAACCACCATTCGAGATAGTTACCCTTTACCCATTACAAATCACCTCTTGGAGAGGATGGCAAGCAAGGAAGTTTATAGCTTCCTTGATGGATTATTTGGCTACAACCAAGTTGCAACTACGCCAGAGGATCAGCACAAAATTGCATTTGCCACAAAATGGGGAGTTTATGCTTTTAGGGTTATGCCGTTTCGACTAGCCAATGCACCAACTACCTTCTAGAGATAAATGTGTCATGTATTTAAAGAATCCCTTAGGAAGAGCATGGAAGTATACACAGATGATTTGTGCACGTATTCCTCACAATGAGTGGAATACATACCCAAGTTGAGGAGGATTTTTGAGAAGTGTAGACAATACAAAGTCTATTTAAACCTAGAAAAATGTGTCTTCATGGTAAGACAAGGAAATTTCTTAGGGCATATAGAATCTAAGAATGGAATATCTATAGATGAAGACAAGGTCAAAGTCATTCTAGAACTACCCCGACTAAAAACTGCGAAAGAAGTACAAGCATTTATGGGACACTGTGGATACTATTGTAGATTTATCCACATGTACGCCATAATTGCCCGACCTCTATATGGCTTACTGACTCAGTTCAACTCAACTGAAGATTGTGAGAAAGCGTTCAATGAGCTGAAAAGAAGATTGAGTTTAGCACCTATTCTGAAAGTACCAAATTGGAACAAGCCATTTCACATCCATGTGGATGCTTCCAAATTTGCCATAGGATGCATCTTAGCACAGCCGACAGACGAAGGAAAACTCGATCACCCTATAGCCTACGCTAGCAGGCAACTCAACCAAGCCGAACGCAATTACACTACTATTGAACGAGAAGGATTAGGAATGGTATATGCGGTAAAGAAATTCTGACATTACTTATTGGTGAACAAATTCAAATTTTTTATTGATCATCAAGCCTTACTATACCTAGTTAATAAACCCTGTAACATGGGAAGGCTAGTGAGATGGTTCCTCTTATTAATGGAATTTGATTTTGAATTAGTGGTCAATAAAGGAAACACACATGTCAAGGCTGATCATCTATCTCAAATGATGCATGGAGAACCCCCAACTGGAGTAGCAGATGACTTGCCTGACACCTATCTTTTTAATTTAGAAGTTTTTCCACAATGGGCTGAAAATTTGATACCTATACTCACCCATGGACCTGGTCATCAGATTAATTCTGATAAAGCCCAACAACTATGGAAGACTAGGAATCTTCACATTGTAGCAGGAAGTTTGTACAACCAAGATCCTAGCGAACTTCTACTAAGGTGTGTAGATGAGGACGAACAAGAAAATTGGTTGAGACATGCCCACATAAACCCATGGAAGAAGCATAGAAGTATTAGTGGTACATTACAAAAATTAAAAAGATTAGGAGTGTATTGGCCAGGAATGCAGAAGGATGTTCACATGCATGTAACGAGTTGTCCCACCTACCAAGAAGAAAGACCTGAGGAAAACTCTACGCTATGCTATTCAACAATAGGACCTAGATGGAGTTTGCCTTTAGTGAAATTCTTGAAGACACGAGAATACCCGGAAGGAGCAAGCCTAGCAAGAAAACAAGCTCTAGAGGAGCAGAGTAAAGATTATACCCTTAAAGGGAGACAACTATTTAGAGGCAACCAAGACAAACAACTATGACTGTGCGTACATGAAGATGAGTATATCTATGTGCTAGAAATGGTCCATACTAGAGTAGCAAGAGGTCATTTTTCGGCTGATAAAATCGCAAAAATGATTCTCTTTGCCGGATTATGGTGGCCAACTTTATATCCGGATGCGATGACGTATGTTCAGAGGTGTGATGTATGTCAAGAAAAAAAATATCATATACAAAGAGATGAAATGCCACTGCAACCAATGATCAGTGCAAGAGCTTTCACTAAATGGGGTATAGATTTCATCAGACCAATTAGCACTCCAGCTAAAGAGTCTCATGCTGAATATATAATAGTAGCCATGGATTATTTAACCAAATGGGTAGAAGCAAGGCCACAAGGAAGAATGATGCAAGAATTACGGCCAAGTTTCTCTTCAAAAATATATTCACAAGGTTCGAACTACCCATTGAAATCGTGAGTGATCACGGCACACACTTCATTAATGAAGTAATAGAAACCTTGATGAATGAATTCCTAGTAATTCATAAGAAATCAGCCCCTTACCACCTGCAAGCTAATGGACAGGCAGAAAGTTCCAATAAAGTGCTATGCATCATTTTAACTAAGATTGTAAATAATAAATGGTCAGATTGGGATAAACAATTACATCATGCCATTTGGTCTTTTCGAGTTGCTTATAAGATCGCTATAGACACAATACCTTTCAATCTTGTGTACGGTCAAAATGCAATCTTACCCATTGATTTCTTGATTCCTACTCTTTGAGTAGCTGAAAGATATGAGTGGATCGGACACGAATTGTCCCAACAATTGGATCAGATCGAACTATTGCATGAGACTATATTACAAGCAGTAGCAGGTATTTATACAGCTAAGAGGTGACAAAAGGCCTACTATGACACCCATATTAAAGATAAGGGACTCAAAGAGGGTGATTTAATCTTAGTATACACCTTGAAACAACACGCTAAGAAGCTGCAAAAGTGAGGACATGGATCGCTGGTAATTAATTGTATTTCTACCAGTGGAGCGGTAAACTTAGCCACCCTGGATGGAGAAGTCTTACCAAATTACATAAGTGGTTGTCATGTGGAGAAATACTTTGGACCCTTAATGGATGAGATGATGAGTAGATTACTTAAAGCAAGGAACGGAAAGGACGAGGAGGAGAGAATTAGAGAAGAAGTGAGGCTTGACGCATTAGAATGCATACAAAAACAAAAAGAATGGATGAGAGAAAGAGATGAGAGATATTGCCAAGGAGAGGAACCTATTCCCATAGCCAAATATAGGGCAGCAAAACCTACGACTATAAGATGACAAGTCAGACAACCCTATCTAAATTTGGGAATCAAAATGGAGGAATACCACTTAGTAGATGCATTGATTGATACTTGGGCAGCATTAAGTTGCATATGCTTTTCATTAACTAGACAATTAAGTGCATCACTTAATCCAACCAAGGCCTACATGGTGGGCATAGGAGGAAACACCATTGAATGTGTAGGGGAGGTCAGCTTATCTCTACACCTGGGTAATAATTCAATGCATCAAAAGTTTTTAGTTTGTAAAGATGATGACATAGTGGAAGAGCTAGTGTTAGGTCATTGGATATAGGAATTTGAAGTAACAATCTAGCTAGCCTTAGGCTACATATCCACGAAGATTGGACACAGAGAAGTCTCTAGTCTACTAGATGAGAAACCTCTAAAGACGATCGGTCTGAATTGTAACAATGTCGAATGTGTGTCTGCATGTGACATCAATGAAGAACCCTAATCAACTAGTTTCCACTCCTGTCTCAAGCCCAAAAACCCCTACTCTTCTTACTCATGATACTCATCTCAACCAGTCATATCAACTTAGCCAATCGGAGGGAACAAGTGAGGGTCTTATTACAGATAAGCCACTGAAAGCCCAATGACCAAACATGAATTCAACACCAATCCATTCAACAATGAGGAAAGGGATGCGACAAATATGGATTCGCAAGGATCAGTTAGACAACTACAAATCTCAAGTAAAGGAGAACCAAAAGGAATTCAATCAAAAGCGATATCGACCTAGACAATTGATCAAAGATAGGTCCACACACGTAGTGCAAGTATGGATACCAAAAATATTGAAGGCAGCTCCAACTTCAAGAATCAAATATGGATACCTAAGACAACTATCAAGATCATCAAAGAGCAGCCAACAAATTTACGAAGAGATCGAAGGCAACACCAATAGCTCTTTAGAAGACAAGAAACTACCATAACCGGGATGCCGCCAATGGAACAAGTAGGAACTTCCACTGAAAATTGATATGAATGGAGAGTGAAAATACAGCCAAACAGAATACCTCCAACAAACATAAGAAACTTCCCAAAGGACATTCAAAGCACCAAAGCCAGAAACATGTGGATTCCCAAGTCCGAAATACGATCGCCAATGATAAGAGCAGAAAATTCCTTTTGCACACATGATGGGTCCTATGCATCTCGAGTAAGCATAATAGCACCACATTACAAGGCAATGCATTAGGCACAACAAAACCATTGTACTACTAAGTGAGCACATTTCCCTCAAGAGAAATAGGAAATACCTATGTACAATAATAAAATATATAAAAGCTCTTTGGCTATGTCACTAATAGTTTTTGTTTCCTTTGCACCCTAAGAAAAAATAATAAATTATAAAAGGACCAGGTACTATGTTTCTTATACACTCTATGAGTGGGGACACAATGCATGGAGTGAACGATCGAAACACCACAACAAGTTATTTCAAGTTTTATACTAATCACTAAATTCTTCAATTATAGATGGCTTCCTCAAGTTCTGAAGCTACCAAGGAAGCATCATTTGATTCTAAAGATACCCATGAAATTGAAATATTAGAGTTTCCTTTGGAATCAGCTATCAAAGCTCAAGGACACTAGTTCAGAGATGACAACCCAGCAAGTGAACATTTGTTCCACATAACTATAAAGATCATGGACACAGAGCATCGATTCCGAGTGATAACTCAAGATTTTAGAATCTTGCATGATATGCCAAGCATAGTGAATGTGTGGACACAAGCACAAATTGAGGCATATTTCAACCTTCTCATCTACAAACCAGACTTTCAACGATGCATGCAATTCATGAATACTTTACATCCTGTACTTGATAGGCCATCGATCCCTAAAGCCGTGGTATTAGATCGTAATGGAGAATCGCAGACCATTCATTTCACCCATGAGCTGATCAAGATAGCATTTGACTGGACAGTGGATGGTCTCACAGATTTGAAGGATGAATGCCATGAGGCGAAGAAAAGAACTTTCTTTGATGTCAATAGAATCGATATTGAAGAAGAAGTGAGAGTGGTACATCAACACTTCTGCTTCCCAAATATGCATAGATACACAGCTCCACAGAAAGTCGTAGTACAATTGTTATCCCATGCAGTTAAGCAAATTGGGAATTAGATCAATATGACACCATACATACAGGAGCGGACATTTGAAGCCAAAAAACAGTGGGGCCACAAGAAGTTCTTAAATGGAAGCTCTACTTTGACACTGCTTATATATCAAGCATTAAACATGAAAGATTGTTTACGGTCTGTTGCCTACAAAATGGTACTGAATGCCACCCGATTTCAGATGGTCTTTGGACAACATGTTGTATTACCATTTTGTAGGCAACTCGATAAGCCCAAATAGCATGATGAAGTTGTTTATCCCAATCATAGCATTTATTATTTACCAATTTATCAATACATGTGTCACATCTCTTCACATAGGTGTGTGCATCCATATGAAGAGTGGGCCACCGAAGTCTTGAGAATAGAATGTTCTTAATTACTCAATCAGGCCCGAAGTGTCCACTTGTAACACCTACAGAAAGACACTCTGCAACCTGCAACCTACAACCTGCATCCAACTTTCTACAAATATAACCTTTGTGAACAATTCATTGTGCACTACATGTGCACCTCGACTCCCGAACTTTGAATGCTTTGACTTTTCCCATTTTGAATTTGACCTTGAACATGTTGACTTTGATCACTTTGACTTTGACCCTTTGACTTTGACTAAAATTGACTTTGACCAATAGGACTATTATGGGCTCAACATCTCCTTGCCTTCCATCTTTGAGTCTTTTTAAGTTTTGAGGTGTCTTTGGGCTCTTCAAAGTCTTCTACAATTTGATTTGCAAACCCTCTCTCTTCCTCAATATTAGGAATATGCATTTCCGCTCTTTCCATCATTTCCCTTGTTTTTGCCCTAGCAATGGCTTTTTGAGGGACAATGTAATCCTTATAACTTCCAGAGGACTATATCACCTCGATCATGTTGATTTTTGTAGATGAGACTTTCTTAGGGCTCTTAGGGAAATCTCTAAACAAATGTTCCTTGCCACAATCATTACAATATCCTTCCCATATACATGGGGGTGGTGGTTGTTATGGCTGGGTACACTCCCTAATGAATTGATCTCCACCACGTCTATAACATGGTCCTTTCAATGCAAGGGGCCTTGCTACGGTTTTGTTTGGAACTGGAGCTCTTGGGGTTGTGTACATAAGGCTAGCATATTTAGGTCCATATGAGCTCTCATAACCCTCGTATCCATAATAATGTTGCTCATAGGCATGGTCATATTAAACAAGACTAGTATCATAAGAATAGTAATCTCCTTGGGTTTGATCCAATCCTTGATGAAGGTTATATGTGCTTGTCAATGGGGTGGAGGGTACGATCGCTCTCAAGATTTTCTTCTGTTTGTGCATACTTTACAGGTACTATATTCTGAGGATGTAGGGTTTGTTGCTCTAATACAGGTTGAGGTTGATTGTACCTCGTGTATTCATAGGGTCTTGGTGCCATGGGTGGTCCTTGGTATGGACCATATCTAGGAACATCTTTGCCTTGATCTATGGGGGTGTATCCATATGGTCTATATTGTGGTAGTGCAGAGGGTCTAGGTTGTCTATTGAAAGGGAAATTTTCCATGCTATGATTAGTGTACTTCTATTCAATGTGACAATACAAATGGGTACCTAGGCCTATTGTTGATTGTAATGATAAGGTTATGGTGGCACTAGTCCACCTCTTAAGAGCTGTACTTGATACCCCTCTTGGTGAACTCACCAATGAATTCTTGGAAGAATTGTTCAATATTTACAAAACAATTGGGATCCAAATGTTAGAACCAAGTAAGGTCTATTCTAGTAAGGGTGAGGGCAAAGAAGTCTTCCACTTGGTCAACACGTACCACTTGATTAAATTCAACAATGTGATCATATGGCTCTCTAGATCCATCGTAATGATTTCTCATACATTTGGCTACTTGGATAGGCCATAGTCTTCTACTTGGCTCTGGTGGTCATAGGACTATAGAGACAACAAGACATACTGGTTGTAATATTGGTTTTGCTCTTGGTGGTGGTCTCATAAAAAAAGGGAGCCTATTAGTATTTGTTATGGAGCATCATAATGGAGAGGTAAGAACCTCGTCTTATGATGGATAAGCAAGATTAATACATGATTGCCAAGTGGCACTCATATGTGTAATGAGGATCTTGCCCTTTATGGGTAGAGAGAGAGAGGGAGAACTGATTTTGAGCTATCACGCGGCTGGATGGAAGAGATATCGAGAGAACTCCGTGTGTTTTGTCTGCGCATCATTGTCTCGGGATGTGTGAAAAATGAGGGGATTCATAGGAACTACTAACAGTGGTAGAAGTCCATAGTTCATACTAGAATGCCCACGTGGCTGTGCCAAGGAACAGCCACGTGACCACATGAAAGGACGTCAAGCAACAACGCTCATGAAGAGAGAGAGAGAGAGAGAGAGAGAGAGAGAGATTCTCTCCACTCATCCTCCTCCCCTCCTCTTGGGTGAGTGTGTTAAGGATTTGTTGGCCTATATATACTACTCTAGATTCACTACACCTGCGTATATGGGATAAATGGCATTGCCTGTGGCTGCTGCGAACTGCTTGAAAGGGAAAAGTTCGTGTGAAGAAGTTATAATCAACAGTGATTTTTGAATTCTTTTTCCTTAAGTTAGGGAGACACAAAGCATACTTTGGATCAAGATCTTGTAAAAATGATGAGGTATATATGTAATATGGGCTGTGGATATGGGGTATGGCCCTTGGGTTGATTCAAAAAAGCTTCAGTCCCTCAGTTTTGAGCTTCTCAAAGTCACTCCTCCAAGAAGATTAGCATTTTCACTTCCTACTCTTGGCATACCCGGATTCTCCAGACCATAGCTTCCTAATACGATATCGGATTTCAAAACTCTTGGTCATGTTTCGAAGCCGCACTTCTAAGCTTTGCTCACAAACCATTGATGTTGGATTTGGATGAGATTTGCCCCACCAAAATCTCTCTGCAACGCTTCAGTAGGAACTAGGCAGCCACTCCTGGCCCTAGTTTTTCATCATCTGGTGTCCGAATTCACTTTTTTCACTTGGGATAGGTTCAAATTTTTGAAGTACGGGTGCTGAGCTACATTTTTTGGACTGGCAAGGATTGTCAAATGTCAGAAGTTGCTCATTTTTACTCAGTTTTCTTGGTTGGGGCTATTCCCACGTGCTTTTGGTGTTGTTTTGGATGGTTTTTGGTGTTTAGAACCTCCCCGGACCAACCAGACATTTCCAATTTTTGTTTGGGCTTGGCGAGGATTCAAAATCAGCGACCTAAAGCTTCAAGGATTACTTGGATATCGCTTCCGCAGATTTACTTTGTAACAGGGAAGTGCTCTTGTGATATATTTCTCTTCTTCTTGCATATTTGAGCTTTACTTCCATTCATTTTCATATACTCTAGTTAGCAAACCGGGGAAGGGAAGAAAACATGGAATCTAAAGGCAAACAAGTAGTTGAACATACTTCTCCATCTAAAGAGCAACTAGAGGATCCTGATTCTAGAATGGAAGAAGTAGAATTAGGGCAAGAAATAGAAGAGAATTTAGAAGAGAAAGAGCCTCAAAAAGAGGAATATACATATGAGGAGCTTTTAGATGAATTTGTCACTCGTGATCAATTCATAGACTTGAAAGAGCAAACCCTTAAATTAGAGAGAGATCTTGGTAGCATCACATCTCTCATACAGCAGCTTAAGTCTCAAATGATCTCACTTGAGACTAGTGTCACCTCTTTCCTAGCTAGGAAGGAAAGAGAGACCCCTCCTATTCCTTTGGAGCTCACTAGGAAAGTTACTTCTCTTCCTAGTAAGCACAAAGGAGAGAGCTCTAGGGAAGCTCCCCTCCTGAAAGACTTGAAGCCACCTACCTTTACAGGGGATGACCGAGATAGGAATAAGAATGCAATCTACACTTTTTTTACAAAAGTGGCATGATTTGGATCAATTGAAGGTCACCCCACCAGAGTACCGTGTGCTAGAGGCGAGTCTCTCCCTCGGGCCGCGTGCTTATAAGTGGTGGATGAGTCTTAAGGAGGCGAACTCTATCCCTACTAACTGGACTCAGTTTGAGACTCTTTTTCTAAAAGAGTTTCTTCCTGAGAATGAGGAGGAGAGGAATTGGGATGAGTGGGATAGGATTACACAGAGAGGTAGGCCTCTTTCAGTCTACCTATCCCACTATAGAGAGATCATTTTGAAACTTAAGGGCTTAGATGATTTCCAGAAGACTAGAGGGTTTGTGAGGGGCTTAGATAAAGCCATAAAGAGGCCCAAGTTAGAAGGAATGCACCTAAGATGTTTGAGGAGGCAATCAAGTATGCACAGATATATGAGGACCATAACCGTCCTCAGTATACTCCTATGGAGACGGATCAGCCCCTCAAGCTTCTTAGTATGACTAAATTCAAAAAGAAGTTGCCTTTTGGGAAAAACAAAGTTTTCATTAAAAAGCAAAGATCACAAGGGCCTAGGTTATCCACAGATCAGTTTGAGAGGGCCAAAAGAGAGAACCTGTGTTTTAGGTGCCTGTCTCATAGCCATTCTCAGTGGAACTCTCCACTCAAGAAGGGTGAAGAAAAGAAGAAGGGACCAGAGTCTAGTATGGCCCCCGAAAAGGGCAAAAAAGTGGTCCACCTAATGCAGACCCTTCCTATTCATGGTAGGTCTAGTTGCAAGGGAGTGGAGGTGATGCACGAGGATATAGAGCACACCTGTTGTTTGACTCAGTCATTGTGGTCACAACAGTTTGGACCACATGACCTAGTCAAATTGCATGGTAGTGTGTACAGGACCAAGGTGCGGGTCATGATAGATGACTCTGCCACTCATAATTTTATAAAGTATGCTTTGGTCAAGAAATTAAAGATTCCCCAGCAGCCTAGTGCACATAAATACATTGCATCTATGATGCAAGGGCAAGATAAGAGGATATGGGATACTATGGTATCCAATTTGGAAGTCAAGATGCAGGACTATACAGATTATATGGACTTCCAAATTATGAATATGGAGAGGACAGATCTAGTCTTAGGAAGAGAGTGGCTATGGGGGTTGGGAGACAGACTTAAACGCAGCTATCAAAACAACACACTTGAGTTTGAAAAGAATGGAAGTAAAGTTTATATTCAAGGAGAGAGAGATGTACCTAGTGCACCCCTCATTTCATCACTAGAGTTGTATAGTCTTTGTTATTCTCAGCATGTACAAGACATGTTTTTATTGTATAGTCATGATATGGAGCATTGTACAGACAGCTCATCTGATGTATATTTTCATGCTAGGAATGTAAATATGAAGAGGACTTTCTACTATTCTTTTTTGCAAGAGTGTGTGGTTAAAAGTTTTAAAGATCTTATGTTTGAGTATAGAGATGTTTTTCCCACTGACTTACCTAGAGGGCTACCACCTGAGAGAGGGGACATTGACCATGCCATTGAGGTTGTTACTAACACTAACCCTATTTGTAGGCCACCTTATAGCCTTAGTGTTTCTCAACATGAGGAGGTTGAGAGGCAATTGCAGGATTATTTAGATAAGGGCTTCATTAAACGTAGTAACTCACCTTGGGCATCACTAATGCTCCTAGTTAAAAAGAAAGATGGCTCTATGAGATTATGTATAGACTATAGAGCACTTAATAAGGTAAATATCAAAAATCGATTTCCAATGCCTAGATTGGAAGATCTATTTGATCAGTTACATCAAGCTAGGTATTTTACCAAGCTTGACCTTAGATCAAGATATCATCAAATCAAGATTAGGGCAGAGGATGTCCCTAAGACTACATTTAGGACTAGATATGGGCACTATGAGTTTTTGGTGATGCCTTTTGGTCTCTGTCTTCTGGATCTTGCAATTCATTGATAATGGCATGGTTGATGCCTTCTCCTGATGGGGGAAGTATCTCAACCCCTAAGCAACGACGAAGCGTGAATGACCTCCACAGGTATCATTCTTTGACCTCTGCACACCAAAAATGCTCTTACTCAGATCTTATGCAGAGAACTCCAGTGAGCTTTTGTAAACCTGTAGTAGACACCAAGAGCTTTCCAACAAAACAAATTTCACTTCAAATGGATGCTTACACAAGGAGAAACAATGTCTACAACATGAGCTAGTTGAATGCTCACAACTGCCAGTCAAGCAGATACCTCACTTCACTCCAGCAAGCTTTTCTCCGAGATTATATAGATAATGAATCTCAAACTTGGGTTAACTTTAGAGGACTCTAATAGATACCCAATGACACCAAAATCATAGCAAATGGATACATAGAGAAGGAGAACCAGCCCTTACAACAGAGAGCAAAATATTTCCAACAGAGCCTACACACCAAGAGAGATATCAATCACACAACTTCACTAAAAAGAATGTTGCTCCCAGATTACTTAGAGAATGATCCAGATAATTTGTGAGCATAAAATAGACTCTAATAGCTATCCAATGAGACAAGAATTACATCAAATGGATACAATATGAGGGAGAACCAATGCTAACAACTCAGGGGTAGAGAGTTGCAACACTGCCTGCGCACACACATAGATATGCCTACTAAAAGAAAACAAACAAGAAAGCAAGGGGCTTGCTTATCACAACTCCAACACTTAGTGATCACTTTACATGAGCTAAAACTCCAAGAAGATGGCCCAAAAGAAGTCGGGATACATGCTCCTTTTATAGTGAGAAGTGTGCCCCTAAAATCTAGGAACTACCTTTCCAAATCAGCCTCCTAACTTGGAGGACTTAGTTGAGATGACTTGGGGAGTGGTTGAGTAAATTTCCTTGATGGAATCTCGTGGCTTTTGGCTTCCTTTGATTGCTCCACATGTCCATAAAAGATTCCCCACGAATTTGTAGCTTGAAGCTTGACTTTTAACATCTCCTTGTATAAGTGAAGTGTCTTGTAGAAAAATGTCTAGTCCACTTACCATATACACATCACTTAAGTCATCATCCCGATGGATTTGATATCCTTTCCATACATTGGTGATTACCGACTTTCCCTTAGGAGCGGTCACTATGTCTCCATTATCAAGTCTATTAGGGTTTTCTAGTTCCTCAACTTCTCCTCTCTCATTCATTATCTCTGGGTGCTCAATCACTGCATATATGTTTCTTAACTTGTCCATGTAAAATCCTCCTTCATATTTTACTAGCAATCTTGGGATAAACTCTGAATCTGTAGAGTTTTTCATTCTATCCACATACCTATTGAGGCCATCGAGGTAGATAGGTAGTCCATGCACATTAGTGGAAATGTATTGCAAGGACATCCTATATTCCCCCTCTATTATTGTTATGAGCCTGGCCAATGGCACTAAGCTGTGCATCTCTTCTGAAGCCATAATAGAATCTCCTTCTAAGTCACTAGATGTCTCCGAGTAGACTATCATACTCTTGAGACTCCCCTCATTTTAAGATATGATCTACACGATTCTCAAGGATGCTCGCTGAATATGGGTGAGCAAGAACATGGAGAAGAATCCTTATTTCTGCCCAGTTGCATCCCCACATTAATTCCCTCTTCCCTCATCATGTATACTCCCAAATGGCTACACATATGGGTGCCACACGGCACTCATGTGTGAGCCCATCTAATAAGAGATTAGAGGTAGTTCATACCTCTCTCGTAAGAGTTGTTCACATAACATTTCCTTCCCCTTAAATCCATTTTTGTCCTCAAAAAATGGTATCGGAAGGTTCTATTTGAAGAGAGAATCAATAGAATAGTACTTCCTCTATATCCCCATGTATGAAAATACATGGTCATATCTCCATGTTGTTTCCCCATATCCTTCCCCTTAAGAAGTCTCTTGGGAAGGTAATCTAAAACTAGGAAAACGTCTCTAAAGGGTGCTAACCCACTCCCCATGTGGCACTATCTTCTGAACTATCCTACCACTTTACTAGTATGCTCTCAGGCTCATGTGGAATAGATTGAATAGAAATAGGCTCTACTACCTCACTATCTGGAATGAAGTAGTCAGATTCACGTAGCCTTTTCTTAAGCCTGCTAACATGAAAAACTGGATGGATTTGACTATTCTCTAGAAGTTGGAGCTGGTAAGCCATCTTTCCTATTCTCTTAAGTATTTGGAAAGGTCCACAATATCTAGGAGATAGTTTTGGACAAGATCCAATCTTCATGGTTTCATATCTAGATGGAACTCTAAGATAGACTTGCTCCCCTACCTCAAAGTTGATGTCTCTCCTTTGAGGGTCAGCATAGGCTCTAGCTCTATCCGGAGCCCTCCTAATAGTTTCCTTAGTGAACCTAAGCATATCGTTCATCTCTTCTAAGAAGTCTTTTGCATCTTGAACTTTCTCATTCTGCAATCCTATTGCATAAGGAGCTCTTGGCTGAAACCCATACATAAGCATAAATGGACTATGCCCAGTGGAAGATTGCTTGGCACTATTATATGCAAACTCTACTATAGGTAAGTACTCTTCCCAATTAGTTTTCCTTTCATTCTTATATGCTTGAAGCATATCCTCTAGGATTTGGTTAACCCTCTCTATTTGCCCATCCAATTGTGGATGCTCAACCGTACTCATGCCAAGCTTCATATCCAACCTTTTGAAGACCGCTCTCCAAAAGTGGCTAGTAAACTTCCTATCTCAATCAGAAACTATGTCTAAAGGAAGTCCATATAATCCATATAGGTTCTCCACAAAAATTCTAGCCAACTCAGGTGTCTTCATTGCAGTGCATGTCAGAATAGACCTAGCCATTTTGGTTAATCTATCCACAATTACCCAAACCGAGTCGTGCCCTCTCTGTGTCTTAGGTAATCCGACTATAAAGTCCATGAAGATACTCTCCCACTTCCCAGTAGGATATATCCAATGGGTGGATTAGTCCTCCAATCCTCAACCTTTCAGCTTTATTCACATGGCATTTAATGCACTTAAGCATATACTCTAGGACATCCTTATGAAGTCCAAGCTAGTAAAATTGCCTCTTAACAAGATCATAAGTCTTGTTAACTCCTGGGTGTCCCCCACTAGGTGTATCATGACACTCATAAAGCATGTGCCTTCTCATCTCAAGATCTCTAGGGACACACACCTTACCTTTATATAATAGATATCCATTATGGATATTGTGATTCTTCCACTTGAATCCTTCTTGAGTACCCGTCGATACTCCATCCTCATTGGAAACCTGTGTATCACGATCCCCATTCTCTATGGCTTCCCAAATCTCAGAATATGCAGGATCAAGCCTACATTTTCCTCTAACGAACTCAAGTAGCTCGCTAGTTATCTAAGTAAAACTCAATCCATTGAGCATAGGCATGCAGCTAAGTGAATCAGCCACTACATTAAACTTTCCCTTCCTATTCCTAAGCTCATAGTCAAACTCCTGAAGGGTCTCTGCCCATCGGGCCTTATGACCATTAATGTATGTTTGATTAGAGAGACACTTAATGCTCTCTTGATCAAACACTATTGTAACTTTAGCACCATACAAATAATGACACCACTTCTTCAAAGCATGGATAATTGCATGCAACTCCTTCTCATAGATGGAGTGATTCTTCCAAGCCAGTTCTAGTTTCTTACTCTCAAAAGCTATTGGTTGACCATCTTGAACTAAAACGGCCCCTACAGCAAAATCACTCGCGTCAGTCGCAACCACAAAAGGTTTATTGGGATCTGCTATATGTAAAAGGTGAGCTATAGCAATTGCTACTTTCATCCTTTGCTTTTGTTCATCTCCCCAATGAAAGGCGTTCCCTTTCCCTTTAAGCTGCTCCATCATCAGGACATCAATTTTGGCATAATTCTTAATGAATCTTCGATAGAAACTTGATAAACCTAGGAAGATTTGCAGCTTTTCCAGGTTCTTGGGATGTGTCCATTCCATAATAGCCCTTACTTTTTCAGGATCCATCTAGATTCCATTCTAAGAGACTATATGCCCAAGGTATCTAACCTCTATTTTGAAAAATTCACACTTTGACTCCTTAGCAAAGAGTGAATTTTCCCTTAGCACCTGAAATAATTTTCTTAAGTGTTCCAAGTGCTCCTATTATGATGCACTATAGATTAGAATGTCATCCAAGAAATCTACTACAAACTACCATAGATAAGGCCATAATACACTATTCATGAGCTTCATGAAGGTAGCAGGAGCATTGGTGAGACCAAAAGGCATCACCAAAAACTCATAGTGCCCATATCTAGTCCTAAATGCAGTCTTAGGGACATCCTCTGCCCTAATCCTAATCTGATGATATCCTGATCTAAGGTCAAGCTTGGTAAAATACCTAGCTTGATGTAACTAATCAAATAGGTCTTCCAGTCCAGACATTGGAAACCTATTTTTGATAGTTACCTTATTAAGTGCTCTATTGTCTATACATAATCACATAGAGTCGTCCTTCTTTTTAACTTGGAGCATTGGTGATGCCCAAGATGAGTTACTAGGTCTAATGAAGCCCTTATCTAAATAATCCTATAATTGCTTCTCAACCTCCTCATGCTGAGAAACACTAAGCCTATAAGGTGGCTTACAAATAGGGTTAGTGTTAGTAACTACCTCAATAGCATGGTCAATGTCCCCTCTCTCAAGTGGTAGAACTCTAGGTAAGTCAGTGGGAAAAACATCTCTAAACTCAAACATAAGATCTTTAAAACTTTTAACAACACACTCTTGCAAGAAAGAATAGTAAAAAGCCATGTCCATATTTACATTCCTAGCATGAAAATATACATAAGATGAAATGTATGTACAATGCTCAAAGTCTTGACTATACAATAAAAAGATCTCCTATACATGTTGAAAATGACAAAGACTATACAACTCTAAAGATGAGATGAGAGGTGCACCAGGTACATCTCTCTCTCCTTGTATACAAAATTTACTTCCATTTCTTTCAAGCTCAAGAATGTTTATCTGATAGCTACATTTAAGTGTGTCTCCCAACCCCCATAGCCACTCTCTTCCTAACACAAGTTTTGTTCTCTCCATATTCATAATTTAGAAATCCATGTGATCTCTATAATCCTGCATCTTGACTTCCAAATTGGATACCATAGTATCCCATATCCTCTTATCTTCCCCTTGCATCATAGATACTATATATTTATGTGCATTGGGCTATTGGGGAATCTTTAGCTTTTTGTCCAGAGCATAGTTTATGAAGTTATGAGTGGCAGATTCATCTATCATGACTCACACCCTGGTCCCGTATACACTACCATAAAGTTTAACTAAGTCATGTGGTCCAATAATACATCAACCTTTTGCTGGTCTGCTCGTGGGTTGCTGACAAACTACACAGAGACTTTCGGCTCTCCTCCCAACCACGCCTGAAGCCATCTTATCGATCGCTATCATTGTGGAGTTTTTTCATAGGAATCCATGTGTCATTCAAACTCCCATATATATATACTATGTGACATTTGGAGTTTTTTTCATAGGAATCCATGTGTCATTCAAACTCCCATATATATATATATATATACTATGTGACATTTCCTTCCCCTTGAAAACATTTTCGTCCTCGAAAATGTAGATGAAATGTCCCTAATGGTAGGAAAAAGTGCTCCGACTCCCCTGAACCCCATGTACTCTATGTACATGGTCATCTCTGTGTGTTGTTTCCCCGTATCCTTCCCCTTAGGAAGCTTCATATGAGATTATCTCAAAGGTGGGAAACCGTCTGGGTGTGGTGCCTACTATCTCCCATGTACACTCAGCTTCCAAATTATCACTCCCATGATATAAAACATCATCCAAATGACCTAAGTCCATATGATGTATCCTCTATGGAGTAATAATATGTAAAGCAAGTGTAAAAGTGTCAAAGTTATAAGCTTGACTGTATCATAATGGAGATAATAAACCATATAATCCTCTAAAGTATAGAATAGAGTCCCATAACAAGTGACTCCAAACCCATCTAGGACTAAATGATAGATTGTCCTCATAACACTCCAGGTCTTCATAATCTTGAATGCGCTCACAAGTAATAGTTTCCTCTAAACTACCTTGTGACTATGCAAATCCATCATCTAGCTCATGGTAGTAAAATGCAATCTCTACATTTCACCAACCAAGAAGTCTGTGGTTTTTCATCCATTACCTGTGGACTAAGTTCTATTGGAAGAGCATCTATTAGCACTTGTGCAAACTCTAATATTTCTCTTCCCTGTAGTTTGCCATATGAATGCAGAAAGCATTCCCTTTGAGATTCAGATAATCCCTAAGTACCCATCCTCCTAACTGATGTTTACTCATCATGATCATGATGTAACACCAACTAAGAGTTTGGTACTCTAATAGGTTAGATATATCTCTATCTCCTATAAACCCTAAAGAGAAGATTCATAACTCTACTCCCAATCTAACTAATGTCAATAACTAGATCATCTCATCTAGTCAAAGACCATTACTGGAGTAACATAACTACTCCTCTCTAGAGTCTCCATGTGAGACTCAATCTAACCATCATGATTAACTGATCTCCCTCTTGTCTTTGATAGATGGTGGAGTTAGACGTCTGCGGAAGCACGCGAACAGCACAAGGAAGAAGAAGAAGCTTGGAGCACAACACACAAGACTGAATGTATTACTAGAGAATGTACAAAGATAAGTAGCCCATTAGGGCAATAGGCGTATATACAAGCCCGGGGGAAAAAAACCTCCTAAAGAGGGAAAAAAGTGCCCCGGCGGTCCTAGAGTGTTCACACACATCACTACCTAAATATATCAACAAATCCCCCCTGGGAGTGATGTGGTGAACAAGGAGCTGGCACTCATGTATAAGGAAGTGCCAAGCTATGTGGAAATCACTCCACAAAAGGAAGTAAGCCCATAGCTTTGCGGAAAGCTTCAAACTTCTCCCTAGGCAGAGCCTTCGTGAAAAGGTCTGCAATGTTCTCCTGCGTGGGCACATATGCCAAGCTGATCTCCCCAGTAGAGAACCTCTCCCTGACATAGTGATAATGCACCTCAATGTGCTTAGTGCGAGCATGGAACACAGGGTTCCTCGCAACTGCCAATGTGCTCTGACTATCAGTGAAGATGGTGGTGGCAAAAGACTGGCCAACACCCAAATCAGCCATAAGGCGTCTGAGCCACACACACTCAACAGTCGCTGTGAAAGCTGCCCTATACTCAGCCTCACAACTGGAAGTGGCCACAGTAGGCTGCTTCTTGCTCAACCAAGATATACATGAGCTACCAAGCATGAAGCAAAAACCACTGGTGGACACACGAGTGTCATAGCAACCAGCCCAATCTGAGTCAGAAAAAGCATGCAAATCTGGCGGTATTGATCCCCCCTTGGGATAAAACAACCCAAGTAGCCGAGTACCACTCAAGTAGTGAAAGATGCGCTTAACCGCTTTCCAATGCGTGACTCCTGGGCAATGCATAAACCTGCTCATCTGTGAGACAGCAAACTGAATATCTGGCCGAGTAATGCATAAGTAAATCAAGCATCCAACAACCTACTGATAGAGAACAGCATCAAATGCATCTCCAGCATCATGAAGACTCAATCGTAAACCTGTCTCCATAGGAGTGGCAATAGGCTTACAGTCTTCAAGGCCAAAACGCTGCAATAATGTGTCAATATATTTCGTTTGACACAAAGCCATTCCACCATCAACGTGCATAAACTGAATGCCCAAATAGTGATGCAAATGCCCCAAATCAGACATTTCAAATGAGGCATGCAAATCAGCCTTAAAATCAGCAATATGTGTCTCAATAGGACCAGTGAGCAGCATGTCATCAACATAGATAAGAATGATCAGAAGCACATCATTAGCACGTTTAACATATAAGGTGCTTTCAGTTGGACTGTTCTCAAAACCATGTGCAATCAGATAGGCATGTATCTTCTCATACCAAGCACGTGGTGCTTGCTTTAAACCATATAATGCCTTCTTTAACCTGTAAACCTGGTTTTCATGCCCTTTCTGCACAAAGCCATGGGGCTGAAAAACATACACTTCTTCATGCAAGTCACCATTCAGAAATGTTGTTTTAATGTCCAACTGATGTACATTCCAACCATGATGGGCTACAAGTGCACAAATGCTCCGAACAGTAGTCATACGGCATGTAGGTGCAAAGGTCTCATCAAAATCAATGCCTCTTTCATGTGCATAACCCTTTGCAACAAGCCTAGCCTTATACCTGTCAACTGTACCATCAGGTTTACGCTTCAGCTTGTATACCCACTTAGTGCCAATGGCCTTCTTGCCAAGAGGCAAGTCACATAAAGACCATGTACCATTCTTCATTATAGCATCATATTCAGATTGCATAGCAGCCATCCAATTTTCTGAATTTTGTGCTTCATCAAAAGAAACAGGCTCATTCTCATCACAGAGACTAGATGCAGCCATAGCATAGCAATCTGATGCAAAGGAGGCACTATGAGAGTCTGAACGAGTACGATATGACAAAGGTGCATCTAATTTGTTGTCACGCAAAGTCTGCACCAGCCATTTTGGCATAGTTTTTGCCTGTTCAATATCAGCTCTCTCATCAACAAGTGCATCATGTAAATTTGCATCAGAAATGGAATGATCTGCATCATCATATGAAACCTGCAAAGGCTGAGAAGTTGCCTCATTAGGACCAGCACTAGCCTGTCCACCTATAAAAAGAGGCATCAAAGTATCATACATGTCTTTGGAGCTAACAGATGTCTCCTTAGTACATGAAAGCAATGGCTGAATAGCATCTTCCACAAAGACAACATCACGGCTAACCAGAATGCGTTTAGTTTGTGGATGATACAGACGATAGCCTTTACTTTCAGAACTGTACCCAACAAAAATACATTTTACTGCCTTATCATCCAATTTTCTGCGATGTTGTTCAGGCACTAATGCATATGTGAAACAACCAAAAACACACAGATGAGCAACAGATGGCTTGCGGTCATGCCAAGCCTCATATGGAGTGATAGACTGCAACGCTTTAGTGGGACACCTGTTCAGTACATATGTTGCACACATGACAGCCTCAAGCCAGAAACTATGTGGCAAAGCCTGACTTTTGACCATGCATCTCGCCATCTCCATGAGTGACCTGTTCTTTCGTTCAGCAACTCCATTCTGTTGAGGTGTATACGGCACTGTACACTGGTGTTTTATCCCACGTTCAGCCAGAAATGCATTAAAATCTAAAGACATATATTCCCCCCCTCGATCAGAACGGAGGGTGCCCATTTTACATGTTGACAGATTTTCAACCAAAACCAAAAACTGTTTGAAGCACATGAACACTTCGGACTTTGTTTTGAGTGGATATACCCATGCATGCCTGAAAAATCATCAATGAAAGTCACGAAGTAAAGGTAATTTCCAAAAGAGGGTGTCTGCATAGGACCACAGACATCACTATGTACAAGTTGCAATTTCTGCGTAGCCCGAACTGAACCATCTTTTGGAAAGGAAGAACGCTGCATTTTGCCCAAAATACAACCTTCACAAACATGTTTTCCAGGTGCCTCAAGTTTGGGCAAAGAGGACACCATTTCAGATTTCTGCAAGCGTAACAAACTAGCAAAATTCAGATGACCAAAGCGTGCATGCCAAAGCTTTGCATCTGACATAGCCTGAGAATCATGAACTGCACATGCCGAATCATTCACAGTTCTTTCATAGTCTATGAGCTTATACAGCCCACGACATAAAATGCCAGAAGCAATAATCACATCGCCATTTGAGAGATCATGGACTGTACACCTGTCATCAACGAATTTCACAACCAAGCCAATCTTGGCTAATGCAGAAACTGATAACAGGTTCTTTTTGATCCCTGGCACAAATAAAGCATCTGACAAAGTGAAAGAACTACCATCAGCAGTAGTTAGAATGATCTTACCAACTCCCATAACAGGATAAGACGAGTTATTGGCGCATGTGACAGTATTCCTTGTAGGGGCAGGCTCGAGTGAATAGAAGAAACTGCGCTGCGAGGTAATATGTTTGGTCGTCCCACTGTCAAAGTACCAAACATCTGAGTCTACTGCAGACATGCATTGATCATGAGAAGATGGGTCAAAACTGCAGACAGTAGTAAACGCCCATTCTTCTTCCTGCACAAGATTTGCAGACTCTATTTTTGGTGTAGAGGCCTCTGCAACAACCATTCCAGTCTCTTTCTTCTTTGCCTCTTTAGCAGCCAGTTTTGGACAGTTCTTTATAATATGATCATTTCCTTTACAGTACTTGCAGAACAATTTTTGCTTTTCTGATTTCTTCTCATCTTTATCTTGGTTCTTCGATTGTGCAGCATTTGCAGATTTTTGCTTACTAGTAGAAGAGCTCCATTTTCCTTTGCCCTTCTGACTAGCCAGGAAAGCTTGATCTGCAACACGCATAATGGACCTGTTCTGCCTGGACTGATCTTCCTACAACAGAACAGAGACTAATTCCTCAAATGACAAGGCATTCAGATTTCCTTTCATCATCAACCGAAGAGTAGGGGCAAAACTCTGATATCTATCAGGAAGACCATTCAGAACGGTCTGCACAAGTGAGCTATCTGGTATAACCTCATCAGCAGAAATCAATTGTTCCTTCAGGTCTTTGATGTTTGTAAGAAAATTGTCCATAGAATCACCTTCATTCATGTGCTCATGTCTCCAACTATTTTCGGAGGTAAGCAACACGAGCCTCATTTCTAGCCTGGTACAAAGTGGTAAGTGCATCCCAAGCATCCTTTGCTATTCTGCAAGAGCGAATGTGAGGAATAATGGCATGTTTGATAGACAAAGCTATCAATGCATGTGCCTAGGCATCTCTGCCATCCCAACGAATCTGCTCTGTAGTAGGTGCAATAGAAACAGTAGCACGAACAGGAATCTGCGAAATATCATCTTCGACACCATCTTCATCAGCTCCAACACCTGTATTTGCAGTACCTGTCGTTACAGGTGTAACAGGACGTCTTTCAACACCCTGCACAATGTTCCACAATCCTTTTGCAACCAGTACATGTCGCATCATATAAGCCCATAATGGGTAGTTGGTACCATCCAACTTATCCTCAACAGCCAAGATATGGAATACATCACTGCTTTCAGCCATGGCCGGTGACTAAAATACCTTGATGCAGAAAATTGACTGTATCTCAAAAAGTTGAACGGAACTGCCCAGACGAGTTCTGCTAGACCTGTAGCAGACTTCGAGACGCTTACACTGGCGAACAGAAACTGGTATATACCTTTGGCACAAAAGGAAGAAATAGCCTACACAAGCGCTGCTCACCAAATTTCGTGCAAATCTGAGACTGCAAACGGAGGAGTGTCGACGGCGCCCTAGAAGAAGCGACGACCTGCTCTGATACCAATTGTTGGAGTTAGACGTCTGCGGAAGCACGCGAACAGCATAAGGAAGAAGAAGAAGCTTGGAGCACAACACACAAGACTGAATGTATTACTAGAGAATGTACAAAGATAAGTAGCCCATTAGGGCAATAGGCGTATATACAAGCCGGGGGAAAAAAACCTCCTAAAGAGGGAAAAAAGTGCCCCGGTGGTCCTAGAGTGTTCAGACACATCACTACCTAAATATATCAACAATAGAAGAGTGCCACTCCTATCTAGACAACCTAAAAGTGAGAAAGTGAAACTCTCTCTCTCTCTCTCTATTCAATCTCTTCTAAGGAAAAGAGCTCTAGTAGTGGAACCTATTCCACTTTCCCTTTCCCTTTGAAAGAGATTCTGTTGAATCCATTTTCTCTACTCGTCCATAGCTGAGCACATGCACATAAGTTCTCCATACTTTTCCTTCCAAAATAGTGGAGAATCAAACTCCCATGTGAAGGAAAATTACATTGAAAAGTAGAGGAAATGAATTCCTTCTGAAATATAGACTAAGAGATGTTTCCCAAGCATCTCTTCTTTCTAAAGGAAAACATACTCTATTCTTCTCCTATGAAGAAATCATGCTTTCCATTCCTTCTTTCTCTATCAAAGAGTAGGAGCTAAAGTGAGACCATTGAACTAAAGTGAGATCTCTCATGGATCTCTAATCTAATTCCCTCTTTGTCCTTTCCTTAAAAGAGAAACTCATGAATTTATTTAGTCCTCTCTTCCATAACTAATGCATAATCCCTCATTACACATATTCCTATGAAGATGGAGAACATATCTACCCTAACTAATGAATGTGTATGTAGTGAAGAGTGGAGAAAATAAATTCCTAACAAGGGTCAAATCCCTCTGGTAAAATGGTTAGCAATGATATAACATGATACCATAACATAGGTGTATCCATACTAAAGAGTTATCTATGCTAACCATACTCTATGCATGGATCTATACGATCCAATCAAACTGATGGAAATATCCTTCCTAAAAACCACAACATGAGTATGTGATGTCCATGGTGATAAAATCACCTACCACATTCTCTACAGGAAGAATAAATCTTCCCTAACTATGAAGGATAACTCCCAATCCTAAGGAGATGTCTACTAAGAGTTCTCCTTTGATCTAGTGAGACATGACATCATGAATGATGAGTCCTTTTCTCCCTGGCCATAGGAGAAGAGTGCTCAAAGGGAAGTCATTTCCACTGTCCCATACCAGTGAAAACTTCTTCCAATTCATGATGTCATAGCTACACTAAACCGAATATATATTCCAAACTTATGTAATGGAATATATAAGTAGACTCTAATGAATCCCATATCCTAAAATCATATCGGTGGACTCAAATGAGTCCCATGTCCTCGAACTATTTAGTTTGGTTCTATTCAACAATGTGACCATGGATATCCCCTTCTGTTCCAAACCAACTTGTTCCTAGGTACTAAGACTAGGTCTAAGTACCTCTTTATAGATCCCGATATACATATATGTATTGGGTAACCCAACTATTCCTGACTAAGGGATCTATGCTCTATACAATAGAGCTAGTGCCATGTCTGTGGCCTTCCTAATCATCACTCGAATCACATAGCATCCGTCAATGCTCTCTCATGAAACCCATCTTTGTGATCCCATCTAATTGGTTTCCTTAGTAGTGTAGCAGAAATGCTTCACTACTTGGTCAAGCGATGTGCATGAGTGAAACTAGTCACTCTTTGGGTATTCCTAATAATACCCCATAGTCTCATAATCATCATGTGAGACTCTTGTGAAGATAACCAAATCTTCACGAACTTGGAGATTATCATAAATGTATCTCCCGTGCTTGTATGCAACTTTCTATAAGCTATAGGATTTCTTGTGCACATTACTAATGGTGAAGGTGTAGCTCCTTCCTTTAAGAATCCTATAGTCTAAATCCAAAAGGATTATATGTAGGGATCCTGTTGCTACTGAAGTTGCCTTATTTATAATACTCTGATGGTACTAAGTCCATCAAATACATGCTTGGAAGCATGCCTAAATCTTATTGATGTTTGCAGAAAAGGCATGTTACCATGCCATAGCATTCTTACCTAAAGGCAAGTGTGTATATAATGCCATGAGAGGGGGAAATTTTCGACAGCATTTCCCCAGGAAATGGAATCCCAAAAAAATTATAACCAATAGCTCAGTGGCACATAGGCCACCCAATAACATAAGGCTTGACAGGCCCATGGCATGCACGCCAGAAACTTATATATGGACTCCATAACCTGCAAAAACATAAAATGCTAGCAACACAATCTGTGTTGCATAACCATGTATTTCCTGGAATCCTCTTTCCTGCAAACAATCAAAAAGTGTACTTCCTGCATGTTGATCCATACTTTTAAAATGCAAACAACGATCACCATATGATGTATGCAATCCAATCTATGCATGTTCATACAGAACATGCCATAACATAAAGTAAAATGCCTGAAGCATAAAGTATACGTCCCTGAATAGTTTTGGTTTTGGAATTGCATGCATCCAATTCTTCTCGATGAGCTTCGAGATCTCTACCCTTCCTCCTCAGGTCCTAACATAAGCTTTGAAGTGTCCAAAAACCTCGGATCACTTCCCAAAATATAAAGCATGGTCAAATGATTACTATAATAATGCAAAATTAGTCAAAAAATGCATTAGTAATCCTTCTTTAGACCTACAAAAACTTTAGGACATGCAAATGTTCATAAACTTTAGGACATGCAAATGTTCATAAACTGAAATATATAGCATGTGCAAAGATCTCAAAGTGAAATTACTCAACTTTTCCAAAATTTCTTTTGATAAACTGAAAATAGACCTTGTGCTCTTCGAAAGCCATAGCACATCCAATTTGGAGTTTTCTAGCCCAAGATAAGGCCATTCCAAGCGGGATATGCCAAACTAGTGGACTCTTGGAGGGGCTGGAAAAAGTGTAAAAATGTGATTTTTGGGGTGCCCCAAAGCATTTTTCCATCAAGCAAATGCTAAAATTCTCTCCACAACCTCAGAGAGTGGTATATGAAGATGCTTGGACCTATCTTTATCTTTCCAAATCCTCCCTTCGTGCATGCTAATTTGCTCCCCAAAAGAGGCCTAAATCTATATTTTTACTTTTATGCAAAAACTTAAATGGGAGCTTTTAGCAAGCTTCTAATCCACTCTAAATGTGGATTTCTCTTGGATTTTATACATAATCCATGGAAAGCCTCTTAAATGGTCTTTATTCTTACTCCCAAAAGTGGAGTTTGGCAAAAGTTAACATCTAAATTTTTTGCAAAAAGTGCGGGAAGGGGGTCTTTGAGGAAGTAAAATTCCTCCTTAACTTATCATTTTGATGAATCTAATGATTCCATTATGAAGTCCATACACCATACTCTCAGGATATATACTTTATCCCATCCATCCATAGCTATCGCACCTCTTTTTCCCTCTTCCAAAATGGGAATTTCTTAGATTGAGGTGCTGAAATTTTTTCTCAAACTGTGATGGAAGGGGGTTTTCTGGAGCGTCAAACTCCCATCATACTGAAGTATATTGTGGATTTCTTAATTGTATATGGAATTCAATACACTAGACTATAGGTGTGCATGATTTTTCCTACTTAAATAAGAAAAATCCCGCTTCATCTCCCTTTCCCAAAATGGCTATTTATCCAAAATAGCTCCTGAAAATTTGTGTGAAAACGATGAACATGGCCATTTTGGAGATACCCGGAACTTGGCCTTCTTATATTTGGAGGGAATCCTTAACCCTAGATGAGAGTATGTACCTCATACTCTCCGTACATGTGATTTCCCTCCCGGATCTTGGCCCCCTAACAATTCATGGTCCTTCTCAAACATTCAAACCTTTAGAAATTGAAACGGTAATACCTGTGATTCACATGAAGTTCCAACCTCTTCCACTTTGAAAGCCGGTGTCCGAGAGTTGATGCCGTATGTGCACCCAATCTGCATCACTCCTATCTCTTCTCGATTCTCATGCGAAGTTGTCATTTTTACTCCTTTCCTTTCAACTGTGTGGCTCCAAAACCAAAATACATAAACAAAGAAGAATCCCTCTATGTTTTGTTCCAAAGAGGCTCGGCCACCGATGTCTCTCTCTCATAAGAGAGAAACACTACTCTCTCTTTACCTGTCCCTCTCTCTTATTCTCTCTCTCAGCAAGAGAATACGGAATCAAAATTTTTTGCCCGTCAAGTAAAGATGGTGCAGAGGCATCCGACGCACAGCTAGAGAGAGCTTATTCTCTCGGTACATGCTTATACACTATCAAGAACTTTTGTCGACCTCAGGTTCATCAAATAGATCTTTTTCCGATTAATATTCAATAGTCAAGCAGCGTGGGCAATGTGGCTAGATTGGAACTCTCTCATCCATGTGGTTTGGGTTCAAATCCCATGAGGCGCAGCACAGAAGACGATCGAAATCATTGCTCTGACACCACTAATACATCATCCTTTTGCTGGTCTGCTCGTGGGTTGCTGACGGACTACATAGAGACTTTCAGCTCTCCTCCCAACCACGCTCGAAGCCATCTTATCGATCGCTACCATTGTGGAGTTCTTTTCATAGGAATCCATGTGTCATTCAAACTCCCATATGTATATACTATGTGACATCCAAACTGGGGTGACCACAATGACTGCATCAAACAACAGGTGTGCTCAATATCCTCGTGCATCACCTCCACTCCCTTGCAGCTAGAGTTGCCATGAATAGGAAGTGTCTGCACTGGGTGGACTGCCTTATTTCCCTTATCACGGGCCGTACTACTCTCTAGTCCTTTTTGTTGATATATTTAGGTAGTGATGTGTGTGAACACACTAGGATCGTCGGGGCACTTTTTTCCCTCTTTAGGAGGTTTTTTCCCCCAGTTTGTATATACACCTATTGCCCTAATGGGCTCTTGATCTTTGTGCATTCTCTAGTAATACATTTAGCATTGTGTGTTGTGCTCCAAGCTTCTTCTTCTTCCTTGTGCTATTCGCGTGCTTCCGCAGACGTCTATCTCCAACAATTGGTATCAAACAGGTCACCGCTTCATCTAGGGCATCGTCAACACCTCTTCGGTTGCAGTCTTCGCTCTATGGTGCCGAAATCACGATCTGAGCTCGTTTCGGCCTCCAAATGCACTATCGTAGTTCTTGTGTAGGCTATTTTGTCTTTTTGTGCCAAAGGTATATACCAGTTTTGGTTCGCCAGTATAAGCGTCTCGAAGTCTGCTACAGGTTTAGCAGAACTCGTCTGGGTAGTTTCGTTCAACTTTTTGAGATATAGTCAATTTTTTGCATCAAGGTATTTTAGTCACTGGCCATGGCTGAAAGCAATGATGTATTCCATATGTTGGCTGTTGAGGATAAGTTGGATGGTACCAACTACCCGTTATAGGATTATATGATGTGACATGTATTGGTTGCAAAAGGACTGTGGAACATTGTGCAGGGTGTTGAAAAACATCCTATCACACCTACAACTGTTACAACTACAGGTACTGAAGCTGATGCAGGAGGTGTCAAAGATGATGATATTCTGCATATTCTTGTTCGTGCTGCGGTTTCTGCTGCACCTACTGTAGAGCAAATTTGTTTGGATGGCAGAGATGTCCAGGCACATGCATTGATAGCTTTGTCTATCAAACTTGTCCTCACATTCACTCTTGCAGAACAGCAAAGGATGCTTGGGATACACTTACCACATTGTACCAAGCTAGGAATGAGGCTCATGTTGCTCACCTCCGAAAACAGTTGGAGAGTGAGCACATGAATGAAGGTGATTCTATGGAAAGTTTTCTAATAAAGATGAAAACTTGAAGGAACAGTTGATTTCTGCTAATGAGGTTATACTAGATAGCTCGCTTGTGTAGACCGTTTTGAATGGTCTTCTTGATTCATATCAAAGTTTTGCTTCTACTCTTCGATTGATGATGAAAGGCAATCCAAATGCCTTGTCTTTTGAGGAGTTGGTCTCTGTTTTGTTGCAGGAGGATCAGTCCAGGCAAAACAGGTCCATTATGCGTGTTGCAGATCAAGCTTTCCTGGCTAGTCAGAAGGGCAACAGAAAATGGAGCTCTTCAACTAGTAAGCAGAAATCTGCTAATTCTCCACAATCGAAGAGAGAAAACAAAGATGAAAAGAAATCAGAAAAGCAAAAACTATTTTGCAAGTACTGTAAAGGAAATGATCATATCATCAAGAACTGTCCAAAATTGGCTGCTAAAGAGGCAAAGAAGAAAGAGGTTGGAATGGTTGTTGCAGAGGCCTCTACACCAAAAACAGAGTCTGTTAATCTTGTGCAAGAAGAAGATTGGGTGTTTACTACTATTTGTAGTTTTGACCCATCTTCTCATGAGCAGTGCATGTCTGCAGTAGACTCCAATGTTTGGTGCTTTGACAATGGGGCGACCAAACATATTACCTCGCAGCGTCGTTTCTTCTCTTCACTCTAGCCTGCCCCTACAGGGAATACTGTTACATACGCCAACAACTCCTCTTATCCTGTTATGGGAGTTGGTAAGATCATTTTGGCTACTGTTGATGGTAGTTCTTTCACTTTTTTAGATGCTTTGTTTGTGTCAGGGATTAAGAAAAATATGTTATCAGTTTCTGCATTAGCCAAGATTGGCTTGGTTGTGAAATTTGTTTATGACAAGTGTACAGTTCATGATCTATCAAATGGCGACGTGATTATTGCTTCTGGCATTTTATGTCGTGGGTTGTATAAGCTCATAGACTATGAAAGATCTGCGAATGATTCGGCATGTGCAGTACATGATTCTCAGGCTATGTCAGATGCAAAGCTTTGGCATGCACACTTTGGTCATCTGAATTTTGCTAGTTTGCTATGCGTGTAGAAATTTGAAATGATGTCCTCTTTGCCCAAACTTGAGGCACCTGGAAAACATGTTTGTGAAGGCTTTATTTTGGGCAAAATGCACCGTTCATCCTTTCCAAAAGATGGTTTAGTTCGGGCTACTCAAAAATTGAAGCTTGTACATAGTGATGTCTATGGTCCTATGCAGACACCTTCTTTTGGAAATTATCTTTACTTCGTGACTTTCATTGATGATTTTTCTAGGCATGCATGTGTATATCCATTAAAGGCAAAGTTGAAAGTGTTCATGTGCTTCAAATAGTTTTTGGTTTTGGCTGAAATTTTGTCAGCATGTAAAATGGGCACCCGGATCATGGGGAATATATGTCTTCTGATTTTAATGCATTTTTTGTTGAACTTGGGATAAAACACCAGTGTATAGTGTCGTATACACCTCAATAGAATGGAGTTGCTGAATGAAAGAACAGGTCACTCACGGAGATGGCGAGGTGTATGGTCAAGAGCTAGGCTTTACCACACAGTCTCTGGCTTGAGGCTGTCATGTGTGCAGCATATGTACTTAATAGGTGTCCTACCAAAGCACTGAAATCTATCACTCCATATGAGGCTTGGCATGACCGCAAGCCATCTGTTGCTCATCTACGTGTTTTTGGGTGTTTGCCATATGCATTAGTGCCCGAACAACATCGCAGAAAAAGAAAATTGGATGATAAAGCAATAAAATGTATTTTTGTTGGGTATAGTTTTGAAAGTAAAGGCTATCGTCTATATCATCCATAGACTAAATGCATTTTGGTTAGCTGTGATGTTGTTTTTGTGGAAGATGCTATTCAGCCATTGCTTTCATGTACTAAAGAGACATCTGTTAGCTCCAAAGACGTATGATACTTTGCTGCCTCTTTTTACAGGTGGACAGTCTAGTGCTGGTCATAATGAGACAACTTCTCAGCCTTTGTAGGTTTCATGTGATGATGCAGATCATTCCATTTCTGATGTAGATTTACATGATGCACTTATTGATGAGAGAGTTGATATTGAGCAGGCAAGAACTATGCCAAAATGGTTGGTGCAGACCTTGCATGACAGCAAATTAGATGCGCCTCTGTCATATCGTACTCGATCGGGCTCTCATAGTGCCTCTTTTGCATCCGATTTCTATTCTATGGCTGCATCTAGTCTCTGTGATGAGAATGAGCCTGTTTTGTTTGATGAAGCACAAAATTCAGAAAATTGGATGGCTGCTATGCAATCTGAATATGATGCAATAATGAAGAATGGTACTTGGTCTTTATATGACTTGCCTCTTGGCAAGAAGGCCATTGGCACTAAGTGGGTATACAAGCTGAAGCGTAAACCTGGTGGTACATTTGACAGGTATAAGTCTAGGCTTATTGCAAAGGGTTATGCACAGGAAAGAGGCATTGATTTTGATGAGACCTTTGCACCTACATATCGTATGACTACTGTTCGGAGCATCTGTGCACTTGCAGCTCATCATGGTTGGAATGTACATTAGTTGGACATTAAAACTGCATTTCTAAATGGTGACTTGCATGAAGAAGTGTATGTTTTTCAGCCCCGTGGCTTTGTGCAGAAAGGGCATGAAAACCAGGTGTGCAGGTTAAAGAAGGCATTATATGGTTTAAAGCAAGCACCACGTGCTTGGTATGAGAAGATACATGCCTATTTGATTGCACATGGTTTTGAGAACAGTCCAACTCAAAGCACCTTATATGTTAAGCGTGCTAATGATGTGCTTCTGATCATTGTGGTTTACGTTGATGACATGCTGCTCACTGGTCCTCATGAGAGGCATATTGCTGATTTTAAGGCTGATTTGCATGCCTCATTTGAGATGTCTAATTTGGGGCATTTGCATCATTATTTGGGCATTCAATTTATGCACATTGATGGTGGAATGGCTTTGTGTCAAACCAAATATATTGACACATTATTGCAGCGTTTTGGTCTTGAAGATTGTAAATCTATTACAACACCTATGGAGACAAGTTTACAATTGAGTCTTCATGATGTTGGAGATGCATTTGATGTTATTCTCTATCAGCAGGCTATTGGATGCTTGATTTACTTATGCATTACTCGGCCAGATATTCAGTTTGGTATCTCATAGATGAGCAAGTTTATGCATTGCCCAAGATTCAAGCATTGGCAGGCGGTTAAGCGCATCTTTCGCTACTTGAGTGGTACTTGGCTACTTGGGTTGTTTTGTCCCAAGCGGGGATCACTACCGCCAGATTTGCATGCTTTTTCTGACTCTGATTGGGCTAGTTGCTATGACACTCGTGTGTCCACTAGTGGCTTTTGATTCATGCTTGGTAGCTCATGTATATCTTGGTTGAGCAAGAAGCAACCTACTGTGGCCACTTCTAGTTGTGAGGCTAAGTATAGGGCAGCTTTCACAGCAACTGTTGAGTGTGTGTGGCTCAGACGCCTTATGGCTGATTTGGGTGTTGGTCAGTCTTCTGCCAGCACCATCTTCACTGACAGTCAAAGCGCATTGGTAGTTGCGAGGAACCCTGTATTCCATGCTCGCACTAAGCACATTGAGGTGCATTATCACTATGTCAAGGAGAGGTTCTCTACTGGGGAGATCAGCTTGGCATATGTGCCCACGCAAGAGAACATTGCAGACCTTTTCACGAAGGCTCTGCCTAGGGAGAAGTTTGAAGCTTTTCGCAAAGCTTTGGGCTTACTTCCTTTTGTGGAGTGATTTCCACATAGCTTGACACTTCCTTATACATGAGTGCCAGCTCCTTGTTCACCGCATCACTCCCAAGGGGGATTTGTTGATATATTTAGGTAATGATGTGTGTGAACACACTAGGACCACCGGGGCACTTTTTTCCCTGAATCCATTGAGATTCTTCAAGTGAGTGATTTTTATATTTAACTAGATATCTATGATATTGGTTACATGTGCATGTAGTAGTAACATCATAATCAAGTATCTTCTCTGGAACTAAGATTTTCCTCTTCAAGTAATGGAGGATCTTCTAAAATAGGAGTGAGTGCTAAAGTTCCTTTGAAAAATTTCAATAAACTAATATGAAAAAAATAATGTATATTCCAATGAGAAGGTATGTCTAGTCTAAAAGTATTCTCATTAATTTTCTAAATAATATGAAAAGCTCCATAATAATGTGGTGCAAGTTTAACTTTAGAATGTTGTGAATGTTTTTCAAATGTCTTTTAATTATTTGTAACCATACCACATCATTTTCATTAAATTGTTTAGCTACTCGTTTCTTATTAACATTACGCATGTAATGTTCTTGACTCTTATTAATGTGCTCATGAACCTCATGAAGTGTAGAAATATGATCTTATGAAAAAGAATCAACCATAGGTATATCAATTTGAGTGAGAGTCATGGGAGTGGGAAGTTTTTTAGCATAAACAATTTCATATGGTGCATGTCGAGTAGTGGTATGTGTTGTGTTATTATATGCAAATTGTAGTAAAGGAAGTTTCTCATACCAATTACTTGGATAATCTAAAGAATAACAATGTAATAAATCTAAAATAGTACTATTTGTAGCTTCACTTTCCCCATTACTTTTAGGATGAAATGCAAAGCTAAAGTCTATTTTAGAACCTAAATTTTGAAATAATGCAACCCAAAAGTGATTACAAAAGCGAACATCTCGATCTGAAAGAATAACTTCTGGAAAACCATGATGGGTAAAAATACATTTAATAAATAACTTAGCAGCTTGACGTGCAGAAGCAGTCTTTTTACAAGGAATGAAATACGCTTGTTTGCTAAAACTATCAACAATTTTCCAAATCGTATCATTATGAGATGAATTTGTAGGAAGATGAGTAATAAAATCCATAGAAATTTGTTCACATGATCCATTAGGTATAGGAAGTGGCACTCATATGAGAGGTATAGAGCCTTGCCCTTTATGGGTATGAAGGAGAGAAAGTAATAAAAACCACCACGTGGTTGAGTGGTCAAATATATCTTCGTAATCTATGTAGGAGCTCTATAAAAATAGCCGGCCAACTCCCTTCATCAAACTTCGTGTAGAGCACTCTCAAAAACAAGAGGATCATCAGAGCATTCAATATTTGGTATCGGAGCGGGACAACACCAACAAAAACCACTCGTGCGGGACGACATCATCATAGGCCACACATGCGACAGAGTGCATTTGACGAGGCCATACGACCCAAGAACAACCACCCACGCAGAGGCTCCTCTCCTCCCCTCCTGTCTAGTTGGAGTTAAAGTGAAGTGGGCTCCCCTTTTATACTAAGCACCTCAGCCCACTTCGTCTGCTTATGGGATAATTGAGCTCACCATCTATCATCCCAGCCTTGTTCAAACCTGCAACAATCTCAAGCTCGTGGTTAGAGAAATTTAGAGTTTTTTTTTTTTTTTGGGGGAACAAAATCCATGATTTGGATCTAGATTTTGGAAGAATAATGATGCACTTATGTATTATGTTATGTATTATGGGTTGTGGAGATTGGGCGTGGGTCATTGAATTTGCTTGATAAGCTTCAGTTTTTCAATTTCTACCTTCCAAAGTGCCTACTTCATGAAGATTACCATTTCCACTTCTTACCCGTGACATACCCAACTTTTCCACACCATAGCTTGCTCATACGATATCCGATTTCAAAGATCTTTGTCACATTACAAAGCTATACTCCTAAGTTTCACTTAGAAACCATTGTTGTTGGATTTTGACAAGATTTGGTCAACCAAAGTCTCTCTGTAGCACTTCAGCAGGAACTAGGCAACCACTTCCGGGCCTAGTTCTTCATCATCCGATGTCCAAATTCACTTTTTTCACTTGGGATAGCTTTATATCTTTGAAGTACAGGTGTTGCCTACATTTGTTGGACTGGCGAGGGCTTTCAAATCTCAAAAGTTGTTCAGTTTCACTCAGATTGCCCGGTTGGGGCTTTTGCTACATGGTTTTGGCATTGTTCTTGTTGGTTTGGGCCTTGCGAGGATTCAAAATCAGTAACCTAACGCTTCAAGGATCACTTGGATTTCGCTTCTGCAGCTTCATTTTGTACTAGGGAAGTGCTCTTCTGATATATTTCTCTTCTTCTTGTATATTCACGCTTTACTTCCATTCATTGTTGCATATTGTGTACCTAAGTACCGACTTAGGGACTTGTGGAGAAAGAGACTATACCTCATTCTCCCTCAAGTGCATATAGTGGGGACTCATGCTTTAATTGTCAATCCAAGGAGTATCAAGACCTAGCCGAGTGTATGAAGACATGCATTCAAATAATGGTCAATGCAAATGAAGTTTCACAAAGTACAAATAAGTATGAATCCATCACATTCAAGATTAGCTATGGTGTCGCGACACTTGGAACAGTAGTCAACAGTAAATCAAGCTTTTCTCTCAACTCCAAACTCCAAATATAGCATTGTTCATTTCGAAGCTGTCAAGAAGGCGCATCCAATGGTGGTCTTTTCACTCGATTTTGACGCTTCTGCTTCAAGTTATGAGAAAAATACTGAGTCGCGGGATTGATCTTCCTACACTTCATCACTTCCTACACTTCACACACACTGTACCAACAACAAACAAGCACTTCCATGGATAGACAATACTTCTAAGCACTCTTTCCAAGCATCACACATGCATGCAAGCTCACAAGGAAGAAGATACAGAGAGGAGAAGACACAAATTCGAAATTCTATGCTCTTGATTCTCACAATGGCAAAAAGTCTCTACAAAGAGTCACAAACTGACTTATATACATGTGCCCTAAAAATGGTCCTTTCACACAAGAGACCGGCACTTTATTAACTAAAAGACTAATTTCCTACTAATTTACAAGGGTAAGATACAAATCTCTATGGGTATGTATGCATCTAGAGGACTCCTCTAGTGCATTTACATCGGAAAATATATTCAAAATGGCTATAATACAAAAATAAAGTGTCCAAATCTGAAAAATTTTGGGGCCCTTCTTTTTCTCTGCCTCTTTGCTCTTCTTTGCTCCGCAACACCCTCCCCCTCTTTGTCTCTGTCGTCCCTTGACAGGCGTCACTTCTTATCTATAGCCCGTTTACTTCTTTCCACCACTTGCAACCCATGGAGATGAACTACAATTAATATGTACTCTAATTTTCCAATCACCCTTTTAAATCTGGGTTGCTATGTTAAGTCGGGCTGCCACGCATGCAACCAGTGGAAGGTATGAAGGTGTGGATCTTCACACTTTGATTTGGACCTTCCAAAGATCAAGAGGTTGAAGCACCTTCTTGAGGCTCAGGATATGTCGAATATCTTCTTGCACTTCTTCATGGATATTTGTTGGCCTTGATCTGTCCTTGCCGCTTACGTCCCTTCCCCTGTTGTATGCCCCTGCGGGGCTTTGTGCAGAGATGGGTGTTGTGTGCCCCTGCGGGGCTTCCTATAGAGATATGTCTTCAGATATTTCATCATTTATGAAGCTTCTTTCTTGGTTTTCTTCTTCTTTTCTTTTTGCTGGACTCTCCTTCAACACTATCCCCTCCTGAACTTTGTCCTCCTCGATAGGCTTTGGAATGCGGTGGGAGTACGTCCTATAGACCTTTTGCTCTGTCTCATTAAGCATATTAGCTTCACGTATCATCAGCTGTTTCCATTGTTCAGCTTTCACACCGTCATGTGGTGGCTATCTATGGTCTGTGAAGAAGCTCAATTCATATGTTGTGGTATGTTCATGTTTTGTCAATATTGAGGAATGTTGGAATTAATGTTGTATATGCTAGACCTATGGAACCATGGACCTGTGACAATAGCCAAGGGCCTACCTCACTTCCAACGTATTCTGCATGTTTGAAAACTTTCAATACTGTAAGTATCATGCTGAGGATTTTATTAGTCATCTTGATAGTTAGGTCGGTTAGTGTTGCATATCGAGATAGCCAAAATTCAATGGATTTCACCATATAGTCTTTGGTTGGCAAATAATTGTGAGGTGGACTTGGAAGTAATGGATAATTTAACCATTGTTTCTTGAGCACACCAGTCTTTTGCATGTCCAAAAATTCTCGTGCTTCACGGTGACGTGGTGTTGGGCAAAAAGAAGGATTTACCTGTAGTAAATACGGTGTTGCTTGCCAGTGCACCCGCAAAGTAGGGTTTTTCTCCAAAAAAAATATTCTCCATAAAGGTTGTGCGGCTTCAAATTCTTCTTGAGTGTAATTGAATGTGTTTTCTTTGAAGAGCAACTGCTCATCGGGATCCTTTTGCATGATCCTCTTTATATACTGTCGTGTTTGCTCTTTCAATAGCCCATATGGAATATTAAAAGGCTTTATGATTTTATCCAAGTCTTTTCCCTTAATTTTGGCTTCCTTCATGACTTAGACTACTTCATTTTCAAAGTTTTTTGTCAATCGGAACACCAATAGTGCCCGTTCCTTCTGACCTATTTCTGCAATATATGGCATGGGATGATCATCACATGGTTCCACCATCTGCTCTTTTATTGGAGAATGATAAATCGGGGGAGATAGAGGACGTACCTCTACCTCGTCAGTAGGATTCTTTGGTTGTGGCTCTATTGGTGTCCCGATGTTGCCTTTTTGTTCTATTTGAACTTACAATTGTACAATATGTTCAGTCTTTTCTTTAACTTCATGGATGGCCGTGGTTAGTGGATCTTTGGCCGCGAGAAGCTCATTGCCGATTTTTGCTATTTGATCTGCATCTTCATTATAGATTACCAAGAGTTTTTCTTCATCAGCTTTCAGTTGTTTCCTAAGCTCATTTGTGTCATGTATACACCTTTGTTCCCATTCTTCTTTTAGGATTTGCTCTTGTTTCAGCAGATTTTCATATTTTGCAATCTGATCTTTCAATTCCTTTTGGTCGATCGTTGTTGTCTCTTGTTTTTCTATTGGTTGGTCGTATAACAAGGCCTTCATCAGTTCTTTATTTTTGTTGCGTAAATTATCATTTTCCTCCATATATACTTTGAGCTGTGTTTCTAACAGATTGCTTCTAGTCCTCATTCTTTGTTTGTCCGCTTCACTTGCTTCATATTGTCTTTGTAGCTCCATCAGTTGCTCTTGGAGTTTTTTATTCTGCTCTATTAGTGTAGTGCATTGTCCTTTGACTTCTATTATTTCCGTTTCTTTAACTGAAACAACTTGTTGAGCCTGGATCAGCTGCGCGGACAACTGTTCACTCATCACTTGAAATTGATTCTTTTCTCGCATGGCCTTGTCATAATATGCGTCTGTTTCCATCATTTGCTACTGTGTATCCATGGCCGTCTATGTCATTTATTTGACTATTGGTTTCAACTGAGTAACATCTACATTTAACCATGTTGTCAGTATGCTAGGTTCTTCACCTATGGTAACATCTTTTCCTTGTGCCACATGCAATGTTGTGTCATGGGGTTGCCTAATATGAAGTTGTATCTTTGGCTTAGCCTCCTTAATTACTGTCTTACCTTGTGGCATATCATCTGGGATTTCAATCACGATTTGTTCCATATTTTGTTGTAATAGCCTTTCTTTTTCTGTGCTTGTTTGTATTTGTTCCTTTATTGGTGGCACTGCATCTTTATGTGTGATTGAAGCTTCCTTTATGCTCATCTGGGATTGCTCATTCAATTGAATAAGGTGTGTTCGTTCAATTGATGCTTTCTGATTTTGTACTTGTGATTGTTGATTATCGGGGGTGGTTTCAACCTGGTGAATCTCTATCCATTCCTCATTGTTCGTTTCTGTTCTTATGTCGGTGTCCAAGGTGTCCTTCTCATGACTAGATTCCTCATTAGAACTCGAATCATCTAGTCCCAATTCTTTTTATCTGGCAGCTAGTTCGGAAGTATGTTCCTTGTCCTTCTATTGCTGCACTCGTCTTGCCTGTCTATATTGATGTCCTTGGACATTGAGGCTAACTTGACCCCACATGTATGCTTGAGTTTCTTCTAGTGCTGATGAGAGATCTCTTTTTGTGATGGGCGGTTGTGTCAGAGGAATCCTTGGTAGTATATGTGCTCGCTTTGATTGTGTTGTTTCTTGCACGGCTTCGTCTCTAGCGCGCTTAGCCCCTCTCATTGGTTTCTTGGAACTTGTTCCCACTTCTTCTGTGGACATGACTGTTTTCTTTTTCTTTTGAACGGTAGCAGACTTCACATATTTTGCCATTTTGGTGGAGGTTGGCATCAAACGTAGACATTCTTTCATCTCAAGAGCCTCATAGATTAGCAAAGTCAAGGTAGAACTTCCATTCAGAAACTTCTTCTGACTCCATTTCTTCTTAGCTTCAAATAGGCTATCTTGAATATAGGGAGTAAAATTGACATGATTCCCGATTTGTCGCATCCATTGGGAGAGCAATTGAACCATGATTTTTTGAGGCCCTATATATCTATTCATGCTGGGGAAACAAAAATGATGATGCACTAACCGAACTGATTCTTCTATATCTATCCTGTTTATTTCCAGAAAGGTTTTCTTTTTTGCATCATGACATTCATCTTTGACATTAGTGAGACCGTCCTGACTCCATCCAAAAGCTTTGTTGATAACTTCATGTGTGAATCGGATTGTGTTCCATGCACTTGTTTTGTTGAGCACTTTAGCTTCTGGGAATGAGGGCTTATCTGCTGCGGACTGGAGTGTGTTCATAACTTGCATCTTTGAAAATCAGGTAAATATATCGGAAGTCGCAGAAATGATAAACTCCCCATTCGGTTGCAAAGGCTGTCTTATGTTGGTCCTCAGGAGCAATTGCTACTTGATTATATCCTAAAAAATCCTCCAGAAAACTATAGACTTCCTTTCCTGCAACCCTTTCCAAAAGATGATCAGTGATAGGTAGTGGGTAACTATCTCGTATGGTGGTGACATTTACTTTTTTCAGATTAATACATACCCTTAATTTGCCATTCTTTTTCGGCACGACCACTAAAGGTGATACCCATTCTGTGTGTTCGATCTCATACATGAAGCCTGCGTCCAACAACTTATCTATTTCTTACTTAATTTTTGTTGAATAAACATCGTTATAAGTGTATGGTCTTTGTTTGGAAGGTTTGGCTTCTGATGTCATAGGGATTCTATAGGCACAGATAGAGGGATCTACCCCTTTTAAATCCTTATATGTCCATGCAAAGCCATCCCTATATTCTCTTATGAGTCGTATTAACTCTTGTTCTTCCTCCAATGAGACATCCTGTCCTATGAAAGTGCATCTCTGTTCTCCTTCCTCCAAAGCTACTATTATTTTCTTGGTCTGTTCTTTATTGTCATATGCTATTCCTGGTTGCGCTTCCCGTTTTGGCATCTGGATAGCAATCTTCCTCTCTCCTACCTCATATTTCTTGAAGTGAGCATGTACTTCGAATTGGTCTTGGGGCCTGTTTTCTTCCTCTCCATTTTCTTTGTCTAGTTCAAGTTCTTCTCCTTGTGTCATTCCTTGATTTAACTTGTTAGTTATGACACTTACTCTTTGATTTTCGCTTTCTACCTCAATTTGTTCATGTTCCATTTCGATGCTCTCATAATCCTCCTTCCATTCTTTTTCAATTACTTCTCCTTCTTCGACTTCTTGAAGAACAACCACGTATAAACTTACATCATATCCTTCCTCATCAATACATTCATTCATGGTTATTACTTCTTCATTTACACATACATCAAGAGTAGCTAGAATCTCCATCCAACCATGAGGTTTGAATTCTTCATCTAAGAATAATTGGGGCATGTAAGCCGGATCTTCTACAGATCTAGATACTCCCTGCCTTTGCTGCCATCCTCTCTTCCTTTCTTCTTCCCTTTTAGTTTTCTGGCATATCCATAGATGAGTGTCTTCGTTCATCCATGTTTGGTCACTCAAACCTATACTGTGAATCGACCGATCGTCGTCCTCCTTATGTATCAGATTCCATTGCAAGGGGGGAACATCTTGATACGTGCACGTATGGATATTTATTATGGTCGTGGTTCCCTCATGTTGCAAATATACAACGTCCTTTCCCCAGTCTTGCACTACATTAAGTTGTCTCATGAAAGGCCTTCCAAGTATCATCTCATAGTTGCTAGCCTTCTCAAATTGACAGATTGCCAAGGTGTGCTCGAATTCAACTCCGCAAGTGGTAAAGGTTACTTTTTCTAATAATCCTAAGGGCCATTCTGTGTGCCCATCTGCCATATGAATCTTCATCCTGGTTGGTCATAAGGCTGGTTTTCCCCATTCTTCCCAAATTTCTTTGGTAGTGATTCCTACTCCCGCTCCCGAATCTAATATAGCTTTAGTGGTATAACCCTTGTAAGTGATAGGGAGGCATGTGTTTCCTTCATCTCCCTCACTGAAATTTCCAACCTTACCGACTGGGATTTTAACTGTGGCTACTTCATCTAGCATCTCATTTTTGTCTGGCTTTGTCTCCAATTGACTAGTAAGCTTCTCCTTCAATTGAGGTTTTACCTTCAAGAGTTCTTCCAACATCAGAGTACAAGGTATTTTCACTTTTTTAAGGTGTTGTATGATGTCTGAGGTTTGAATAGATGGGTTCTGCTCCTTCCTCCTCACTGAGGAACGGAATATAATTCAGAGTTATGTTCGTATTCTCCCATGTAGTTCGGCAAAGCCTTCACACTATCTTTGTGATTTTTGCTCTCGTCAAGTTGCAATAATCCTTCTGAGTTTAACCCATGTGTTGATGCTTCAAACTCACCTTCTGCATATAACTCCTCAAAGGGAGGTTCAATTCCTTCTGTTCTCTTCCATCTATCTTCCTGGATGCTTGCCCACAAGTCTTTAGGCCATTCCTTGTCTACTTCGGGGATAATGGATCCTTCTCTTTTATTCTCACAGTAATTTTCACCACAGGTCTCGTCTTCCTTCCCTTTCAATGGTTGGTCCAGCTTTTATTCGTGCCTAGTATGCCTGAATCCATATGGCTAACTCTTCTAGCATAGGGTTGGCCAGAGCTGATCCTGCCTCTTGTTTTTTACACTTTTCTATCTTAACCTCAAGTTCTTGTTTTTCTTCTTCGCCTTGTTCATTATTCTCATTCTCCATCTTTTGTTGCAATTTCTTTTCTTTCATCCTTTCTCTGCGATTCTTCCATCTTTGGGTCCGTTTACTTTTAATACTCTTCCCACACTCTTCAGAATCTGCAATTACTTGAGGTGTGGGTATGTTCAATTCTTTGTGAGTGTGATCATTTTCTCTGGATTTTTCTGAAGTCTCTCTTGCTTTAGCCCTCGTTATTTCTTTCAATGGTACCGTGTACTCCTTATCACTCGTCGATGACTCTATCACTTCTATCACATTGATCTGCACATTGGAGTTAACTTTGTTGGGGTCCTTGCGGCAATCTCTAAAAAGATGTTCTTTACCATAATCACTACAATATCCTTCCCGAATTCGTTGTGGTGGTGGTGGGTTAGGTAATGTACATTCTCTGATAAAGTGATCTCCTCCGCATCTATAACATGGTCCTCTGGGTGCAGGTGGTCGACTCATTGGTCAGGGGGTATGGGTGCTCTAGGAGTTGTGTACATTAATGACACATAGTCCTACTCATATCCATAAGAGCTATCAGGTCCTTCAGAACCATAAGTATATGGCTCGTAAGATTCTCTGTACTCAACTATAGTGCCCTCATATGTGGAATAACTCCCTTGGCTAGGGTCATAAGATGGGTCATAAGCCTCCATACTAGCTAATGGAGTGGCTGGGACTATTGCTCTTTCTGGGTTCTCTTCAACTTGAGCCATTTTCACTAGGACCACATTCTAAGGGTGTGGCGGTTGTTGCCCTAACACGGGTTGTGGTTGAGTGTACCCTTGGTAAGCATAAGGTCGCGGTGCAGGTGCTTGCTACTGATATGTGGGATCTCTAAAGGCTTCTCCTCCTTGATCTCTCTGGGGGTATCCATAAGGCCTCATGAGTGGTTGTACCAGTCTTGATTGCCGATTGTAAGGACAATTCTTTGTGCTATATTTTGTGTACCTTTGTTCTATGCTACAATAATGCATAGGGCCTTGAGTGGGTGGTCTATTGTAAGCATAAGCAGGTGGTGGAATTACTCCCCTATTGCACATGTGAGAAGGATGGTCACCCCCACAGTGAACACATCTTCTAAGCATGGGTACTCTCATAGGATTGTTTGGGTAGTTCTTATGTCCTTGAACATTCAGCTTCTTAGCCACTAAATCGGCTATTTCTTCTACATTGTTCCTGGGATTTGACGTGTTGCTGGCATTGTCCTCACTTTTCACATTACCTTGAGATATCTTCAAGTCTTCAACCAGATTATCCTCTAGGTCAATACACTCTTTCATACACTCTTGCAAGTTTTGTACCCTCTTCACATATACTAACAATCTCAATGATCCATTCACTAGTCCTTCCAAAAATAATGAAACCATTTTGTTTTGAGTGGGTCTCTCCTCAACAGGGCATCTATCCACGTATTTTTTAAATCGTCTTGCTGCCAATCTCATCGATTCCGTAGGAGCCTGCTTAAAACTATGGATTAATGAGGATGAGTCGTTTTTTATTCCGGATTTAGTAAATTCTTCAATCAATTCGTGATAGACTTGTTCCATGTTTTGGAAATTATTAGGGTCTAAGGGTTGGAACCAAGCTAAGGCCGTGTGTAAGGGTTAGGCCAAAGGATTCATATTGAATCAAAAAGTCTTCCACTTGTTCAACTCTTATTACTTGCTTGAATTCAACTATGTGGTTGTATGGTTCACTAGAGCCATCATAGTGACTTCTCATGCACTTGGCTACCTGAATGGGCGTCAATCTTCTTCCTCGTTCAGGTGGTCTAGGCATTACAGGGAATACTGATCATCCTATTGGTATACCTGGTCCTCTTCCTATAGGTGGTCTCTCATGGACAGAAATTCTATTCCTCGGTTCTACATGTGTAGGTGGTCGGTAGTTAGGATTATTGCCAGGTGTAGCAAACTGCACATGGGGTCTAACTGGAATGTTCGGTTGTTGTGTCTATCCTGAATGTTTATAAGAATTATCCTGATAGGTTCCTTGGGGGTTTTGCGAAGTTGTGGCTTGATCCCTAGGTGGGAACACTGGGATGTTCTGATATTTCAACCCTGCTCTTTCTAATTCCGTTAAGGGCCAGTACCTTCTCTGATTCTTGTCCAAGTACGTAATATGAGTGGGGTTTTCAGGATCTTGCAATTCATAGATGGTGGCTGGGTTGGTGGCTTCTTCCCACAATGAAGAGTGTGCTCTAAGTAGATGCTCCATCTCGTTGATTAAATAAACATCCATCAGGGAATCATCTTGGGGAACTAGGTCTCCTCTCCAAACCCTAATTACAATGGACTTCCCTCTAGGGGTAGACACATGTTCTTCAGATCCCTCTCCATTAGGGTTGTGGGTATTGCCTTCTTCACTTTGCTCGTTGATGTTTTCCGGATGCTCTGTAACTACATACAGAATCTCTCTTTTATCCATGTAGAATCCTCCTGCATACTTAATAGCTGGCCTAGGTACTATGTAAGCATATGTAGCTTTCTTCAGCCTAGCCACTGATCTGTTTAGCCCATCTAGGTAGATGGGTAAACCGTGTTGATTGGTGCTCACATATTCTAAAAGACGTTCGATATTCATCCTCAATAATTGACATCATGCCAACTATTGGTACAGAATTCTGCATGTATTCTGAGACCATGAGGGTTTCCTCCTCAGACTCACTAGAGGTTTCAGAGTAATGCGAATGATTACTTGGTTCAACTACACTTCCCACAGAAGAGATTACACTTCTTCGGCTTCCTAAGGTTCTTCCGGATCTTAGGTTCATTCACCTAAAAGCTCTAGTCGAGTTTTGCCAAACCCCTAGCTCCCAATTCTCTTTGCAGAACCTCAAAATTGTTTGAATTTTTTTATTAATTGGGGATTTTCTACTGAGGTTTCACTAAAGCTCTCTTTGCCTTGTACCTGACATCGACTAGATTCACAACACACGATACCTGCCAACTGTCGCAACTGAGGGTTCCACGATACTCGACACTCAACACAGAAGTAAGTTCCATGATATTCGATATCTGTCAAATGTCATGAGAAAAGTCTCACGATATTCGATATCTATCAAATGTCGTGAGAAAAGTCTCATGATATTCGATATCTGTCAAATGTCGTGAAGCAAGGTCCATGATACTCGACACTTGACGAATGTCGCAAAGCAAAGCCCACGATACTCAACACTTGACGAATGTCACGAAGCAAAGTCCACGATACTCGACACTTGACGAATGTCGCAAAGCAAAGTCCACGATACTTGACACTTGACGAATGTCCCGAAGCAAAGTCCACGATACTCGACACTTGACGAATGTCGCGAAGCAAAGTCCACAATACTCGACACTTGACGAATGTCAGGAAGCAAATTCCATGATACTCAACACTTGACGAATGTCACGAAGCAAAGTCCACTTGACCGCGGGAAATCACGACACCTAAATGTCGCGACACTCAACTGCGGGAGATCACGACACTTGCCATTTTTTCAAATTTTAAAAAGTAAAATTGAATTTCCAAAATAATGTGGTTGATCCTAGAGCTTGTCTCCCCCCTCTCAAGTGCTTGAATCAATAAAAAAATCTCCTCAACCCTTGGATAGCCCCTCACGACATCTACCGGAGGTCGTTTAGCTATGTTGCTTTGACTTAAGTGGATGTTGAGAGTAGGGATTTGATGTGCTCACCTTGAAAGCTATTCTCCAACTCTTCTACACCCCCACTTGCTCCGCATGGCCCCAAACTCTCATGTCTCCACTCTCTTCGCAATATCCGACTTCCAACACTCTCGATACTTGCATTCGCACAAATGAAGTAAGTGCTTTGATTTTTTTTTGGTTTTTATACTTTTGAGAAATACTTGACTAAAAAGGCTGAAAGAACTATCTTGAAAACTAACCCTAACTTCCTAGCCTACTCACTTACTTCCTCCTTCCTACTCTAACTTACGTCTCTACTCGCTTCCCTAAACTATCAACTCACTACACACACTCCAAGAGCGAGAAGTAGTAAGTGCAGATGAGAGTGACTTATCAAAGAAGAGAATTTCACAACTCCTCTACTCACTTCAATGCTAAGAGCTATTCACCATCCCACGAATGCCTTGGTTTGATTCGACTTTCCCCGGAAACGGCACCAAAAACGTGTGTACCTAAGGAAGGACTTAGGGACTTGTGGAGAAAGAGACTATACCTCAATCTCCCTCAAGTGCATATAGTGGGGACTCACGCTTTAATTGTCAATTCAAGGAGTATCAAGACCTAGCCATGTATGAAGACATGCATTCAAATAATGGTCAATGCAAATGAAGTTTCACAAAGTACAAATAAGTATGAATCCATCACATTCAAGTTTTCAAGATCAGCTATGGTGTCGCGACACTTAGAACAGTAGTCAATAGTAAATCAAGCTTTTCTCTTAGCTCCGAACTCCAAATATAGCGAATAGTAGATTTCTTTCGAACGTCTCGAGAAGACACATCCAATGGTGGTCTTGTCACTCGATTCTGATGCTTTTGCTTCAAGTTATGAGCAAAATACTGAGTTGTGGGATTGATCTTCCTACACTTCAGCACTTCCTACGCTTCAGACACACCTTACCAACAACAAACAAGCACTTCCATGGATAGACAATACTTCTAAGCACTCTTTCCAAGCATCACGCATGCATGCAAGCTCACAAGGAAGAAGATACAGAGAGGAAAAGACACAAATTCGAAATTCTGTGCTCTTGATTCTCACAATGGCAAAAAGTCTCTACAAAGAGTCACAAACTGACTTATATACATGTGCCCTAAAAATGGTCCTTTCACACAAGAGACCGGCACTTTATTAACTAAAAGACTAATTTTCTACTAATTTATAAGGGTAAGATACAAATCTCTATGGGTATGCATCTAGAGGACTTCTCTAGTGCATTTACATCGGAAAATATATTCAAAATGGCTATAATACAAAAATAAAGTGTCCAAATCGGAAAAATTTTGGGGCCCTTCTTTTTCTCTACCTCTTTTCTCTTCTTTGCTCTGCAACACATACTCTAGTTAGCAAACAGGGGAAGGGAAGTAAAACATGGAATCTAAAGGGAAACAAGTAGTTGAACACACTTCTCCATCTAAAGAGCAACTAGAGGATCCTGTTTCTAGAATGGAAGAAGTAGAATTAGGGCAGGAAGTAGAAGAAAACTTAGAAGAAAAAGAGCGTCAACAAGAAGAATATACATATGAGGAACTTTTAGATGATTTGGCTCCTTACCATACCAAGATTGATAAGGTATTGAAGTGTGTATTCCTGAAGTTGGAGTCTTATTTATGAGGTATACAATTGTATTGGTTGCATTGCTCCAAAAATGGTTGGTCATATTCATTTCTTTCAACATTTCCCTAGCTATGCCTACAATGTACTTGTTCTTCCTTTGTACAACCCCATTTTCTTGGGGTGTATACTTGTATGCTACTTGTATTTTGATGCATTGATCCCAAAGAAAATATAAAAATTCATTTGAGAAGTACTCTCCCCGTCCATTGGACCTTAGCTTCTTTACGTAGTTACATTTCTCTTTCTCAACCATAGGTTTGAACAATTTAGAGCATTGAAACACATATGATTTTTCATTTATGAAATAAATCCAAACCATGTGAGTACAATCATTTACAAAAGTGACAAAATACCTATTCCCTCCTAAGGATGGCTCCTTGGTTGGTGCTCGCACATTTGTGTGGACCAATTCAAATGGACATTGGCTGATTTATCCACTCTGGTTGAAGGGAAGTCTCGACTACTTACCCATCTAACAAGATTCACATAAGTTCTTCATTCCTTGACATTGAAAACTTGGTAGAACTTCTACTTGCACCTTTTGCTGCATCTCCTTCATCCTTTGAATGTTGATGTGACCAATTCTTTTGTGCCACAAGTCCAATTCTGCAATCTTCTTATTGACAAAAGTAAAGCATACATGGTGTAAAGGATTTGGGTTTACCTCTGATGTAAACAATCTTCCTTTCTTCTTTCCTCTTGAAACCAACTTGTAGCCTTGTTTGGGGTTCTCCACAAAGCATCCTCCTTTGTTGAATCTCACTTGCCAATGTATATCCACCATTTTGCCCCATGGATACCAACTTCTTAGTGATTGTAGGTACATGAAGCACATATTTAAGACACCTTCATTGTTCTATTTCATCCAAAACTACATTATCTATGTGTGTGATCTCATGGGCTATATCATCCCCTATTTTCACATGTCCTTTACCACTTGGAACATGTAGATTAGTGAACATTAGATATACCATGTAGTAACTAAATTGTTTGAGCTTCCATACATATGCATCATAAAGAGATTTTCATTCTCATAGCTAGTTGATGCATCATTACCTTGCCCTTTGTATGTTGAGCCTTGGTTGTAACCCCTTTAGTTTGCTTCCTTGATAGCAATCCCTTGCATAATGTCCATGTCATCCACATATGTAACATTCTTCGCCATCTTGGCTTCTTGATTGTTGATGTCTTCCTCCTCTTCATCTTTTTGTTCCTCTTCAACTATGTGAAGAGCCTTCTTGGTCATGTCCTTGATTGCTTTGTCTTCCTTCAAGTCTTCCCCTACCCCTACTTTGGTATTGAGGAACCACCACCCTTGAAAGTTTTTTTCCAAAAATAGTCCAACCCCTATCATTAGAGTTAGGAACACTATTACCTAGTTTGGAATGACCACCATTGTGTGACTAGGTTAGAGTCATTGTTTTCTTTTGCGGCTTCTTCATCTTCAAGCTTATCATCTTTGTAGGGGTTAAAGACCAAATGGGAATTTTGGTTGGTTTAGGCCCCCTAGGGTTAAACATGATGGACCACTTAAAGATGGAAACAAGGATACCTTTGATAAGCCATTGACCTTCTAAAATTACATGGAGGCACTGTTAGCAACTTCAAAGAAAAAAGGTAATAACCATTCACCAAATACTGAATTTGTTTAATGAAAAGTCAATGACTCTCCCAACAATTCCTAATCCATAGCCTAAGGGCATCTTGAGTATGCCTCGGCCTATGAAAACCCCTTTAAAGGCCCTCTCACAAAGCTATTTTTTCCAGCTGAGAAAGGTGTTATTATCAATGATCAGGGAAGAATCATCTTCATTACATTGCATGGCATAGACATTAATCTTATGGGGTTCATCACATACTTTCCCCTTTCCTTTGACCTAAGTATAAAAAAGGGGAGAGTTAGGGTTACTTGAGGTATTTTGCACAGACAAACCTAGTGCAAAATTTCATTCCTGTGATATGGATGGTTCCAATTAGGACTTAAAAGATGGCGGCCACAACACCTTGGGGCTCCCACTTGACGAGCTCGAGCCTACAATGAACACGCTTGGTTTTGCTACATTCGAGGATTGAATATCTTGCGTGTTCCCAACTATAGTAGTATGCAAAAAGAGTTGAGAGTATCCATTTGCCAGTGCTTTGTGAAGGGCCATCTAAGTCTTAGAACCAGGAAGATGAATTGTTTTGCAAAGGAGAGAACACTGCCCCCCACACCTACTCATGCAGGGGGGAGAGAACTCCAAAGAAAGAAATGTAAGAGCATACACAAAGCTAGGGTTCACTGAGAACAAAAAGATTGAATTGTTGAAAAAAAAAACTATTTTCCAAGCTTGTGTAGCATAGTGGTTTGATGTTTTGAGTCTTTGGGAGAAAGTCTTAAGTTGAGGGCTTGGATGGACATATCTATGAGTTCCTCAAAGATGGGTGCCTCTACCTTACAAGGTCAAGTGTGTGAGTGTGTTTCCAATTCATTGTACTCTAAAAAAAAAACAATTGTAGAGGGAAAATTTGAGTATTCCACAAAGCAAGCATTAAGATTGAGTAGGCTGATTGAAGGCAATACAACATAGACAATCCTAAGGTGAGAAAAAGATCCATTTGAATCCGATCTAAACTCATTACATGACAACTATCATTGGAAGGGATTGAACCCCTACCCCCTCAAGAGACAAACTCTCCCATGAACTGGACAAACACACATTGAACACATATTGATGTTTTGAACCTTCAAAAATAAGGTTAATTATGTTTATAAAAATTCAAATAAATATTTTTTGAAACAGATTATCAAATTATGAAGTTGTATAAATGACCTCACTAAAAAGTAATGAGGTAGCCATTACATATGGTCGGCCATGGACTATCATAAATCTCTTATGAGGGCACATTGAGAGGAGAAGATCTCTCCATTTGTGGGGGGTAAGTCAAGAAGGACTTTTCTCATAGAGAGGTTTGGCTCTAGGTTGAGTGGATTTGATTAACATAAGACTTAGTTAAGTTTTTTAGCTTGTTGGTCTACATCTAAGTTGATGTAGAGCTTCATTCCTCTACCTCTAGAATGTCCACAAATATTAAACTCTCCAGATGAGCTACAATAAAAGATACATATGGATGCATTCACCATCAATCATTTTCCTCAATGGCTTGAGGGATGATGAGAAGTGGAAAGCATTCACCACTATAGTTTATGTAAGGGAAATTTTTCTAGATGTTGAGCAATTAGTTTCTCTTATAGTAACCAATTCAAGTCTTTTTATGCAAGCAACTCTAGGTGTAAGAACTTCTTTGACGGTGTCCAAGCTTACTAAGAACAATAGGAAATGAAGTTGTTCGTGCCTTTTTGGTTTCTTACTTTATTGTTTAGGAAATGAAGTTGTTCGTGCCTTTTTGGTTTCTTACTTTATTGTTTACTGATCTAATGAATGACTTGAAAATTTGTTCTATTAACATTAAGGGTATTTATGATCATGTTAGGGCTAAAATGCTTGGAAACTAGATTAATATTGTTGACTATATGGATTTCTTATGCCTACAAGAAGTTAAAGTGGGGGGTAGTCATTTGCCTTTTAACCTTAAGATTGTGTGTAACAACTTTTCTTGGTTTCGTATTGACCATCCGTGGGGTAGAGGTGGTGCTGCTAGTGGTGTTTTGAATAGAATCAATCATTGTGTTGTTAAAGTTGTTTGTAGTAGTAATCACCAATGGATTGCTATTAAATTAAACATGCCCTTCAACTTTACCCTAGTTTGCATGCATGCGGGTAATAGTAGTTGTATCCGAAAGGACTATTGGGAAGAGTTAGCTATCCTTGATGGTCCTCTTCTACTTATTGGTGATTTTAATATTATCACTAACCTTCATGATAGATTGGACTCAAAAGGTAGTATTCTTATGGGGGTTGAAAAAAAAACCTAGTATGGTGTGTGCAACAATCATGAACTTATTGATTCCTCCCTCTCTTCGGGTTTTACCTGCAATAATAATCATTATGATGGTTCATTTACAATTGCCAAGATGGATAGATGCTATGTTAACTCCATGTTCCACCAATCCTGTTGGGATGTGAACTATTAGGTTTCTAATAGTCTCATCATGTCTGATCACAAACCTCTCATTTTTTCCTTTAGAAGGGGCAGTCATAACTTCAAGACCGATTGGCCCCACTTAAATGCCAAGTTACTCAACCTTCCCTTTATAGTCGATAAAACCAAAGAGATCATTGATTCCACCTTCTCCCTAGAATATCCTCCCTCTAGAGCTTGCGAGCAAGCTATTAGAAAAATTAAAGCCCTTTTTACACATTATATGAACAAGGCTAATTCCATTAGAGCCAAAAGAACGGAGAATATCATTAGTGAGCTTGAAAATCTGAAGACCAATGCTATTTCCCAAAGGTACTTAGACCTTGAGTTAAGATTAAAGAAGGAGATTTATCTAGAAGCTAGTCAAGATCTAGCTAAATCAAGAGAATTTTGGGATGGGGAGGTTCATAGACCAAATGTGGATATGTATGCTCTAATGAAAGAAATCAAAATCAAGGATTTCATTCCTTTGTGAGCTGATGGAACCACTATCAATATTGAGGAGATCTTGCAAGAGGCTACTAGTTTCTTGACTGATGTTTTCTGTAGATCTCGCAAATTTGGGGAGGATATCAGGAGTGCTAGAGCTCTTATTTCTCTTAAAAGAAAAAAACTATTCCTCCTAGATTGTCCGCTATTTTGGACCTACCCCTCTCTGCTAGTGAGATTAAAGAAACCATAAGTAAAATGAGACCCTGCAAGTCTCCAGGTCTTGATGGGATTCCTAATGAGTTCTTTATTGCGCTTAAAGACTTCTTAACCTCGTACATTCTCTTGATTGGGAAAGAGGTTTCTAGTAAAGGATTTCTCCCTTCTCGTATCAATATTGGAGTTATAAGAATCATACACAAAAAAGGTAATAAGGATTATTTGAACAATTGGAGACCCATTGTGTGGAGGTTCGGCCACCACTTGCTTTTGATCTGCAGAGAAAATCTGCTTATCATCTAAAGTAATTTACTTGCTCATCTATTATTTATAAAATTTTTGCCTCCTCTCTTGCTAGACTACTTAGCCCTATTATGGATAAGATCATCTTACTTGAGCAAAAAGCATTTATTAGGGGTAGATACATCTTGGATGCCATTATCACTTTGTGGGAAGGCATGAAGTGTGCTAATGAGCATAAAAAGGATTTCCTCTTCTTCAAAATAGATTTTGATAGTGTCTATGATAGGATTGAGTGGTTCTTTAGTCTTTACTAGACATTGGTGTTGGGAAGAAGTTTATCAGGTATGTTAGTACTTGTTTTGGTAATGCTTACTCTAGGGTTGTGATTAATGGGCACATATCTGAACCCTTTGTCCTTAGGAGATCCATCAGACATGGTTGTCCTATTGCCCATTTGCTGTTTGCCATAGCCAGTGACTCTCTTGGTTGGTTATTTAAAGATGCTATGAAAAAAGGTGACATCAAAGGTGTCACGATTCCTAACTCTGACAAACAAATTGGGCTAAAAATGTTCGCAAACGACACTAATATGCTGCTTAATGCTGATGAGCAATCTAGCTCTTCCTTTCTTGACTATCTTAACACCTTTTATTTGGCTAGTGGCTCCAAAGTGAATCATAAGAAACTAGCTTTAAGTCCTCCAATAATATCACTCCCTAATGTGTGGTTGATCTTGGTTGTGAAGTCATCAATGATGGTGAGGTTTTTAGGCTTTTGGGCATTCCCATGGGTTTCAAGGTCACTTTTGATCAAAGATGGCATTGAGTGTTTGATAGATTCAGATCTAAAATCTTTAAGTGGTATAATTGCCAAAGCTCCTTCTTCCGTAGGTCCTGTCCTTAATAATTAGGTTCTCCCCACTTTGACGTATTTTCTATCGTGTTGGCTTCCTTCCAAAAATCAACTTAATCAAGTGATTAGTTTGGCCAAAAGGTTTCTGTGTGGTGGGAACAATCCGATTCAGAAGGTCACTAAGGTTTCTTGGGACATATGCTGCTTACCTAAGGGTGAAGGAGGATTGGGCATCCTCTTTTCGATGAAAATGGCTAAAAACTTAACTGCTAAATGGATTCAAAGAAGTACTACTTCCAATGATCTACGGGCTGTTCTGATTAAAAGGAAAATTAAATGTTTTACCTGCAGGGGTATAAATCTTGGACTGGTACCAACCTTTGGGATGCGTTCATTTCCCCTCACACTTCTTCTCCTGTTGGCAGTCCCCTTATCACCAGAATGTGAAAAGTCTGGATGAAGATCAAATATAATTACATCCCCAGCCCTGAGCTGATTACTAACAACCTTTTCTTTTTGCAGGAATCTCCCTGGATTGGGTGGCTTGCCTTCTGGAACAATTCCTCCCTGGCTATTAGAGAACAGAAGTGTTTTAAAGCTGGATACAAATTTTGGAATAATTTTTTGCTATAGGAAAATCTGATATTTGATGACTATATTGGTTCTATCACTAACCTCTCTCATGGTTGCAAGAAGGTGCCGATGACACATAGAGAGTTGTTGAGGAGAAGGCTAAGTAGCAATCAAGAACGTGTCCTGAATATGAAAGATATTACTGCTGACATGATGAAGCGATTCAATGCCAATAAAGGTTTAATTTGCAAGATTGTCTCCAAGCTCAACAAAAGATGGAATCTCCACTAGTCTAATCATCAATGGAGATATAGATTTCAATGCATGTGGGCTTTACCCAAATGCAATAAACACTCAGTGCTCCAATGGCTTATTCTTCATAATGGGCTATGGATAGATAGCTGAGTTCAAAAGTTTAACCTAATGAAGGGAAATGTGTCCACTGAGATAGGGTGGAGGATTTACAACATCTTTTCGTGGATTGTGCTCATGCCAAATACTTTTGGCAAGTGCTGAATAAGATTGCTTGCTTAAGGAACACGGGTCCCCTCATGTCTTTGGAAATACTTATGGGTTGCTGCATCGACATGGACATGGTCTTATGGAACGTCTGGAGAGGATTCATCCTTTGGGCCATATGGTCCAGTAGAAATCATTTTATGTTCCAATCGACTAAAAAAAACTTGTCATTCTCTCTCCAAAGAGATTTGTGTAGTCGACTAAAAAAAACTTGTCATTTTCTTTCCAAAAAGATTTGTATAGCTCAGGCCTTGAATGTGTGAAGGCCATTAGAGATGCTCCTTCTGAACACACAAACAGAAGTAAAATTTTAGCCTCCTTTCCTCTTTCTCTGTGGAAAGAGTTGCTGCTATATTTGTATTCTAAGGCACGTTTGATCATGTTCATTAATCTGTAATCCTTCTGTGGTGTGGCTGGGCTTCTCTTGCACAGCGTATACTCTTTCATTAATTTAATCTTTTTCTCTGTTGCTTAAAAAAAAACAATTCAAGTAATGAAAAATAAGGTTCGGCCGAACTTCCTGTATTAAATAAAAAAAAGCATCTAAATAAAAAAAAGCATCAATATGGTACGACTGCGGAAGGAAAAAGAGAGAGAATCTTTATCATCCCCATGTGCCGTGCAGTAGCGTGAAATGAATCGTAGCTTGTTCATTGTGTAAATTGTATGGAAGGTTGAAGTTTCAACACATAGCATACTACTGGTACTGCACAACTGCAAGTGTCAATTTGCTTTCTGAACACCAAGTAGCAGCGGTCGCGACTCGCCAGTCGTTCTTATGAGAGGTGAGCACTGAGGGCCCGAGCGGCGAGGGGCCTTGGCTTGCAAATCGTAAAGCAGCGTGTCCAAAGAGGGGGTACAGACTACAGTACGTATAAACCCATCTGTTCTGTTCAGGCACTGAGGAGCTACCCCTCTGAAAAGGACTCGTGAATCATTCGGTTCTGCGCGTGCTCTTTCTAGTAGAACATTCACCCGCTGCCCGCAGCCCATTGCCCACTGCTCGCCCCCCAGCTCTTTGCATTTACTCTTCCTTAGTAGCGCAGACATTCCTGAAGGGGAGGGCTTCCGTCACCATCGGGGCCGATGAATTGCGTTTAATCTCTCCAGCTGCCTGTCGCCATACGTAAGATGAATCACTGGTTACTATCTACGATATTCCTCCCTCTTTCGTTTCTGAGATTTATTGCTTGTACATATGGGATATCGTCGAATTCCCGTCTCTAAGGAAAAAGAAAGCTTCGTTTTGCCCGTTGAATCAAGTTTTATCCGAGCTGGAGAGTTCTGCACGTAATCTTGGTTTGCGGAGTACTCCTGAAGCTTCTTGGTTGAAGTTTTCCTTTGCTTTATGTGATGCTCCTAGGCATCCCAGCTCCTTGTCCATGTCCTCTACAGCTGATGTAATTTCGATCTCTTGATGTAGCGATTCCATGGTCCCATCTGAGATTTCAATCGTCTTCGGTAACGACGATACTTCCATTTAAAATCAGTCTATTTATGCTCCGTTTCCGTGAAGAGGCGTCCGAGAAAAAAATTGTTTCGACATTCCACTATTTTATGCGTTTGCCATATCTCTCTGGTGCGGCTGATGGTAAAGAAGACACCTAATATACTTCGGTTCTAAATATTTTTGGGTTCTAAATATTTCGGTGCCTAAATGGCATATGGAGGCCACGCGTCCAGTATCCATTTCCGCAAGGTATTGAAGATCTTCACAAAATTTGATGTCAACAATGATGGCCATCTTAATAGAGAAGAAATGACTGCCCTCGTACTTGCTGTCAATCCAAAGGTGGACTTCAATGATGAGCAGATTGCAGCTATCCTGGACGAAGTATTTCGGACGTATGGAGACTACATTGATGGAGATCAAGGCCTAAGCTTTGATGGCTTGCTGCAGACGTACTATGATGGTGCAGGAGATATTGATAGGGACTTTAATGCTCTAGGTCTTGAATTAGACAAAGAGAATGGAGACATAACGAAGCATAATCGCAGCATTGATTTGGCAGATGAGGCATTCTCCTCACCAGCAGGGTCTCCTCCAGAGTCTCCTCCAGAGTTTCCTCCAGAGTCTCCTCCAGAGTCTCCTCCAGAGTCTCCTCCAGAGACGACTCGAAGGAAACAATCACTTGGATCATGGGCTGAGTCACCCACAAATGGCATTGTATATGAGAGTACATGGGACTTGGTAGATGAGTTGGAAACAGAGATAAGGGAGCTTGAATTGAAGATGAATCAAAGGAGAAAGAAGGATGATATGGGATCTTTAACTTTTGGCTGGGTCAGGGATGCAGAATCAAGAGATGGAAGTGCAGCTACTCAAATAGTAATAGGAAAGAGACCATGGGAGGATATTGGCCCAGATTACCTGAATTTCCAGAAAGCAGTTGCTGAAATATGGAAGAGAGCTGATCAAGGGCGCACACAGGATGAGGCTTATGATGCACATATGGCCTCTGGCCGAATCCTGTTTGATCATAGATTGTACAAAGAAGCCTTGTCGAGCTTTAGAAGGGCTGCACAAATCAGGCCAGTAAAGGTTAAGCCACATTTTCAAGAGGGTAATACACTGTTTGCACTTGGTAGAATCACAGAAGCAAGAGAAGCTTACAATTCAGCTCTACAAGCTGCTGAAGAGGATTCAGATTGCCTTGTCCCTCAGATCCATGTCAATCTTGGCATTGCATTGGAATCAGAAGGCATGTTATTGGGTGCAACTGAGCACTACAAGGAAGCAGCTATTAAAGAACCTAAGCATTACAGAGCACTGAAGCTTCTGGGCAGTGCCCTCTATGGTGTTGGAGAATACAGAGCAGCAAAAGAGGCTCTTCTCGAGGCCATATCCCTAAATCCTGATTATGCTGATGCCCATTGTGAACTAGGTTCTGTCTTGCATGCTTTAGGAGATCATGATGAAGCCTCTGCAGAATTCGAAAGAGCATTGGAATTGAGACCCAATCACATAGAAGCTTTGTATAATCTTGCAACTTTGCTGAAGGACATTGGTCGATACCAAAAAGCAGCTATGTTATATCAAAAAATACTAATTTTGCAGGAGGATCACTGGCGTGCACAACTCAATAGAGCAGTGTCTTTGCTTGGAGCAGGGGATATTGATGAATCAAGAAGAGCCTTTAAGGAAGCCTACAAAATGACAGGAAGATCAGAGCTGCATGATGCAATTGCCCATTTGCAACAGATGGAGAATGGCCATCAAGGTTTGTTAAGCTTCTTCAAGGGAGGTGATACAAACTTTGGTGTAGTTAGCAATGACATCATGGCTAAAGATAACTTCATAGTGGTTGAGCCTACACGATTCAGGAGAGTCAATGCAAAAACCACTCCTAGGCAGCTGCTAGCCTTTGCATTAGATGTCAGACAGTTTCAAAAGCATACTAGATTCAACCGCTGTGATGTTTCTAACTTGAAAAGGGAACTCAGTCAAGTACTGCTTCCTAATCCATCACAGCAGACTATTGTCTCTGAGAAGATGATAAGGAAGGATGCTCTGGAAAACATCGTTCATAGCTTGCTTTCATTCTTGAAGCCTGAAGCTTTCCAAGGGGCCATAAAATTAGTGAATGAGAGGATATTGTTGCCTATAGATTCAACAGCTTCTGGTAGAGTAGACCTGGGCATGGTTTTCTCTGTGTTTGCCCTCATATGCGGAGGCTCATTGGAGAGAAGAAAGCGTGTTGCATTTGATGCTTTAGTGTTCCGATCTCCTAGAACCATAGATGGGGAAATTTCTAATAAAGACTTGAAGGATTATATAAAGTTGCTCAGAATTGCTTATCTACGAACAAAAGATGAGATTAATTCTAATGACAATGTTACTGAAGATCATACAACCCTATCCTTTCCTGAATTTGCAGAGGTGCTAGATGACCCTGATAGTGGTTTTGGAATTTTGAACATTTTGTCAAAGCTAGAGATGGAGGATCATGTGCGGCATGGGCGGCATCTTTGTGCTGTATGCTGTTATCCCATCACTGGTCCACGCTTTAAAGAGACAAAAGTCAAGTTCAACTTATGCTCTCTTTGTTATAGTAGTGGCAAGGTCCCTTCTAGTTCTAAACATGAAGAGAACTACCATTTTAAAGAATTAAATGGGGAAACAAATACCGTGAAAGAGAAGCTGCAGAATTATAGGCAGCCCTTCAAATCTTGTTTGCAGGAGTAGAGGTAAGATGCGAAGTTGTACTTGGAAATCGAGAGAGAAGTTATTTTAGCATAACTAGTCCTCCTGTTACCTTAAACTGTTTCTCTGCTTCTTTCTTGACAGCAGGCTTAGAGTGGTTTGTTTCTTGAAGCGATTCCAGAGAGGAATGGAATCGTTTGAGGTGATTGAAGATCAGCTTCAAGTGAAAAAGTGAGAGATCTAATCATGGAACTGATAGCATGAGCAAGGACTCACATGAAGGTGGCCCAGCTTCTCAGATATTTCATCATGGTATACATCAAAGGGACTGCAAATTCTGGTAAAATCTATTAAATCTGAGGTGCTTGTAATGTGTGCATAGCCTACTCACATATATGCAGTGCTAAAAGCAAGGCTTTCACTTAATAGGAAAGATGGAAGGATGAGGATGTCTATCATGCATGTACACATTTTCTGCTATCAACATTTGAGCAATGGCCCTGACAATTTCTTGTTACAAGTATGAATGAAACATGCATCCTCCATATGAGTTAGCTGATGAAAAGCTATACCATCCAGATTCCAAAGTCTATTTTGCTTCAGGATCATTGTATTTCTCATTATAGACCTACCTGTGTGAACTCTTTCTCAAATGCCACAGTTTTCTGGAGTGACAAAATATTGACAATGATTTTTACCGATCTGCTTATGCAAAAGTCTGACGCATCTCAGCTGGTTCAATTTTATGTTTCTTTTGCTTGTGATGCAAAATCCTGGTCTGAGTAATGCTACATCCAGAATACACACGTGGTTTTGCCTTCATACTATGGAGTTATTTTATCTATTTTGAAGTGTGTAAACTACCTGATTTATTATGTACTTCTTGGTGTGAAAACTTTCAATCTGGGATTGCCTTCTTGGGAAGAGGTCTCAGAAAGTCTCGGAATGATTCGTAAGACAGGTAACTTGCTGCATATGCTAGGAAATCTTCCTAGTTTCATAATTTGGCAGTGGATATGCCAGTGAGTATAGAGATTTAGCTTTGTATAGATTGCTGAACTCGGAGCAGCAAGCACAAGTTTAAGTGTAAGGTGAATTCTTCATTCCAGAATTTCAAATATAAATTATATCAATTATATGCATACTACTGAATCTATTGCCATCCATGGTTTGACATGTATAATTAACTAAATGGATATGTCGCGGCACACATAATGCTCATACACCTACAAGTTGGTATTTCTTTGTTTGTTTATGCCTGTATGTCTTTATTTATGTGCATATCTTTATAAACGTGCATGTGTGTATTTATTCATGAATGCCTGTTATGTATTTATATGTATGTGCTTGTATGAACATATATACCTGCATCGGCAGAGGTTTGCATAGCTCCAATCATGCGATGTGTATGCCTTTCCCACACACCATCTCTACAGGATCGAAGCACTCATGATTGTCAGCTGTCCCTACAGATCTTTGTATGTGGAAAGGTTTAAATCAACAACCTAATACAATTATTATAAAGCTGCTGTCACATTTAATGAACTATATTTACCTCTATTTTGAGTAAAAGACTAGATTCTAGTGCTATCCATACAGATGTGTCCGTATCATGGTACAAAGGGAGAGATTTAAATCGATTATAAAATCGAGATTTAACGTTTGGAACGTTTTAATCGTTCATGCCAGAAATAAAAATCGCGATTTTTATTTTTTCCCACTTTTTTTCTTTTTTGTTTCTTTACATAAGGCATGCAGCATGGCATATTAGCATGATACTACATATACTAATATACTAATAAGTTATGAATTGAAATAAAATTATGATGTGAAACTTGAATTTTGGACATAGACAATAGAAGGGTCAAGAGTCAAGAATAAAAAACATCATACATGGTAAGTTGTAACATAAACATATTAACATGACAGTGTGACACATGTGACATCAATGATCATACTCTAGTCTGTAAGTGTAATAGTGTATACATCCTGATCATCAATGATAATATATCAGTCCAATCACCAATGTCATGGCCCCACGGCCCAAGCCTCAAGGCTCAAGAGTCGAGCCTCATACAAATATCAAAATATATAGACTCTCTGGAGTCTAGAGTCTACACTAAAGTGACAAAACTCTGGACAAATCCTCATCATGATCGTTATCCTCATCTTCATCAAAAGTGCTAGTCCATGAGGATGACTCGGAGTGGGAATAACGTCCAAACTGTGATGCTATAGTGGCGGCAGCCTCGTTTAACAGTGATTCTGCAGAGATCTCTTCCCAATCCTCGAGCCCATCAACGTGCCGACTCGTACTAGCACCTCTACGGCCACGTCCTCGTTGAGATGCAAATTTGCGAGGATGACGAGAGTAGCTGATGGTTTCTGAAATTGCAATGATAAGCTTGCCCCAAATATATTTAGAACTTTGGGCTTGCTGGTAACAAATCGCACAATGAATTTTGCTTTCTGAAGCACAACTCTCATCCAAGATAACTGCCCAATATCCTCCATCATCAAATCAACGCTGTGAGAGGCACATGGAGTCCAAGTTATCTAAGGATACTCTTCCTGTAACATACAACCCATGGATACACAATTGGATCCATTATCTATGACAACCTACATGGCAATTTCAAAAATCAAGGATCATTTCAAACTTCAATCATCAAAGCTATAGTGTGACGTGTCACATGTGTACATACTACACATTTGAGCTTGATCAATCATCATTACAAATTTGTAATACCTGCACCACGTGCTGGGGGCCGATTTCAGTAATGGCTTCTCGCACATGTCATAAATTAAAAGAACAAGCAACAACAAAACACTTCATTAGTTTCAAGTTTCAACTTTCAAATATTCAAACTACTAATTAGATAGTACTAAGTACTAAGTAGATACCAACTTCCAACTTCCAACTTCCAAGTTCCAAACTTCCAACGCAGCTGTGTAGGCAACCGTTCACGCGCAGCTGAGCCACTAAGAACGGGAGAAAATCGAACATGTGAGGGTTTTGCCCTGTAAAAATCGTCGGCAGCTTAAAAAAAATTGCGAATTTAACGATTTAAATCGTTAGCAATTTAAACGATTTTTATTATGCGAATAATCGCGATTTTTTTGTACTATGGTCCGTATCGATAGATCTGGATATTTAGTGTTTTGCATGCATTTACCCCTAGTTTTCCTTTACAAGACTCAAAGTTTTGTTAGAAATTGCCATTTCATGTTGGTGTGAAGTGCATCTCATGCCTGTGCATGCATCCTCCAGGCTCTTTTCTCTAGCATAACATGGGTTGCACCGAAATAGGATACTTAAAAAAAACTATTTTAACTCCAGTACTTTATTGTTCTGCTTAAGGTTTGCATTACATTAGGTATATGCATTGCAGTGTCTTGCAATAATCTATCTTTCATTGAGAATTGAAGATTCTGAGTTCTTTGGAAAATGCTAGTTCATGGCAGTGATAGTTGCATTTCATACATATATAGCTGTTTCAGGCCCCTCATTCACCTTGAAGTTTTGTTTAAACATTTTGAGGTTTGTTGGAAATTGCTGGTTCGTGGTGGCATCATGCAGATTTCATGCTTGCACATGCTATTTCATTCTTCAGGCTCTTTTGGTCACCATGATTTGGGGTTCTATTCCAGATTCAGACAATCTTACAGGTGTTCATTTAATTTGATGGTTTAACATTGAATGATATTGGGTACAGACATTATCCTAATATCATGTCTTGCATTTCTTTGTCTTCAGTTTAGGTTTCAAGATGAAAACATTAGTTCATGTCAGTATTATGTGCACTTCATACTTATACTGCAGGTTTAGCATGCAGCCTTTTCTCTCTGCCAAGTTTCTGCCCAAGCCATTAATGGGGGTCAAATGGACAACCTGATTCATGCCACTTATATAGACTATCTGTTAAACCATATAAAAATGCTGTATATGATGTAGTCGCAGAGCATCACCCTTTGTTATAGAAATCCAGTAGGTATGGTGTATATTTAGTAGTCAGATAGTGTCACCCTTACAATGGAATGCGTAAGATTTTCTCAATCAATCTGTATTCCTAAAGACGCAGCATTATTAAGAAATATGGTGCTTTCATGTGCTCCAGGTCTTAGTGTCAAAGTAGATAGTAGACCATCTCATTATGGTCTGCATTATTTCAAAGTGTTTTCCTGTCTGTGAGGAATAATAGAAGGCCTCATAAAGCAAGAACCTTTTCAGCTGTTGCGAGTTCTTCAGTCCTTAGTCATCATGGAATGAAATCTACAACATAATATTTTGAACTTGATATCAGTTATTGGAGTATGTAACTTGCAAAAGGTTTTAGCATTGCTGTAGTTTCATAACCGCACAATGGCAATCCTGCACTGAAAGCAATGTTATTCAAGTAGATAAAAAAGTATCTAAAATCTTTGCTCCACCAGAGGCATCAAATAGTTTGGCATCCTTAAAGGTCCAGGACATTTTAGTAAAGCTTAGTAATTAGAGTGATGTAGCTTGGACATAATAGAGGAAGATACACTTGCTTGAGCAAGTCAGCATACACTGTTTTCATGTCTGTGAGCTTTGGCCAAGTATTGTTCTCTTTAAGCAGTTTGATTATTCAACCTAGTCACTAGGATCAGAACTACAAATTCTAACAGTTCAGTAACATTATCGGGCATTGTTCATAATGTGATGCTTCAAAGCTCAAGAGCGCTTTGAGCTGCAGGTCTGCTTTCCTTCAAGTTCTTTGAATGTCATGCTCAATTCAAAGTTCAAACTTATTATTATGCCTGACTGCACTAGTGTAAATCTTTTACATAATTTGTTGCAAGCCTGATCTAGCAGATTGCATACAAATCATGAGACACATAATGGATGAGTCTACTTTGTGTACATGTATTTAATTGTGCGTGTATGTGTGTGTGCATGTGTATGTATGTAGTGTGTGTGCATGTATGTATGTATGCGTGTATGTATGTATGTAGTGTGTTTGCATGTATGTATGTATGTATGTATGTATGTATGTATGTATGTATGTATGTATGTATGTATGTATGTCGTGTGCATGTGTGTATGTATGTATGTGTGATGTGTGTGTATGGATGGATGCATGTATGTATGCATGTACGTATGTATATATGTGTGTATGTATGTATGTGTGTGTGTTTATGTATTTATGTATGTATAAATGTATGTATGAGTGTATGTATGTATGTATGTATGTATGTATGTATGTATGTATGTATGTGGTGGAACGAGAGGTGAAGCTCTGAAGAAGTGCACATGATAAAGGAGGAAGATTTTTGAATATCAGAGATACACCAACGATTGCCACTTTTTAATAATAATAATAATAATAATAATAATGATAATAATAATAATAATGATAATAATAATAATAGTAATAATAATAATAATAGTAATAATAATAATAATAATAGTAACAATAATAATAATAATAATAATAATAATAACAATAAATCAAGCCTTGAATTATTGTTTTTATGATTGAGAGGATGGGGAACCATTTTGTAGCTTAAGCTAAGTTTTTTAGAGTAAACTGCACATAAATAAGTAATTAAAATGAGTTTAACAGTCTTAGAGGACTATCTTTAACTAGATTGGCAAATAGAGTGTGAAAGTAACCACATTTTTTGTATGTAACTCAATAAAGAGCTTATTTTTTATGGAGGTCCATTCATTTTGAAGAAAAGAACTCTTGAAATCCATGATCGAGTTTTCTCTTTCACCTTTTTTTCCTCTTTTCTTTACCTCATTTTGTCAATATTTTGCTCTAATATGCAGTACCAAGGTGTTGCCTATGTTGGAGACGATGTCAAATTGTCAACAACTGCAGCATATATTATCCATACTTCTTCTAGAAGAAGAAGCACATGGCGGCATGGCTCAACAAGAGTCTCCGTTCAAGTTCTATATTGGCGGGATATACTATTTTTCAAGAAGCCATGATAGGCGATATGGATAGGATATCATCCTTTCAAAGAACCCACTCGGGTTCACATCCTCCAAGCAGCAGCACTAATCAATAGATTTTGAGATATGCTTTTCATTTGGAGAAAAGTTCATAGCGATCATTATTTAGCGAACACAAGTTTTTTCCCAAAAACTTTTTACAAAGTTTGATTTTCGAATTGGCGCCGTTTCTGCGATGGAGTTTTTCTTAGGAGTTTTTGTTAACGATCAAATTTGATCGTAGTTTTTTTGTTGATCGTTTGCTTTATTTAAGCATGCTTTTGGATAGGTCTATAATACTATATAAGGAGATCATGGGCTCATTATTCATATCACTCATCAAGCAAAGAGGAGGTGATCAAGCCAGCTCTTGTTGTTGAGAAGCTTTGGAGGTGGAGTTTTGGTGAAGGAGAGGCTACTCTCTTGGAGCAAGAAGTCTTCTACAAGGTGGTGGTAACTATCTTTTGTGAGTTAACCTTATATTTTGTTTTTAGGGTTTCTTTACCCTAATCTCAGAATCAGGATTGGTTGATTTACAATTTTGTTACATGATTTTGTGAGAATAAGGTTAGCTTCGTTGCTTGTTCACTTCACACACACTTAGATTATTTCAACATAATCTAAATTTTGTATCATCATCTTCTTGGATATTCTTCCATTAGTGAGTGCACCACTTTATATGATTGAGTAGTACTCCCATGTTGTAATTTGGACATCTATTTTTTAGTAAGTAAGCATCCAGCTTACGTTCCCTATCCTTGTCTCAAGATCTTTCTTTCTATCTCTCACTTATCATCTTAATTAATTAAGTGTGTATGCTCAAAAGGTTTTAGTTTGGAACGATCTTGGGGCCCCAAATTCCAACACTTGGTATCAGAGCATAATTGCTTGGTATCAGAGCATAATTGAAATACACACTTAGTTAAGATGAGTGAGATAAGAATGGAGATTGAAGACAAGTTGGATGGATCTTCTAATTATCCCATGTGGAGTTTCATGATGATGAATATTTTAGTGATAAAGGATTTATGGAGTATCGTCAATGGTTCCTTAACAAGACCCAGACGAGAAGGTGAAGAAGGAGCTACAACAACTTCAAGAGGTACTGGAGTAACTATTACAGAACCAACTGAAGAAGAGGTAACCACTTCGACATCCAGAATCACAGGTAGGTCTCTACCTACAGTTCCTCCTACTGAAGATCAAGCAAGGTTGGATGCTAGAGATGCTTTAGCACTTTCATTCATAGCAATGAGTGTTAAAAAGCATATTCTACCACAGATTAGATCTTGCAGAAGTTCTAGACAAGCTTGGTTGAAGCTTAAGAATCTTTTTCAGAGCAGAAATCATGCTAGGAAAGCTCACTTGAGGAGACAACTAGCAAAATACAAGGATGAAGGCTGGTGAGTCAATTCAAACCCACATTACGAGACTCGTTGACTTGAGAGATCAACTTCCAAATGTAGGAGTTGAGATATCTGCTAAAGAAATGGTAAATACGCTGATTAATTCACTTCCTATTTCATATTGATGTTTTATAACCACTCTTATCATTACCACAAGAGATAGAGAGGTTACATTTGAAGAGTTAGAATTCTTGTCACTTCAAGATGAAGATCAGTTGAAGGGAATGGGAGAGAATGAAGAAGAACTTTTATCTTCATCAAAGAGTAAAAAGAAGAAGAAGGATAAGAAGGAAAAGCAATCCAAGAAGGAAAGTAGGTCCCTCTCACCTTCTACTTTAGATTCTGTTTCTACTACATTTAAAGAGAAGTCTTCTAAGAAGAAGGAAGTAATATGTTTTTACTGCAAGAAACTTGAACATTTAAAAGCAGCATGTTATAAAAGGATTGCAACAGAAAAGAAAAAGGCATCAGATAATGTTGCAGAAGATGATAAAAAAGGGAAATCTCAAGGTGATTCTTATGCCTGTATCACCATTGAGGAAGTAGCTTTTGATCAGGCAGCTTTACAAGTTCTTTGAGCAAGTCCTTGGATATTTGACTCAGGTGCTACAAAGCATATGACAGGTTGAAATGATGTGTTTTCTTCTCTTTCCTATTCTTCAAGTAGAAGAGTTACTATTGCAAATGGCAATGATTTGGATGTTGTGGGAATAGGTACAGTAACCCTAAAGTCAAGAGAAGTGGTAATTTTCAGATTTTAGATGTTTTATATGTGCCTGAAATGAAGAAGAATCAGCTATCTATATCTGCATTTTTAGGTGATGATTTTAAAGTTGTATTTGAGAGAGATCTTTGTAAGATCTTATCACACAAAGATGTCAAGTGTATTTTACAAGGTGAGCATAGAGGAGGGATCTTTGTTTTGTCGAAAATCAGTCAGACATATGCAGTCAAATCTTCGTCACCTTGGAAGATATGAAGCTATGGCATGAGAGATTTGGACATATTAGTTTTGGAGCTCTCAAGAGTATCAAAGACAGAGGTATGGTTGAGAGTTTACCCTCATTCAAGCTACCAGATGATTCAGATATATGTGAAGGATGTTTTGAAGGTAAGATGCATAAACTACCTTTTAAGAAACATGGTCATATTACAGCAACCAGGAAATTGCAGATTATTCATTCAGATGTGAATGGACCTATGAGAGTAGAATTTATTCAAGGCTTCAAGTATTTTGTTCTATTCATTGACGATTTTACGAGATACTCATGGATCTATGGTCTTAAGTTGAAGTCAGAAGTCTTTTCTATGTTCAAGAAGTTTGTACTATGGTTGAAAATGAAAGTTAGGAAACTATCCATATTCTCAGAAGTGATAGAGGTGGAGAATACTTGTCAAAAAAGTTCCAGACATTTCTTGATAAGAGAGGTATTACTCGATACGTTACTATTGCTTATACTTCTCAGCAGAATGGTGTTGCAGAAAGAGAATAGAGTACTTGTTGAGATGATGTGGAGCATGATGGCGTCCAAGAAGCTTTCACCAAAATTCTAGTTTGATGCAATACATACAGCTAATCACCTTTTGAACAGGTCATCTACAAAAGCTTTGAAGGTAATCACACCTTATGAAGCTTATTATGGTAGAAAACCTAATGTGAGTTATTTCAGAGTGTTTGGATCACTTTCTTATGTACATATTGAGAAAAAAAAGGGACCGAGGCAAACTAGATGTAAAAGTGAGGAAAGCTGTTTTTATTGGATATCCTGTTGAGAGTAAAGGATACAGGTTTTATGTTCCAGAGATAGGTGAAGTTATTCTTTCACATAATGCTTATATTGTTGAAAATAAGGTTTATGATAAAGAAGTAGAAATTCTAGAGTTTATTAGTGAAAATGACAATGGATTTTTTAGAAAGATTCTGGATATACATGTTCAGCCATATCAAGAGGGAGTTGAAATTCCTAGGATTCAAGAAAGAGTTGAAGAAAGAGGAATTTCACAACCTTCTACAGAGTCAATTCCACATGAGACTTTGATTCCAGAAATGGAAGAAGTTAAAGTTCTAGAAAGTCCTAATACCTCGGTAGGACAAGTTCCAGAACCTGTGGAAGCTGAAGGATCAGAAAGAGTTTCACCACTATTTAAGGATACACCTACTTGGTTATATTAGATTTGGAAAGATAATGGCATAAAGACTTTTACTGGAAGAACAAGGAGTCAGACTAGACAACAACAACAAGATCATATAAGAACAAGAAGTCAGACTAGACAACAACAACAAAGAGATCATGTAAGTTTTGCCGAAGACTTTGAGATTCATGATATTTTGGCTTTTACAACAGTTGAAGATGAACCTGCATGTGTTAAAGATGCACTTAACATTCCTATTTGGAGAAAAGCTATGCAAGCAGAGATTGATTCTATTCATAAGAATCAAACTTGGCAGCTATGTGAGTTACCATAGGGAAAGAAGGCTATAGGTGTAAAATGGATCTTCAAAATCAAAAGGAAAGCAGATGGTACTTTTGACAGGTACAAAGCAAGATTGGTTGTCAAAGGATATGCACAACAAAAAGGTATTGATCATGATGAGACATATGCTTCTACGTCTAGGATGACTGTTATTAGGTCAATACTTGCTCTAGCAGCACATTTTGGTTGGCACGTATATCAACTTGACATTAAGATTGCTTTTCTAAATGGTGATTTACATGAGGATATGTATATTCAGCAGCCAGAAGGTTTTGAAGAGACAGGTAAAGAACACTTAGTGTGTAAGCTTATAAAAGCTTTGTATGGATTAAAACAGGCACCTAGAGCATGGTATGAAAAGATACATACATATCTTTTATCCATTGGTTTCCATAACTCAGATGTAGCTCCAACTCTTTATGTTAAAGCTGAAACAGGTATGATGATTATAGCAATCATTTATGTGGATGATATTATAGTCATAGCTCCCAGAGATGAAGATTTGAAGATATTCAAAGAACAACTGAAGCAAACATTTGATGTGAATGATTTAGGCATTTCACATTATTATCTTAGGATTTAGTTTCTGTTTCAAGATGAGTGTATTTATATGTCACATCATAAGTACATTGAGAAACTTTTGGAAAGGTTTCAGATGGTTGATTCTAAACCTATGCAAACACCCATGGATCAGAACACATCTTTACAAATGGTAGCAGATGCAGAGTCATTTGATGCCACTCTATATAGTCAAGCAGTTGGTTGCTTGATATATCTTTGTAATACACGTCCTGATATACAGTTTGCAGTTTCTCAAGTATCACGGTTCATGCAAAATCCGACAGTGTTACATTGGAAAGCAGTAAAGCAGATCTTTCGATATTTGAAGGGAACTTCAAATTATGCTATGGTATTTTCGAAATCTACACATTTGTTACTAAAAGTTTTTTTAGATTCTGATTGGGCAGGTGATAGAGACATAAGAAGAAGTACTAGTGGATTTTGTTTTTATCTTGGAGATTGTCTTATCTCATGGCTTTCGAAGAGACAACCCACTATTGCAACTTCATCGTGTGAAGCTGAATATCGTGCAACATTTACAGCTGCTCTAGAGTCAGTTTGGTTGCAAAAGATTTTTAGCTATCTTGATGTGAGAGTACATGAACCCATTCAGATATTTTTAGATAGCTAGAGTGCTATAGCTATAGCAAAGAATCCAGTGCATCATGCAAGGACAAAGCATATAGAGGTACACTACCAGTATATTCGAGAGTAGATAGCTAAGAAGCACATTGAGCTAGTTTATGTTCCTTCTAGTGAGAATGATGCAGATATATTTATCAAAGCATTGACTAGAGACAGTCATGAGAAGATTTGCAGGTTATTGAAGCTTGTACCAATATGACATTGAAAGAGGGATTATTGGAGACAATGTCAAATTGTCAACAACTCCAACATATATTATCCATACTTCTTCTAGAAGAAGAAGCACGTGGCGGCATGGCTACAACAAGACTCTCCCTTCAAGTTCTATATTGGCGGGATACGACATCCTTCAAGAAGCCACGATGGGCGACGTGGATAGGACATCATCCTTTCAAAGAACCCACCCGGATCCAAATCCCGCAAGCAGTAGTGCTAATCAGTAGATTTTGATTTATGCTTTTCGTTTGGAGAAAAGTTCATAGCGATCATTATTTAGCGAACATCAAGTTTTTTCCCAAAAACTTTTTACAAAGTTTTATTTTCAAATTGGCGCCGTTTTCGCGATGAAGTTTTTGTTAACGATCAAATTTGATCGTAGTTTTTTTATTGATCATTTGCTTTATTTAAGCATGCTTTTGGATAGGCCTATAATACTATATAAGGAGATCATGGGCTCATTATTCATATCACTCATCAAGCAAAGAGGAGGTGATCAAGCCAGCTCTTGGTGTTCAGAAGCTTTGGAGGTGGAGTTTTGGTGAAGGAGAGGCTACTCTCTTGGAGCAAGAAGTCTTCTACAAGGTGGTGGTAATTATCTTTTGTGATTTAACCTTATATTTTGTTTTTAGGGTTTCTTTACCCTATTCTCAGAGTTAGGGTTGTTGATTTAGAATTTTGTTACACTATTTTGTGAGAATAAGGTTAGCTTCATTGCTCATTCACTTCACACACACTTAGATTATTTCAACATAATCTAAATTTTGTATCATCATCTTCTTGGATATTCTTCCATTAGTGAGTGCACCACTTTATATGGTTGAGTAGTACTCCCATGTTGTAATTTGGACATCTATTTTTTAGTAAGTAAGCATCCAGCTTACGTTCCCTATCCTTGTCTCAAGATCTTTCTTTCTATCTCTCACTTATCATCTTAATTTATTAAGTGTGTATGCTCAAAAGGTTCTAGTTTGGAACGATCCTAGGGCCCCAAATTCCAACACTTGCCTATGCATGGGAGAGTTCTTTTCAGCCCAAGTCAAATATGTGTTACAATCGATTTTGTTAGTGCTCAGAATTCTGGCATGTTCACAGTCGTCAATCTCTTTGCAAAAGAATATACGCTAGTTGCAATTTTTGCAAGAATGCATAGATCTTTTTGAAATATCGTAAGGATATGCAAGAAGGGGGGATCTTTTGCATAATTTGAGAGAAATTTTTGGATAAAGTCATTGCAAGGATTGATTTCAATATTCTGAGGTTTGCTTGAGTGGTCCACCTTCACGATTCTTCAACACTATTGTTGAGACCATTGCTGGGCTTCTATGCTAATACATGCATTTGAAGCATTGTAGCTTGCAAGAGAGCTTCGAAAGTAAGGTATGCAATTGAGTTTGCAAGAAAGAAACTTGCATGTGAGTGAAAGTTTCAAAGTTTTAATTTTTTGCTAGATTTTTATTTTCAGTAGCTTGGATTAATGAAATTGGAGGAGAGGATAGAATTTTGAGTTTGGAAGTGAATTCACAGATTAAAGAAGTCAAATCCTCCCCACCCCCCAAATAAATAAATAAATAAAAAATTACACAACAAATAATAAGCTGTCATTTTGCTTGTGAGGGAGAGAGAGAGAGAGAGAGAGAGAGAGAGAGAGAGAGAGAGAGAGAGAGAGAGAGAGAGAGAGAGAGAGAGAGAGAGAGAGAGAGAGAGAGAGAGAGAGAGAGAGAGAGAGAGAGGATTTGTACATTTGTGTGAATGCATGTGTATGTGTATATGTGTACATTTGTGTGTATGCATGTGTATGTGTGTGTATGTGTGTATCTCTATGTGTGTGTCTCTATGTGTGTGCATGTATAAGTGGTTGTATCTATGTGTGTGTATGTATATATGGGTGTATGTATCTATGTGTGTGTTTTTATGTATATATGTGTGTACGTTTTTGTGTATGTGTGCATCTCTATGTGTGTGTATGTGCAAGTATCTATATGTGTATGTGTATGTGTGTATGCGTGTGTATGCATATCTATGTATTGTGTGTGTGTGTATGTATACATGTGTATATGTATGTATGTGTGTGTATACGTGTATGTATACATGTGTATGTATGTGTATGCATATGTATATGTAGTGAGTGTATGTGTGTTTTTGTATATGTATGAGTGTACGTTTGTGTGTATGCATGTGTATGTATGTGTCTCTATGTGTGTGTGTATGTGTATGTGTGTATCTTTGCATGTGTAATGTGGATGTATCTATATGTGTATGTATGTATACATGTGTATGTGCAAGTGTCTATATGTGTATGTGTATGTGTATGTGTATATGTGTGATGCATATATGTGTGTGTATGTATGTGTATGTGTGTGTATATGGTTGTAAGTATATGTATGTGCATGTATATTTATGTATGTATATGTGTGTGTATGTGTATGTAGGTGTGTATGTGAGTGTATGAATGTGTGTACATGTGTATGTGGGTGTGTATATATTTATGCATGTATGTATGTAGGTATTCATATGCATGTGCATTATTTATGCATGTGTATGTATGTGTGTGTCTCTATATGTGTGTGTATGTATATGTGGGTGTATGTATCTATGTGTGTGTCTGTATACATGCATGCATGTGTGTATGCACATGTATATATAGTATGTGTATGTATACGTGTGGAGACGTGCGTATGTGTGTATATATGTATGTATGTATGTGTATGTGGATGTATGCATATGTATGTATAGTGTGTGTGTATGTGTGTTTTTATATGTGTATATGTGTGTACGATTATGTGTAAGTGTGTCTCTCTATGTGTGTGTCTCTGTGTGTGTATGTATACGTGTGTGTATGTATATTTATATCTGTGTGTGCATAGGTGCATGTGTGTATGTATGTGTGTATGGATGTGTGTCTATGTATGTGCATGTGTGTGTATGTATGTCTGTCTGTGTGTAAGCATATGTGTGTATGCATGTGTATGTATGCATGTGAGTGTATATGTGTGTGTCTATGTGCAAGTATCTATATGTGTATGTGTGTGTATGCATATGTGCGTGTATGTGTATGTGTGTATACGTGTCCATGTATGTGTGTGTATATGTGTGTATGTATATGTATGTATGTATGTGTGTATATGTGTCCATGTATGTGTGTGTATATGTGTGTATGTATATGTATGTATGTATGTATCAATGTATATGTGTGTATGTATATATGTGTATGTATGTGTGTGTATATGTGTATATATGTATGTATATGTGTGTGTCTATATATGTGTATGTATATATGTGTGTATGAATGTGTATCTATACTTGTGTGTGTATATGTCTGTATGTATATGTGTGTGTATATATGTATGTATGTGTATGTATATGTGTGTATATGTGTCTATGTATGTGTGTGTATATGTCTATGTATATATGTCTATATATGTGTGTATATGTGTGTATGTTTGTGTATATGTGTGTATGTATGTGTGTGTATATGTATGTATGTATGTATGTGTGTGTATATGTGTATATGTGTGTATATGTGTATATATGTATGTATATGTGTGTGTGTATGTGTGTGTATGTATATATGTGTGTATGTATGTCTGTATGTATATCTGTGTGTGTATATGTGTATATATATATGTATATGTGTGTGTATATGTGTATATATGTGTATGTATATGTGTGTACATGTGTGTATGTATATGTGTGTATGTATGTGTGTGTATATGTGTGTGTATATATATGTATTTATATGTGTGTGTATATGCGTGTATGTGTGTGTATATGTGTATATGTTTGTGTATATGTGTGTATGTGTGTATGTATGTATGTATGTATGTATGTATGTGTGTATGTATGTATGTATGTATGTATGTATGTATGTATGTATGTATGTATGTATGTATGTATGTATGTATGTGTGTGTGTGTGTATATGTGTGTATGTATGTGTCTACATGTGTATGTATGTATGTATGTATGTGTGTGTATATGCATATGTGTGTATGTATGTGCATGTGTGTATGCATGTGTGTGTATGCATATGTGTGCATGTATGTGTGTGTATGTGCATGTGTACCTACCTCAGGGCTCACTTGCTCGAGGTTGCTCTTTGCTCTTCGCTCTATGTTTGCTTGTCGATCCGAGAAAAAGCTATTTTTTTTTCTTTAACTCTTAGACCATTGCTTATGCAATGCCCAAGCATCGCAGGCAATTTGCTTGTGTCGCTAGACTTCAATGCTTGTAGCGACGCTACGACTGAACATCGTATAGTGATGCTCAACATTGCATGTGCGATAGCCTCGATTTATTTTTTGGGTTTTTTTTCTTACACATCTCTTATGTGATGCTATTTTAAAGAAGCATCGCATGAGCGATGATACCCACTTTTTTTTTCAATCAGGGGTGTCGCTATGCCCCCGCTATTCTTTTAGTGCAAGTCATGCTTTATACTTTGGAGAAGCACTATCTGATGTGAATTTTAGCTTATATACCCATTTACATGGTAAAGATTTCTTGCCCTCTGGCAAAGGCACTAAATCCCAAGTACCATTCTTGTGAATACAATCCAACTCTCTTCATGGCATGCTCCCATTTTACATGATCCTCTGTCTACATAGCCTCTTTGTAGCAAGAAGGCTCACCAACATCTATTAGCATAACAAAATGTAAACTTGGAAGATATCTATCAGGTGGATGTGAGACACGTGCAGAGCATCTCAATGGTTGCTGAAAAGGAACATTTACAGACTGATCTGATTGGACGTTCTCTTGAACGTCCCTATGTGCAACATTTTTATGCATGCTAATTGGAGGACTAGTATCCTCAAACACCACTCTTCTCACTTCAACCTCCTTAATGGGCTATTTATGCATCTTAGACTCATTGAAAATGACATCAATACTTCTGATCATTGACTGTGTTTCAAGATCCCATAAGCAATATCCAAATTGTCCTTCTCGACCATATCCAAGAAAAAAATTTCTTTGACTTATGGTCCAACTTTTGTCTAAGATTTTTGGGTATATGAACATATGCTTCACACCCAAAAACTCGACGATGATCATAATATGGTGGCTTCCATGTCCATAACTCTTGTGCCACTTTCAAGCCTTTGGCACTACTAGGTGAAAGGTTAATCACATGAACTACATTCAATAGCGCTTTTGCCCAAAAGCCTTGTGAAAGGTTTGCATGATGCATTTTGACTTATGGTCCAACTTTTGTCTAAGATTTTTGGGTATATGAATATATGCTTCACACCCAAAAACTCGACGATGATCATAATATGGTGGCTTCCATGTCCATAACTCTTGTGCCACTTTCAAACCTTTGGCACTACTAGGTGAAAGGTTAATCACATGAACTACATTCAATAGCGCTTTTGCCCAAAAGCCTTGTGAAAGGTTTGCATGAAAGGTCTCAAGTGAAACATGCCATTTTCTAAAAGTAGGGAATACCTCATGGTTCAATTTGATAGGATATACCCAAGCTTTTCTAGTAGCATCATCTATGAAAGTGTTACCAGCTTGCTACGCACCTTCGGTGTTGGTCAAGCTTCTTGACTGAATGGTGTAGCTTCTTGATTGAATGGTGTAGCTTAAGCAAGACAAGACAAGACCAGAATGGTCTCTTTAGCGCAAGACAAGACCAACATGGTCTCTTTAGCGCCAACATGGTTTCTTTAGCTTCACCAACATGGTTTTGCACAAAGTAAAGAAAACCACCTAATGACCTTGTGGGCATAGGACCACACACATGTATTAACGAGTACTAAAGGCTGAATTGAAGAATCAATGTGCGTTCTATGCACATTTATGGTTTGCTTTCCATATTGACAGTGCTCACAAAATGAAAAATCAGAGAAAGATAACACAAGTAAGTAGCCAGAACGAGAAAGATTTTCCATTCCACTACGAGATATATGGCCCAAGAAAACATCCAAATACAAGCCATAGGCTGTTCAGTAATAGCTAACAAGTGTTCTTTTTGTGATACAAATAAAGGATAAAGTGAGCCAACTTTGCGTCCTTTTGCAATAACCATATTGCCCTTTGATATGCAAAAGGATTGAGCATAGAAGACCACCTTGTAACCAAGCTCATCAAGTTGACCAAATGACATCAAACTATGTGACAACTGAGGTACATGGCACATTATGCATAGTAAATTTTGAACCATCAATGAACTGCACAACCACATCTCCAATCTCGACAACATCACATTGATAAGAACCACCAAGTCTCACAGTACCAAGAGACCTTGTTGCATGAGTAGAGAACCACTCTCTATATGGTGCCACATGGAAAGAAGCACCACAATCTAGCAACCATGTGTGGGAAAGAGAATCAGTCATAAGAGCCTTGATAGGCATAGTACTCTCAAGTGTCAACACATCATCATCATTAAAAATAGCATTGATTTCTTTAATCTTCACGGTTGAAGTAGATGGTAAATTAACTATTTAACATGCCCATCACTATTTTTCCCTTTACCTTTAGCATTATTTAACACAAAACAATCTTTCTTCATGTGTCCTTTCTTATGACAATAATGGTATTCGATATCCCTCTTCCTTGATTTACTTCTACTCTTATTTCGTTGATCATTCTTTTCCTTGTTCTTGCTCTTGCCACGTTGTTGATTCTTTCCTTGGTAAGAATCATGAACATTATATGCATCTCCACTCTGAGTGCCAACCATTGATTTTCTACAAATCTCCTCACTCAAGAGTGCTCCACATATGTCATCCAAAACCAGTTTACCACTAGGTGCACTATTGCTAATAGCTATGCAAAATGTACCCCATGATGATGGCAAGGTGCATAGCAACAAGAATGCTTTCATTTGATTATCCATGTCCATTTTCTGAGCTTGTAAATGGGAGAATATAGCATCAAACTTATTTAGATGAGCAAACTGTCTGTATCCTTCATGCGAAGATCATATAACATTCTCATCAGGTACACTTTGTTTGATGCCGTTTCTTTTTCATATGTATTGCATAACTTCTTCCAAAGCTCGTTTGCACTTTCACAGTCCAATACTATAAAGTAAACATTATTTGCTAGGTGCAATCGAATGGTAGACCTTGCCATTTCATCTAACTCATCCCAATCATCTTCTTCCATTTTAGTAGGCTTCTTGGAGATTCCATTTACTGGCTTCCATTGCCTCCTCTGAATTAACACATCTTTAATCTGATTCTTCCACAGAGCAAAGTTTGAGCCATCAAATTTTCAAATCTCAAAATGGTCTTTGCCCTACAAGTTATAGCTCCTTCTTAGAACACGGACACTAGACTTTGATCCACCAGACATGCCTGAGACCTCTGATGCCATGATGATAGAGAACTAAATAAAATGATAATGGAGCTAGAGGAGCTCAAAAATACCACTAAGACTCAAAGAAGGATGAACAAGTGTCAGATTCTAAGAAAAATTCAGCACAATCTTCCTAAGAAAATTAATTAATGGATAGTAATGACCAAGCAAAAAGGATTATGTGAGAATAAATGTTTTCATACCAATAAGTGTATCACGGAGTAAATCGACCACTGTATAGTTGACAAAACCAAAAAGAATCTGGAAAAAGTTTGCCAGAGTATCCTTTGCAAAATGAGCATATGATAAAGTCAAAATCTCATAAAACTACAAGTACCGACATGTTTACCTGCATAGTGAATCACTGACTCCACTGCGTATAATCAATTATTGGAAAGAAGGCAACTAGGCTTATTGAGCACCTATGAACAACTATCATACATCTCCTATGGCGAGGCTGGGTAAGTCTTCCACATGCATCATCGAAGAGACCCCGACATCTAGGTGTATCTCAGTTAAGAAAACCTCACCACAATCCTCTTTATCAAATGTAAAAGGCTTTATACAAAAACATAACCGCTATATCAATGACCACATGGATGTACATAAGAGATATCCATAGAAGCGTACATAGTGTGTGTGTGTGCTCAATATATGCAATAAAATGACACTGAAAGACTGAATGCACAACCCAAAAACTAGCCAACAACACCTGCAACTGTCTATCAACTCTGTTGTTTAGGTTAAAAACGTGCATAATTTTGCAGTGGCTTCTCCCACCACAACTGAAAACCTTTTGAGCAACATGTAGTTTTATGAATGTGGCTGAAAACATGCCCCCAAAGGTGAATACTTATTTCAGGAGAAGTACAAAGGACACTCTTCTTGATCCCTATGCATAAAAGTACTCCAAAGTGGCTCCTAAAATCACCCCAAAAATGCTTCAAAAACAGGCTTTGAAAGCAAAGAATGAAGCTTTGAGGGACCAAAACATGTTCAAGGTAATGTTAACCTTAGTCTTTCCCCTTCTTTAGACACTACAAGAGTGTAGCTTAGTGGCAAGAGATTGCCATGGTTAAGCGAGCTCTAGGGGGAACAATAGTGGGATGGGTGACCTGCAGAGAAGAACCAGGAACCTCTATCTTCCTTGATCGTTGAGGTCCTCCCTCTGCAACCAACAATGACTTTAGTGAATCAGATGAAAAGGTATGCCAAGGTCTATGACTTGGTCGCCACCTTAGTCGTAAGCCTTGGAGAAAGCCTTGGGTGGATGGGCAGGTGCTCACTTTGCTTGCACAAAAGGAACAAAGCTTTTGCATCAAGATGCACTGATACCAATGAAGTATTTTGATGGTGATGCACCATTGTGCGCTCTCCTTCTTGATAGTTCCACAACGATATCCTCAGAGTAGAAAATTGAGCTCCAAGCTCCACACACAATACTCTGCATAGAGGCTATAGAATACGTTGAGAAACATAGTACATAGGGAGCATGAACACATACTTCTTAGGTGTTACAACTAAGGTTGAACTTACAGTTTGTGGCTAACCAGACCACTATATATTCTATTAAAGAACATATAAAAAAGTTTCCGATGGCCATTTGGCCTTTCAAATGGATACTAACGGTAACACCAACTACATGGTATACAAGTGGCAAATTTTCGCTCTTCTTCACCCTCAATCATCAAAGGCTAAACAGAAGGGAACTTTGTTATCCAATCTACTTTAAAAGCCCTTTCTATATCCCATTGACCCTTCCCTCTCTTTAAAAGTTTAGAAAAAGAAGTGTCAAGGTTTTGGACTCAATCACAGAGATGTTAGATCCAAAACCTTTTCATGAACCTTCTGGTGAAGGTCACGAAATTAGAGGTGAAGTTTAGGTTCAAGGGATGATCTTCCTATGCATGAAGAGTGCATGACATTCGACCCTCCAATCCTTTCTTTAAGTGAATAAAAATCAGAAATAGATTTTCTCTTTGGTCTCGAATCCATGACAACCTTTCCTTTTCCCTTTGGCTTTACCTTTATTGTTCCTGAATATATAGCACACACACATGAACACATCCATGAGAGAAAAATGTAAAATCTTCCAACACTAATTCTATATATATATATATATATATATATATATATATATATATATATATATGCTATGGCGTTACAATTAGAAAACAAAGTGGGCGGATTCACTAAAGACCTAGAGTGGCTGAAAGCATCCCGACAATCCAACAAGGATCCTTTGAAACAAATTTACTATACCAAATGCAAAAATCCAGGGCACAACAGTTCAACATGCGCGCTGAACCAAATGTATTGTGCAATTTGCCACACAACAGACCACACTACGGAGACTTGCCCGTATAATGCCAAGGTACAGAACAGAGCAGCTGTTAATGCCATCATTCAGGAACAAGGGCAACCGGGCAGCCATTATGTACCTCCACAGATGCGGAATACCCCGTACCAGGGATACAAGAATTATCGTGGTGGGATGGTCAAGTAATTTTGGACAAGCTCGGTGGAATGCTGGTCCATCAGGAGAAGGTGCATCTCCTCCCTCTCCTAAATGTCATTTTTGTGGTGAAATAGGGCATATCCACAGGTTCTGCAAAGATGCAGCTGAGTATGATAAAAAGAAAAAAGAACGACAACATCCGATGGCCAATATGGTGTACATATCAGCCGTGGATATGCAAGCAGCAGTGATGCAAACACGTTCGGGCAAGCAATTACAGCTAGCTATGGAGATCTTTGAACCAGGAATTCGTGAACAACAGTAGGCATTCACAAAGGCAAGCAAGTGGGCTACGCATGAACAATCCGTATTTCCTGACCTAGTTCTGGTGATGCAGCAAAGTATACTACCGGAACTACTAGAAGGGTGAAATCTGACTCATACAGTACCGGAGTCCACACCCGAGATCGTACCAGAAACAACCAAAACTGATTCAGTGTGGGATGTTCTGTCCAAGGCATCGATTACACTACCACTGGGACAACTATTGGCTTTGGTCCCTGGAGTGCGTCAACAGTTTCAGCAATAGGTCAGTCCAGGATCCTCGAGTGCTCCCACAACAGCCACAATTCAACCGGAATTGGACCCAATGGTGGACCATACGGTACCACTGATTACGGTATGGTACAAAAACCATAAAATCACACAAGTCTTAATTGATGGCAGATTTGGTATCAACATTGCAATAGAAGCACTTTGCAAACGGCTGGGGTGGATGCAAATTGAACCTGTTCAATTCTTTGTATGCATGGCTGATCAATCTCGAGTCCATCCGGTGGGCTTGGTGCGAGATATTCCGATCACTCTACAAGGTTTTGTTTTCCAAATGACCTTTGTTGTGATGGATTTACCCGAATCGAGCATGGATTAGAATTTGCTCTTTGGACGTCCTTGGCTAAAACAAGCTAAGGTAGTGCAAGACTGGTGAGCGCATGAATTAGTCTTAAAAAATAATCACCGGAAATATGTTGTCCCATTGGACGACATGAAACCCTGTGACTTACATGCACGACCATATTTAGCAGAGCTTGTACACATGTTGGATGGTCTCTGCGATGATGAAGAGGAGACTTTCCTTAAGGCCAACAAGGATTTGATGGCACTTGGCACTATAGATTTACAAACGGTGGTTGATAACTGGAGTTCGGCAGCCTGCACGGTGGTACCTTTGACAAGTGAGCACGAGTCGAGTATAGACCAAACTTTGGATGAATCAATGCTCCAACAATTACTCCCTTCCTGAGATGACTTGGAAAGGCCCCGATAGTTCTATGTACTGGAAGATGAGCTGATCACCTGCAATTTAGGTGACCAAACCAACCCACGACCCGTAAAAATAAAGGCCGGACTATCCGCGACTTTCTAGGAGCACCTGTTGCAGCTGCCACGCGAGTTCGTTGATGTGTTTGCATGGGATTACAGGTATATGAAGGGGTTGGACCCCCCGATTTATCAACACTGAGTGGTGCTGAAACCGGATGCGAGACCCATCAAATAACCCAGTTACAGGATGAATCCTAACTATGCGGCACATGTTAAAACCGAGCTTGATTGGTTGTTGAAGGTGGGATTTATTGTGCCTATTGAGCATGCAGAATGGATATATCCCATTGTTATAGTTCCGAAGAAAAACAAGCAGCTGCGGATATGCGTGGACTACCAAAAGCTCAATGCCGCAACCGTACCTGATCCATTTCTGTTGTCATTCCTGGATACCATGTTAGACGACGTGGCCGGCAGGGAGATGTATTCCCTTCTAGATGGATACAGTGGTTACAATCAAGTCCGAATGGCCGAGCAGGATATACCCAAGATTGCATTTATTACAAACTGGGGTGTCTATGCATGTACCGTAATGTGGTTTGGACTATACAATGCTCCCAGTACGTTCCAACGCTGCATGCAGGAAATTTTTTCTCCTTATCTCACCACATTTATGAGAGTGTATCTGGATGATTTCTCGTTATTTGGTGATACGTCGGCACACATGTACCATTTATGGTGTTGCTTTTCGAAGTGTCGGTAATATCGCTTGTGCCTGAATCCGCATAAATCGGTATTCTCTATTTCCTGTGGTAAGTTTCTCGGGCACGTTATTTCAAAACACGGCATTCAGGTGGATCCAGATAAAGTGAAGGCCATACTGGAGGATTGTGCTCCTAAGACACCTAAAGACGTGATGCAGTTTTTGGGCCAAATCCGATGGCATGGGTGGCATCTGCGTTGGCTTGCTCATCTAGCAATCCCACTTAATCGATTGATCACCAGTAGCCCGCCTAAGTTCGAATGGACCGAACTTTCTTTTGACAGACTGAAATCATTGTTAACTCAGGCCCCCATTTTACAAGCACCGAATTAGGACTTGCCATTTCATGTCTTTGTGGATGCATCTGATAGTGCCATTGGAAGCGTGCTGATGCAGCAGACGGATAAATGGTTTTGTCCGGTATATTATGTGAGCCACAGATTGGCTCCGGTAGAGCGTAACTATTCAGTTACTGAACGAGAGTGTCTTGGGTTAGTATATTTTGTGAAAAAATTTTGACATTATCTGTTGGGCAGACCCTTCACCTTCCACGTAGACCATGCAGCATTGGTGTATCTGGTGCACAAACAGCATTTGGGAGGATGGCTAGCACGATGGGTCTTGCTGCTTCAAGAATTTGATTACTCCGTTGTACATCGACCAGGGTCAGCTCATGCTCTTGCTGACTTTCTCTCTCACTTGGATTCCGGTGAGCCTCCGGAGGGAATTGATGACACAACACCAGCCATCTATGCAGTAGAGACAATACAAGATGATCAACAGGAATTACCGGTACCCTCTTCTTACTATGACACCTTGCTTCTGTTCTTGACTAGTGGATGTCCGCTTGGCATGATTTCTTCAGCTGCTAGACAAAGACTCGCCATGTACAGTCGACGCTTTCGGTTGATTGTCGAACAATTATATTACATGGATCACTCAGGATTATTACTCAGATGTGTCCCCCCACATGAAATTGCTTCAGTCGTTACCATGGCCCATACTGCCCCAACCGGAGGACATTTTGCGGTTGACCTGACTCACCGAAAGATTCTGCAGAGTGGATTGTGGTGGCCCACTATGTATCATGATGTCACCAAATATGTACAACAATGCGATGAGTGTCAGCGTTTCGGTCAGCCTTTACAGCGACACTACTTCCCATTCCAACCCGTTGTGCCTCTGGAACCCTTTGAGAAATGGGGTTTGGATTTCATAGGACCAATTACACCCCCGGCAACAGTCACCAATAACAAATATATTCTGACATGCACTGATTACGCAACTAGATGGGCCGAGGCATGGGCTCTCCGATCATCTACAACGGCTATGGTTGTTAATGCTTAATGAAGGATATCTTTCTGCGTTATGGGTTACCCTTGGAGATAGTAACTGATCAAGGTACACACTGTGCAAATACATTAATGCAAGTGCTTACGAAAACATTCCAGATTGTGCACAAATTCAGTTCTCCCTATTACCCACGAGCAAATGGACTTGCTGAGAGTACCAACAAATCTCTCTTAAACGTCTTGAAGAAATTGGTGTTAGATTTCCCAGAGAGATGGGACCAATTTCTTCCTGCTGTACTATGGGCTTATCGTAACACATAGAAAGTGGCGACCAAAACAACTCCTTTTAAGTTGGCATATGGATTGGAAGCAATTGCTCCCATGGAACTGGTGCTTCCCAGCCTGCGTGTGGCCCTTGAACGGAAGCTATTATCAAAAAATATTTTCCCTTTCGATTGGAGGCTTTATGGTCCTTGGATGAAGAGCGTCTGGAGAGTTTCCTGGTGATGCAGGAAGTGCAACTGAGACAGGCCAAAACCCACGATCGTTTCCTCAAAACTCCGGTGTTTACGGTAAACCAATTGGTCCTCTTCTATAACGCTAAGTCTAATAGATCCGTTGAAAAATTTAAGCTATGATGGTTCGGTCCATACCGGATTGCTGAACAAGTGGGACCCAAAACTTTTCGATTATCCACCTTAACTGGTCACCTTCTCCCTAAAGTGATTAATGGTTCGAAGCTTCGACCCTACTATCCGTCATCTACCACCTCGTGAGGTGTCTTCAGTATTTTTACTCTTTTATGCTTGTCACTCTTTTCCATCGCCTTTCTTTTCTGATCTCCATGTTTCGGTTGACCAAGTGACCGTAATCCTTTCGTTTTCTTATCTAACCATGATTAATAGCTGTCTCTGTGTTGCTGCATCTGTTAATACATGCATGTCGCCATTATGTCGGTATATTTCCAATACTGCGTTATGATTAGGGTTCTTGCTGCCTGATTTTTCCCGTGTTTCTACTTAATCTTGTTCTTCTTGCTGTTAGTCGCTATTGTGTCTTTGTGTGTTTGTCCCTTGTGTGCTCTGTGTTTTCGCTTGTCTCTGAGTGTGCCATGGAAGCTCTTGCAAACATAGTAACCTTCCATGCGGGTTTCACTCCAGATGTGAGTGAGTATTTGCATGCTCGGGGATTGTTGGCCTTTGCTGAATTGCCTTGGCATTCAGTGGAGTGTCATCCCTTTCATGCGTAGATTATCTTTGCCATAGCCGCCACGCCTGCTACAGAGCAGTGCTGGCCCTTAACGTGCTTAAACCCTCGTGTAGTCCTTACACTAAACACGGTTGCTGAGGGATTTCATCTCCCTCAGGAAGGGTTGGTCGATGGAGCACTCCTTCCCCTAGTGACCATGAAGGAATTATTTCCCCGACACTCATCTAATGAGTTTGCCATTCTTTGCCGGCCCGAGCCAGAGTGCACTGCGCAGCAATTTCTTATAGCCGCCTTAAACATGCAAAAATGTATGTATGGCATTTCCAGGACTTTTTACTCGATGATTGATACTGCCTCTCGAGAACCCGTCAATTTCACATCCTTTTTCTTCCGGTGCATTCACCGTGAATGCTTAGCAGTTACCAAACAACTCACCAAGCATGAAATTCCATGTACTCGATTGCCCCACCTCCTTACCCTTCTCCTTCCGGTGATACAAGCCGCGCAACCACCTCCAATGGATACCGTGCTGTTACATGAGGAACTACACAGATGCTTGAAGAGGACGATGATGAAGACCTGCTCCATTTCTTCCAGCAGAAACACAAACGAATTAGCCCTTCACAAAGTCAAGTACAGGACACCACCATGGTTCCCGACATTGAAGTATTCCATGACACCGCTACTTCATTACAGGTCGATTCTGTTCCGTCTTCTCCTAGTAAGTGGCCCGAACCAGACGTTATTACAGCGGGAGGAATCTCATCAACCGGAGGCTGAGGCTGTGAAGGAACAGTGGAAGATACCCCTGCTAATGAGTGTCATCCTCCTTCTTCACCAACCGCAGATGACCAAGCAGATACAGTCAATCAATCGACTGGTAATGAAGAAGCAGTTACCAAAGCCGCCCTATCGGACCCTCAACATGAGACCGGAATAGTTTTAGTTCCGACTTCTCTTATCCCTCTTCCTCCTCCAACCACAATTTCTAATGCTGTTGAAGTTCTTCCCTCTTCGCCTGCACCTGCCAATCAAGCGGCATTGACCAATCTCTTATCCTCCCCCGACTACTTTCCCCCATCCTCACCTCACCTGCAGTCTGCACTACCATCGCAGCCTGTTTCTTCTCTTTCCACCCCGGTGATGTTTGCTGAATTGGCATCCATGGGCCAACTCCTCATCCAATTCTCTCAGCAATTGCCCCTCCAGATGAAGATGGCCACTCAGACAATTCAACAGGAGTTGCAGAGCAAGGTTGACCTTCTAGAAGCAGACATTGCCCCTCTCCAAGAAGAAGTCCTTGCAACCAAAGCCGAGAATCATTCATTGCAGACTCAAATCCAGCAACTCCACGAACAATTAGGAGTAAAAGACAATATCATTGCTCAACGGGACACCGCAATTACCGAATTGAGGCAAGAAGTGGCAGACAAGACAGATGCTATGACCGCATTAGGCAATGAGCTCCACAGTATGCGAGATGCACTCAGTGTATTAGAAGAGGCCTCACAGACGTTAGCGGCCAATGTGCTTAAAGCAGAAGCTGAATTGCATAATGTCACTGAGAGATTGTTCCAGAGAGATCAAGAGTTTACTAAAGAGATTGCCAATACCCTCCAGTTTAAGAAGGAACTTGAAGGTGTGCAAAATGAGAGAGAAGACTTTTACAAGACGATGCAGTTTCAAGTGCAGGAACTTGAAAAGAGAGAAAAACAGTAAGGAGTTCAGGCAGACACGCTCTCGCGCATTGATGCAAACATAGCGGAAATAAAGCTGCAACGAGACGTTGCGACGACCAATGAATTTTATCTACAGGAATCATTTTTGCAGACGCAGACGAAATTACTTATCAGTCAGGTCATAGCTATGAGTTCTGTTAGGATTGATGCACAACTTATAAAACCTGCAATTTTGAAAGATATGCTCGATTCCCTAAGGCAGAAGATTACACGTACCTTCAAAGTAGCTCACACTATCTATATTCAGGGCATCATAGATGAGTTGTGATTGTGTAATTACAATTTTGGGTTTGAGTCCACTGTGCGTGCCAGTGTAAGCCACCGGAAAGGAACTCATAAATTTTGTAATATATATTCTGAAAAGTCGCACGCATGATGTAAAGGCGTAGCGCAAAGTTGTAACCTTTGAGAGATTAATGAAAAGAGTCGCATGAAGCAAAAGGTGTAGTCGCCAGACTATTCGTCTAGGCGAGGGCCAGAAGCGAAGCGCTGTTGCCAAAAATCTGTGTAATCTGAATCCGTTGTCAATTCTGTTGATTAAGTTAAATCATTCAGTGAAGTTAATGAAGTATTAAGTAATTGATTATGCGATAAGTAAAGAAGTTATACAGTAGCTATCTAGTGTGGAAGTGTGTTGAAGAATGTATCCAAAACAGTACTAGGGAAATATTCCAATTTAGCGCTTAATTCGGTGAAGTAGTATATTCTTAATCTGTAGATTTGGGAAAATACAAACAGGGCCTGTATTTACAGACCCCTAACCATCCCAAGAACCCAAACTTGAATTAAACTTTAAACAAATAACTCAATCCAAAGTCTAAGTTTAACAATATGTATGTATGTATGTATATATATATATATATATATATATATATATATATATATATATATATATATATATATATATATATATATATATATATATATATATATATATATATATATATATATATATATATATAATATATATATATATATATATATATATGTATGTATGTATGTATACACACACACACACACACACACACACACACATATATATATATATATATATATATATATATATATATATTATACATCCA